>CM062368.1:53499357-54099357 GCA_031216125.1 Dalbergia cochinchinensis | reverse complement strand
AAGGAACCTTGGATATGATTGAGAATCTTTGATTGAATATGGTTTGACTCTCCTAATGGGCAAGAATGCTCATTAACCATGTCTTGAATTACCTTAATTATACACTTTTTCATTTAAACACTTAACGACAAACTCCTAATCAAATACCTAATTAAACCTATCTCCTAAACCACATCATAACACAAAAGAAATATGAAAAATCTCTTCCCTCATGGCCTTAAACCCTACAGCCTCCCTCTCCCCTATTTTATCACATGTTGATTTATTTTAATAACATTTCACACTCAAAGAACCACACCTTCAACCATACCTAGCCATACCTTGGAATGACATACACAAAAGAGATATTTTTTCTCCTTCCTTCCCTCCAAAATAACCGGCCACTCCTCCTCCTCTCTTCTCCCTTACTTTGATTTTCTAAAAATAGGAGAAGTATAACATCCGAATTTTTAATCCAATACTCCTAGAATGTATTTAGGTTAAACATTAGTCTATTATCCTTTTAGTCCCATTCTTTAAAACCTTTTATTAAAATACTTAGTGGAAAATATGAATAAATTTTTCTTTTTGAAACTTGAAAGCAAAACGCGAGCCATGCGCTAACCTAACGTTCATCATAACCATAACGTGCAAGAAAAGTAATCACACCATTCATAATCATGAAACATAGTATTATACTTAACAATCATAATATCATTACATCTTCATAGATACATAATTTACTAGCATCATTGTAACTTCATTTACATCAAAACATGCATATATATATGGAGTGTTACTTATTCGCTTACGAGGATGGATACATATCAATCCCAAAAGCTAAACTATGCTTCCGCAGCAACCCTCTGCTTCGTTTGCTAGTGTGACCCTTAAGCACGAGCCTTAGAAGAAGTCACGAACCTCATCGTAATCCTCGTCTAGAGATGACACGGAAGAAAAGAGAGGGATGAGAAACTCATTCAAGATTCTCAGTAGGAATTCTCGACTCTAACACAAGTGTCATAAATTAAGTAGTCCCGACCACCTCGGTTTTAATTATGAAAAAAGTGTACATGCATAAGGATTAGTTTTAGGCCTTTCAAATCTATTTATCTGAAGTGGGTGTCTTTTATTATGTGTCTTCATGACATGAATGCAACAAATATTCGATGAATACATAGAAATACCATATGCACTTTAACATGAAAATCATGATACTTTGGCACATCATAAGGAAATGTAAATCATATACGTGGCATAAAAGGCATAGTACTTTTCATGTGACATCTTTCTGATAAGTCAAACTCTTAAGTTCTTTTTCTTAAAGACCACCCTCTTAATGTATCCACCAAAAATCCAACCAACATGCCAGCCCTGGCGATAATCTAGTCAGCAAACTACATTTCACCTATCGCCTAGGAATGAGCTCAATCCTAACTAGTCGTCACTAGATTTAATATGGGGTAATAGAGGGGGTATACATAGCTATCTTGGATCACCTATCTTAGGATCATCTCCTTCTTTGAAACGCTTTACCGGTATCTAGTACATAGCGAATTGTCCGCTTTGGCAAGCTCAATATCAATATCCTCACGGATTTGTTTCCTCCCCACCATAGCAGAAGGAATGCGTCTCAGTGTTATGTCACATCTATTCTGGGGGTGCTCGGCCGAACCGGTGTCACCTAGGAGTTTTCGCAAACTTTTCTCAAATCCTCAAGTTTGATGGGAAATTCGGCAGCGTAACGGCGTACACCGGATTTCCTTCAAACTTGCTTTATGCAACGAAACATATAGAGCATGCATAGCCATTCAATCATCACCATAAGACATCAAGTCATATAGTCAAACTCATCACAGTATATACGTCATCACATCATTGCTTTAACATTCTTAAAAGATAGCATGCTCCTAACCAGTTTACCGGAATCAAGGACCGGGCTCAGCTAATGCATATTCCATGCTCAAGTCATTCTCATAATTAAAAATACATTTTCTTGAAGCCATGAAGCTCATTATGTTTTGGAACCTATAGTGTCTTATGCTTTGACCCTTACGAGTCTTAATCTTGAAAACTAATTACACTAACATTCACTTTTATCCTTTTATACACCTATAGGTTCACCACTAATAATCTTTACTCATTTTTATGATCATAAATAAATCTGGATAGTATCATAAGGATGTGGGCTGAATTAATATCATATACTTACGAGGTTCTAGAATCTACGTCTTAGACCCTTTCTAACTTCCGTCTTTGCCTAAGGCGCTATAAATTAAATCTAAACCAATTATGAGGCATTCCTACCCTTATGAAATAATTATAAACCATGTTTACCACATTATAAGGTTTCTGGATAGAAACAGAAAATTAAATGTTCTAAGAGTTCTAGAATTGCATTTTTACGGTTTTCTTTTTACTAGTTTCTCTACGGGTGCTAAAATTCAATCCTACATCAAATGTTACCAAGTTTTTCATATTTAAACAATCCTAATCTGATTATCATCCCACTAAAATAGTTTGGGCAGTGTCTAAAAATAAATGGTCAAAACTATGCTAAAACTTGACTTTACGGTTTTTCTGTAAGACTAGTTTCTTTCCTAACAAGCATAGAAAGGTTCTTACCTCAGCACATCTAATTTTTACACATTCTTAGCATATCAAAATAACAGCACCAAACACACCATGGCATAACCGAACTCATATACATACATATCATGTATAAAATTTCATTTTCAACAAGCATAAGTTACTAGTTTCTCTTTGATTCACTTTAGGACTTCTAAAACTCTTTAGAAACCAACTTATTTTACTAAAATCATTATAAACTAAACAAGGGCGGAAACCATTTAGTTGACCCAAGATTGGAATTTAAAACGTAAAATCATACTTGAAATATTCTTTGAGTTCTCCTATGCTTAAAAAAATTCCAAGACATAGATTATGGACACTGGTGACTAGATGAAACTTAAACCAAGCTCATCATTATCACATGGCCGAATTGTGCATTCAAGGGAATGCTTCCATAACCAAACTTTAGCTTGAGATAAAAGGGCAAGTCTTTGAGCTCTAGGATCTTTAAGTGATGACAAAAGTAAACATGCTATGCATTCCATTTTATTCTTCATTATAAAATAAAGTGAGAGCTTCAAAGTAAATAACTAAGACTTGAAAGTAAATATGCAAGACTTGAAAGTAAATATACAAGACTTGAAAATAAATATGCAAGACTTGAAAATAATATGCAAGTTCAATTCTTTATTTTAGTGCTCTAGGCCCAGCAACAATCAACTTTAAGGCCGAAATAGAAAGGCTTCGAGATTAATTAGGTGATATGCAAGCTCTCGTTTTAAATCTTTAAGTTCTTAAGTGATGACTTGAAAGGTAAACATGCTAGACAAGAAACTTAAATATGAAATGCACTTCATTCCTTATCTTTAACTTTAAGTGATAGCTTGGGAGGTAAATATGAATGGAAAGCTCAAAAGTAAATATGCAAATGCAAAAGCTTGAAGATAAATGTGAGTGCAAGTTCATTTTATTTCTTATTAGAGCTCATCCAAGACTTTAAAGGAACTTAAACCTCAACCCAAACATATCACAACAAGCTAAAGTGAACCTCAAGGTTCTTAGAACACAAAGTATCTTTTCTTGGAGCAAAGTCATAAATAACATTTTTATTAAAACTCAAGATCTAGAAGTCTCATTGTGATGAACACATAGTCATCATCTAGAAACTCTCATCATCAACCTAGATACGTTCTAGGAGTAGTTGGTTGAAAATTAGGATGTTACACTTGGTCTTTGAGGAAAGAATGAGAAGAACAAATCCTCCTTTGGAACACTTCAAGTTTCGGCCAAGAAGAGAAGAAAAGGAAGGAAGGTTTTCCTTGAGTTTTTGATCTTGGAAGTGGAAAGGTTATTTGTTTTAGGGAAGATCTACGGTGGTTGTGTGGTGGTTTGAGATTAAGAGGTGGTGGTGAGTGGTAGTTCTTGAGGATGGAGGAAGAAGAAGAGAGTTTCTTTGGTTGAGAGAAAAGAGAGAAAACTTTGAGGATTCTTGAACCAAGATTGCAACAAATGAACAAATGATGTAATAAGAGTTTCCTTGCATGTGTATTTATAGAAGGATTGGAACATGAAAGGAAGAAAAAGGGGGGAAAGAGGCTGCGGCCTCCTTGAGGAACTTGGGGGGCAAGTTTCTTTTTCATGTAGGTTAGGATGTGTATTTAGAGGTAGATTTAATTAGGAAAATGGTTAGGAATGGGTAATTAGGTGTTTAGGTTAATAATCATGCATTTAGGCATTTCAAGAACATGATTAAAGAGTGGTCATAAACATTTAAAGGAGTTAAGTTCATTTATTTTGAGTTAAACTCAATTAATTTGAATTTCAAAAACCAACACAATTCCTTAAATTAGGCAATTGGAGAGAGAAATTACTATTCATTATGACATGACATAATGTCTTGGATTAAGAATAGGATTTTTAGTTTCCTTAAGCAATCTTAGGTTCTAATTAACCTCAATTAATTATTTTGACTCAAGATTAATAATTAAAATTAACTAATATTTAATTAGAGCCTAATATTGCTTAGGTTTTGTTAATCATGCAATTAAGCTAATTATGTCCTTAATTAGGGACAAAACAATAATTTTCCATAAAAACTCCCTGGGAGCACCCGGGTTTATACCGACATCATATATTCCTTAAAAACAACATTCCAAACTTCTGAGTGATGTTCGGACCCAATCGGTAATTAATTTTGTGTTAATTAACCGCAGGGGTGTTTTGATAATTTTGCTCGGAAAAAAACAAAAAACAGAGATTTTCGCCTCTAATATCATGCATAACACAATTAATCCCCTTCAATCATAAAACTAACTTCTTGAGGTTAGCCATGATCGACGGTCCTCAATTCCCAGGCAGAATGACCTCAAGGGTGTAACACCCCGATTTCTCTGTCCGAGGGAAATGACCAAAATGCCCCTGAGGTCATTTCCTGGCCCGAACTCGAGGGTAACCAACTCGGTCGTCCTCGAAGGGTCAACTCAATGTTTGAAGGGGATTAAATGGCCTTTGAATGCTTCCGGAAGCAAAAATTTCGTTTTCAGCAGTTTCGGGTCAAAATGACCAAAATACCCCTATAGTGTTTTTACGCGGGTAAAGGTGCCGTTTGAGCCCGGAACTTTCCCCAGAGGTTTAAAAACATGTTTTCATGTGTCTAGAGGTCTCTGTTCAAGTCCCGGTGGTCCCGGGCAGTTTTAGTGCAAAATTACGATTTTGCCCCTAGAATAGTGCTTTTGAGCTTAATGACGTAATTAAGCAAACCTAAGCAATATTAGGCTCTAAACGAAGATTAATTTATTTCCCTAATTAATCTAGAGTCAAAATAATTTATTAAAGTTAATTAGAACCTAAAATTGCTTAGATTAAACTTAAATCCCTTTTTAGAACTCAAGACTCCTAGTCTTGGAATCTTGAATAGTGTTTTCTCTTTCCAATTCCTTAAATCAAGGAATTGTGTCTAGAGTTGTTTAAACTCTAAATTGAGGATTTAACTCACTAATGGTGCAAGACCACTCCTTAATTATGTCTAGGCCACCTTAATTACCCATTTACCTTACCTAAACACTTTCTTACAAATTCCTAATCTTAAGCATAATCAAAGATACACCTAAACACAACTCTAAACCACAATTAAAATGCAAAGAAACCTCCCCCATGGGCTGATGCATATTCGGCCATCACTCTCTAATTACCACACATATTAAATTGTTTTCTCACTCAAAGAGCCATGCTTGAGCCATACCTTGAGCCATACCTCACCATGCTTTGAACCATACCTCACCATACCTCAAGAACACATTATCTCACCTCATGGAACTCATGGAAAGCCTCCAATCTGCACCCTCATGGCCGAAACCTCTTCCTCCATGAGCTCCCTCCATTTGTTTCATTTCTCTATAAATAGAATGCCTTGAGGAGCTTGCACCACTTTTAGATCATTTGCCAAGTTTAGGAAACACTCAAAGCTTTTCTTTTCTCTCAAAGTTCTAGTGTTCTTCAAGTTCTTCAAGCTCTTCAAAGTTCTTCATCATCTTCATCTTCTTCTTCCATCTTCAAGTTCATCACACTAAGTAGGGATTTTCTTTCATGTATTCTTTTCTTTAAAGTTCTTGTTTCAAGCTTGATGTTCATAGTTTCTCTTGTTTCTCTTTAGAACTTCATTTCCACTCCTTTTTCCTTTTCATTTTCGGCCATAGGCCTTGGAGAACAAAGGAATGAGAGCTTGATGATGAGAGTTTCATGATGATGTTCATCACTTGAAACAAACTCTAGAGCTTGATCTTTGTTCTTGAGCAAAAATGTTTCTAGTTTTTCTTTTCTTGAACTCTTAAGAACTTTAGCTTTGATGATGTTTTTAAATGGCTCTATGAACCCAATGATGAGGACTCATGATGTTGGTGTTAATATATCACCAAGATCATGAACTCTAGAGTTTTAAAATGTTCCTTTTCTTCTTGATGATTTCGGCCAAATCCATTAATTTTCTAAGTTTCATGGTTGATTTCCTAAAAATATTATGTTGAGTTTTAAGAACTCTAAGCTTGACCTTACCTTGTTTGGATGAGTTTGGGTTATGGTTTAAATTCCTTTAAAGTCTTGTTAAGAGCTCTAGAAAGATAAAATGAACTTACATAATTTATTTTATGCTTACATCCATATTTACATTCTTGCTATGCATCTTTGCTTTCTAGCTATCACCTAAGAACATAAAGATTAAAATGAAACTTGTATCATCACTTAATCTAATTCTCGAAGCCTTTCTATTTCGGCCTTAAAGTCGATTGTTGTTGGGCCTAGAGCACTAAAATAAAGAATTGAACTTGCATTACCACCTAATTAATTTCTCGAATGCCTATCTATTTCGGCCTTAAAGTCGATTGTTGTTGGGCCAAGAGCACTAAAATAAAGAATTGAACCATGCATATTTACCTTCAAGCTTGCACGTTTAAGTTTATGCCTCGCATATTTACTTTCAAGCTTGCACGTTTAAGTTTATGCCTCGCATATTTACTTTCAAGCTTGCACGTTTAAGTTTATGCCTTGCATATTTAATTTTAAGTCATCACTTTACTTTGTAAGCAAGATTAAAAACGAAAAGCATGAGCACGTTTAGTTTATGTCATAACTTAAGAACCTAGAGCTCAAAGACTTGCCCATTTCATTCCAAGATAAAGTTAAATGTGAATGTATTCCTTGAATGCATAATTTCGGCCAAGTAGTGATGATGGACTTGCAATGAGTTTTCATCTAGCTACTAGGACTAATAGTCTATGTTTTAAGTTTTCCTTAAAGCTTTACAAATCTTTATAAGGTTTTGTCATCTCAAGTTGTGACTTTATTATCTTTTAGGGGATGGACTATGTTTTGGTCAGTGACCTAAGGCTTCACTTAGCCTCTTGATGAATTAAAATGTTTTGCAAAGAGTTTTAGAAATTCTAGAATGATTCCAAGAGAAACTAGTTAACTTATGTACCTAGAAATGTCAATTTAACTCTCTCATTTAAGTTAAATGTTTTCGGTTCTGATGTGATGAGTGTGATGCTGTATGATGATGTTTTGATGTGTTGGAATGTGTGGAAATATCATATGATGATGTAGAAGCGATCCTATGCATGATAGGTAAGAAACTAGCTAACTAGAAATACCGTAAAGCTAGAACTTAACATAGTCTTGACCCATTTGTTTGTGGAGCTTTTCCAAACTGTTTTAATGGGGACATAATCAGATTTAGATTGTTTAGACATGAAAAACTTGGTATCATTTGAGTTAGAATTGAATTCTAGCACCTATGGGGAAACTAGTAACTAGAAAACCGTAAAAATGCAAATGTAGAACTCTTAGAACATTTAATTTTCTGGATTCTGTCCAGCACCCTTACAACATGATAAACATGATTAATAATTAGTCCTTAAGCATAGGAATGCCTCATAATTGATTTAGATTTAATATATAGCGCCTTCGGCGAAAACAGAACCAAGAAAGGGTCTAAAACGTAAGTTCTAGAACCCCGTATTCACATGTTAGGATTTCCACCCTATGCTATTCAGATTTAAAAGTAAAATGAGAGGATTATGAATGATGTTTAATTATGAGCCTTAGGTGCTTAAAATATGAACGACGGATGTAGAGAACTATATCTCAAGATTAAGACCTGTAAGGGTCAAAGCATAAGCTACCGTAAGGATAAGCGTTTGGATGTTTTATGATGATGCATGAAGTATGCTAATGATGATGATGTTATTCATATGAGGAATTTATGAGGTTATATGTTTATGTGGCATAAAGCAAATTTGGAAGGAAATTCGGTGTAATGACCGTTGTGCTGCCGAATTTCCGACAAATTTGGGGACTTAAAGAAATTTTGAAAATTAAGGTACTAAGATGGGTTCTAGGATGACACCGGTTCGGCCGAGCACCTCCATAGAACTCATGTGACATCGGTACCATTTTATACTCTTAGGTGACACCGGTTGGCCGAGCACCCCTAAGAGTTTTGCCCCCTAACCCGTACTCAGATAGTCGGGATTTATGATTTATGATACGCTTATCGTTAAGTGGTAAGTAAGAACTAGTGACGACTAGTTAAGGTATGAGCTCATAACCTAGATGTATGACACGCTCGGGTGACACCGGTTCGGCCGAGCACCCCCAGTTCGATTGTCTTTTAGGGTGGCCCATGAGGAAGAGAAGTTTCATGATTATGATTATGTCACTAAGTTTTGTCCCATATGAATGTTACTATTGCCACTTTATGCCACCAAGAATGATGATGCTTGATGTTATGTTTTATGTATGTGCATTAGGTAGTGCCATGCATACATTGTCTATTATGTTGCATTCATGACATTAAGATCATCCTAAAATGAATGGACCTTGGCTAAAATATATTTTAAAGTTTAAAATGAACTTAATACATGCTCAGTCATTTTGTATAAATAAACCCAAGGTTCCTGAGGACGTAGATGATGACACCTAGGTAGTAGGAGGCCCCACTGAGATTCTTTAGCAAGATTCTCACTCCCTCTATCTCTTTCTTTCCGTCACGTCTTCAGATGGCGACGTTCGTAGTGTTCGTGGACACCCCGACATGGGAGGTGCACTATGACCCGGCTCACGGGTCATACCATTTTGAGGGACAATGCATGGTGCGGGTTTTCATGTTCGTAGGACGCCCCTTCGCTCATCCCGTGCACACCCATCGCTTCTCCCCGGCTGCACCCTATGGTGACGACGAGCGGGTTTTGAGCGCACGCGTACGCATGACGAGAGAGTGCTCCGCATGCACACCGCCGCCTTAGCCATGCGAGACTATCCCGATTACGTGCCCCGGACCTACTTCTCGGAGACCGACCCGTCCGAGGACCCGCCTACTCATCCGTATAGCGAGAGCTCTGCCCCCTCTCCACCATTGATGAGGGAGGGCAGTGAGGATACCGTGACTCAGCCCCGACTTGCACGACGACCAGAGATGCGGCCACACCATGGGGTCATTCTCGATCCCCGTTCTGCCTCTTTACGGCCGAGGAGCTCGCACAGTTTCCCGGATACTTGCCTCGTTCACGAGACGGACGTCAGTAGGAGGTGACGATCGACCGATGGAGTACCCGGTTAGAGCACACACCACTTAGATGGGGATAAACCTTCTTTTGTTTAGAGGTTATCCTATTAGGTGCACTCGGGTAGGGGAGTAGATTATGTTCATGTTTTATGTTGTATTTTCTTTTATGCATTTCCCCTGTACTAAACTAAGTCCCACATTTATAAGTGGGCAAATTATATATATATGAAATGATATTCAGTGATGTTCATGTTGTGCCTCATGTTATGATGTTGTGAGATAATTGTCTTACCATACGTGGTTTACCGCTTATCGCATCACGCGGCTCTCACTTTAATTTCAAAAAAATTTACCCGTATTTTCCGCTAAGTAATTCAAAGTTAAATGAGAACTATGAAGTAACAGACTAATGATTAACCTAAATATGTTCTAGAGTATTGGGTTAAAAATTAGGATGTTACAAAGGGCATTTTGGTCATTTGTACATAGGGAAGAAAAAATCGGGGCGTTACACTCATTCTCTTTCACAACATTGCTTCGAAGAACCTAGAGCAAATGTCAACATATCGGCTCGTCACGTGTTGCGAGGCGTTCTGCTGGATGGACATGGGCACCTCGGCGTGGACGAGTAGCTCCTCTACGTACGGGCATAGCTCCTCTGATTGGCTATACTATGGTGGTCTCTTTATCACTGTCACCTTCCACCTCCATGGGAATGATAGGAATAGGACTACCTAAGGGATGATGGAAGGATGGATCCTCGAATGGGTCTGACTTTTACTCAGCTGGATGAAGAGGTGACCGAGGTATGTAAACTGGAAAATTACAAGCTGCCGATGTGACCGAATACGCCGGAGGATATTGTCGAGTCTGTGATCGAGCACGCTCAAAAGCAAGGTCATCACGAAAAGGAGCGGTGGGGGAAAACCAAATACTAAAAATAGGGCATGCAAAAGGACGATCCATAAACACATACAGTCGAACAGCACAATGACCTACAAAGTGATATGACCGGTTGATAGGGTCGTAGTGCATTTCCCACGTAGGAGCATCAGCGAAGATCACAAATGTTGCATTGCCCTCTGAAGACAAGATGGAAAAAAAATAGAGGAATAAGAAACTTGAACAAGAATCTCAGGAAAGTATATTTTGCCTCTAAACATGTGTCATCATCTTCATCCTCAAAAACCTCGGGTTTCATTATGAAAATGTAATGAGTTTCATTTATTAAGTTTGAAAACCCTTAGCTGATTTGTAACATCCCCTGCTGCTTTATGGATTGATGACTGTCCCCACAAACTAACACGGGTCTTTTTAGCGCACTTTGTCCTTACTCACACGCTTTTTAGGAAAATTTCCCAGGAGCTTACCCATCCCAAAATTGCTCTAAGTCAAGCACGCTTAACTGTGGAGTTCTTAAGTGATGGGCTACCGAAAAGAAGATACATCTTGTTGGTATAGGTAGTACAAATCAATTTATATAAGCCCTCCTTAACTGTATAGTCACATGCCTACACAGTCTCGGGATCCCTCTCATTTAGGTGTGTAATCGGTTCATTCATGTACCCCTCCGCTTAGAAGTCTTTCAGGAGCCGCTCCTTGTCCATGCCTTCTTGCATCGACGATCACTCTTTGACTTTGTCATCGGGCGTTACATGCCCACTAGCTTCCACTTGGTTCATCCCCGAACCATACCGTACTGGGAGAGGTGCAGGCTCTAATACCATTTGTAACATTCCTTGCTGCTTTATGGATTGACGGTTGTCCCCACAAACTAACACAGGTCTTTTCAGCGTACTTTGTCCTTTCTCACACGCTTCCTAGGAAAACTTCCCAGGAGGTCATCCATCCCAAAATTGCTCCAAGTTAAGCACGCTTAACTGTGGAGTTCTTAAGTGATAGGCTACCAAAAAGAAGATGCATCTTGTTGGTATAGGAAGTACAAATCAATTCATATAAACTGTAACGCCCCGATTTTTCCTCTATGTACAAAATGACCAAAATGCCCCTGAGGTCATTGTTACTCGGGAATCGAGGAAAGCCAGTCCATGCAAACCTCGAGTGGATGTTTTGATGTTAAATGGGGATTATGTGTGTTATGTGTGCTAATAGAGTAGAAGAATCTCATTTTTGAGTTCCGGTGCACAAAATGACCAAAATATCCTTGCTATGATTAAGTACGGTTTTGATTTCTTAGTTGACGCGGACTTTGCTTGGAAATCTAAAGCTATGTTTTCATGGCATATTTAAGGTTTGTTTAAGTCCTGGAAGTCCCGATAGTTTTTGAGAAAAATTATGATTTTGCCCTTGCATAGTGTATTTTGGGTTTAAAGATGTTATTAGCAAAACCTAGGCAATATTAGGCTCTAATTAAAGATTATTAATTTCAATAATTAATCTAGGGCCAAAATAATTATTTGTGGTTAATTAGGACCTAAGATTCATTATGGAAACTCAAAGCTCTTTTCTAGTTTTAATTCTTTAATAAAGGTATCTATGAATAATGTTTTCTCTCACCTATTTCTCTAAATCAAGGAATGTTGTTGGCATTGGATTCCAAGTTAATAAAGTTTGACTTCATGAATTTAGAAAGACCACCTCCTAATCTAGTCTTACATGGCCCTAATTACCTAAACACTTAGTCACCAATCTCTAATCTTTGGCATAATCAAATACTACCCCTAAACTCACTCCAAATACATAATAAATTGTGATTTTTTTTTTGTTCAAGAAATGATGTAACCGTAAAATAACAACAACAAAAACAAGGACATTGGCTTCAAATGAAATCAGCTTGTCTTTGTGGGTTTGATTTTTAGGAAAGAATGAAACTAAGCCCAGAACTCAAACTTTCTTTCACTTAAAAAAAAAGAGTTTTAACTGAAAAGGGCCAAACATTCTTGCTAGTTTATTTTTGTTAAAACAGCCCAAACTCTTTTCCTTTTATCCTTACAAACGACATACACACCTACATAAAATAAAATAAAAGAAACTAGATTTGAAAATAAGGGGAGCAAGAGGGGATAGGCCTCTGGTTCTGTGACACTCACACACACATACAGAACACAAAACAAAATCCTCTCTCTCACACCACACATATGGCATTCTCTCATTTTCTAACATACCCACGATCTTACTCTCTCTTTCATATACACATGCAATCATTTAAAGAAGGAAAAAGGAACACTGAGAGAAAGGGAGCAGATATGAGAAGGAGAGAAAATGAAAGACAACGCGGAGAGGGAGAGGCCGTGAGTTAGGACCGCGACGGATCAAGGTGAGGCTAAGGTGACGCCGAATCTTTCTGGTTGCATGCACAAAGATTGTGAAGAAGGAGGACGGCCTCACTCGATGGTGGTTCGGTGGTTGGCCGGCGAGGGTGTGGAGATGCGGTGGTGGAGAGGCGCGAGTGAACCACAGTGGTGAAGGGAAGTCACGAGTTCGCAATGGGGAGTAGGATGCGAGATGAAGATTTTCACAGTGGAGGGGATCGTGGCGCAAGAGGGCTCTGGGTGTAACGCCCGGGGATGAAGTCGGGAAGTGATCTCCGGTACAAGAAAGCATGGACAAGGAGTGGCTCCTGGCAGACTTCTAAGCAGAGGGGTACATGAATAAACCGATTACACACCCGAATAAGAGGGATCCTGAGACTGTCTAGGTATAGGACTATACAGTTAAGGAGGGCTTATATGAATTGATTTGTACTACCTATACCAACAAGATGCATCTTCTTTTTAGGTAGCCCATCACGAAAGAACTCCACAGTTAAGCGTGCTTTGACCTAGAGCAATTTTGAGATGAGTGATCTCCTGGGAAGTTTTCCTAGGAAGTATGTGAATGAGGACAAAGCACACTGAAAAGACCCATGTTGGTTTATGGGGACAGTTGTTAATCCATAACGCAGCAGGGGATGTTACAAATGGTATCAGAGCCTACACCTCTCCTAGTACAGTGTGGTTCGGGGATGAACCAAGCGGAAGCTGGTAGGCATGTAACGCCCCGAGACGAAGTCAGGGAATGATCGCCAGTGCAAGACGGTATGGACAAGGAATGGCTCCTAGCAGACTTCTAAGCTGAGGGGTACATGAATGAATTGATTACACACCCGAATGAAAGGGATCCTGAGACTGTCTGGGTATGGGACTATGTAATTAATGAGGGCTTATATGAATTGATTTTTACTACTTATACCAACAAGATACATCTTCTTTTTGGGTAGTCCATAATGAAAGAACTCCACAGTTAAGCATGCTTGACTTGGAGCAATTTTGGGATGGGTGACCTCCTGGGAAGTTTTCCCAGGATGTGTGTGAGTGAGGACAAAGCATGCTGAAAAGACTCGTGTTGGTTTGTGGGGACAGTCGTCAATCCATAAAGCAGTAGGGGATGTTACACCAGGATAGAAGACAGGAGCAGTGGTTTTGAGAGGGAGGCCGTGGTGATTTTCCGACGAGGTGGAGTTGGATTTAGAGGGTTCTTTGGTTGATAAAGTAAGGAAGGAAAGAAAGGAGGAAGCCGGCGATGGCTGTGCTTGGTGGTTCGCAGCTGGGGATTGTCTGCATGATAGGGAGTGGTTCAGAAGGGCGTGACCATCATGGCAGCACGAAGGGGGACGCGAGGAAGGCTGATCTGGTGGCAGTGCTCACGGAGGCAAAAGCAGAAGGTGCATCATGGAGGGGTTGGGCAGTGCCAGTGAGAGGCGCTCCTTGGCCGCTGTGATGATGGCGATTTTAGAGAGGGGGAGAGTGGCCATGATGGAGGTGATCCTACCTTACTTTCCATTGTCCCTTTTTCTTTCTTTTTGTGTATTGAGGTTTGTTAAAAATTGGTCTGATGCTGTATTGTTCTTGAATCGGTGAATTGTATGGATAATATTGGTGTTTATGACAATTGTGTTTAGTTTTTGATCTGTGTTCGTTCATGGTTTGGTTCAGGTGGTTACGCGGTGATGGAAGGGCAGAGGAGGCGCTACGTGAAGATAGAGTATGGGGTACTTATAGCAGCATGGCTGCCGTGAGGAAGACTGCTACCCCCTTCCTCCTATTTCTCCATTTTTTTGGTTTTATTTGTATATGGACTGTTTGGACTAAAACTGACTGAGAACAATTATTTTTGGATTCTCCTTTCTGGCTGTGTTTTGTTTATGTTTGAACTGAAATGATGTTTACTTAGTTTATGCTTTATTGGAGTTGTTTGCTATGATTTGGTTCGTGGTTTGAGAATGGGAGAGCTATGGTGTATGTATGAGCATGTATGATTTTTGATATCAGAATATAGGAACATAAAATTAGGCAACAATAACTGGAGCTCCTTACTTCTATTTTTCTTCCTCTTCTCAATCTTCCAGAATCTTACTCTTTTTCTCCTTTTTGTTTATTACTAGTGTAAGAATGCCTACATTCTTTGCTCCTGTAATTTCTCTTTTTAAAGCCAGTGTGGTAATGAATGATCTTGATAAACAATAGTTTCTTTTTCCCTTGCCTCAATCTTGCCCATCCTCTTTGTTTCACGGTCCTGGCAGGATGGAATCTTGCCCATCATTACGGGGAGGGGGATGGCAGAGGGTGTGAAAGAGATATGCCATTGCGGCCATATATTCTTTAGGGAAAGCAAACACATGGGTATCACAGAAAGAAATGTTTTACTATCATAGGAGCTGGGAGTGTTTTCTTTCCTTTGAAAAAGAATCAAACACAAAGCATTTCTTGTAACTTGCAAAGTGAGATTTGGCTTTCAATATTGTCTTTTTCTTTTCCCCAAGACATGGACATATACTAAGAGAATGACTCACATGTAGGGAAAATGACACGTATAGAAGAATGACTCCCATAAAGGTTTGAATGAAAATTTGTTGTCCACAAAACATGGTAGAATTTCTTCATATAGATATAAAAGAAATAAAACAAAATTTCCATTCAATGAATAAACAACAACAAGTATAGTAACCAAATCGATGCACTTGAATATAATTTATATTCAAGAATAGAAAAGAATGTCACTAATTGTTACAGCTTAAATAATCTTTCCTTCCAATATATGAGCAAGGTTAACAATAAAACAATAAGCATAGTAAAGAATAGAGTTATTTGCTTTTCACCATCGCCTTAAATATGTGAGAGATGGATTTATCTTCTAAGATGGATATATAGATTTAATACACACATGATGTATTCTTCCACCACGTGCATGATATTTTCATAGAATTCTATTATTTCAAATATTATTTATAGGCAAGTAGCTTGATATTTTAACTTTATCATATAAAATTTTCATATCAAAATTGCAAGGTTTAAATTAATAAAATCAATTATTTGCTGCTATCCAGGAATTTCAATTTATCAGCACTTTATTTTCACATTAGATTGTCTTAAGGGTGTTTTGGTCATTTTCACAACCACAAAATTCGGGGGGTTATAAGACTTGCATTCGCACGTTGAAGTTTATGCCATCACCTCAATAATCTAGAGCTCAAGACTTACCCATTTTAACTTACATAGGAATTTCGGTTCCATGGACATAAATCTTTACAAATATGATTGGTTAGTCAAGGAACAAGGTTCTAAGAATTGGTATATTATGTTGTCTTGGTGTTTTAAGGCTTGTGTGTTATTATTTTCTTTGAGAAATATGTTAGTTCCTAAAGTGTCGTAACATGACTTACATGACCAAAATCCTTTTGTTTAGCTCTTTGATTTTTGCTACTGATCTAAAGACATTTACTTGTGTTTTTAAAGGAATAAATTAATTATAAGAGTGTTCCTTGACCTAGAATTAATTCTAGAAAGACTGGTAGGCTAGAAATGCTTATTATTACTGTAACATCCTAATTTTTAACCCAATACTCTAGAACATATTTAGGTTAATCATTAGTCTGTTACGTCATAGTTTCCTTATTACTTTAAAATACTTAGCGGAAATACTGGTAAATTTTTTTCTTGAATTGTAAAAGCAAAGTGAGAGCCGTGCGACACGATGAACAATAAAGCATGAAAGGAAATAAAGCAAGCATCTCATAACATTATAACATAAAGCAAGTAAAGGCACATCACAATGAAACTGAACTGCATAATTATATAATATGATGTGCCCACTTATGAAGAGTGGGACTTAGTTTAGTACAAAAGGAAATGAATACATCAAAGAGAAAATACAAGGAAAGTGCGACGGAAAACATAAAAGCAAACTCCCCTACCCAAGTGCGACTAAAGGGATAACCTCTAAACAAAAGAAGGTTTATCCTCATCTAAGTGGTGTGTGCACTACCCGGGTACTCCATCGGTCATCTGCCACCGCCTACTGACGTCCGTCCTGCGAGCAAGGCACATATCCGGGAAACTGGGCAAGCTCCTCCGGCATGTAAAAGTGAAGAGGGGATTGAGAGTGACTCCCACGACCTGGTCGCATCTCCGGTCGTCATGCTAACCGAGGATGAGTCACAGTATCCTCGCTGCCCTTTCTCATCAGTGGTGGAGTGGGGCGTAACTCGCCATTGCGGATAGGTAGGCGGGTCCTCCGATGGGTCGGTTTCTGAGAAGTATGTCTGAGGCACGTAGTCAAGATAGTCACGCATGGCTGAGGCGGCGGTGTGCATGCGAAGCACTCTCTCGTCATGCGTATGCACGCGCTCAAAAACCCACTCGTCGTCGCTGTAGGGTGCTGTCGGGGAGAAGCGATGGGTATGTACGGGGTGAGCAAAGGGACGTCCAATGAACATGAAGACTCGCACCGTGCACTGTCCCTCAAAATGGTATGATCCATGCTCCGGATCATAGTACACCTCCCACGTCGGGGTGTCCACAAAAACTACGAACGTCACCATCTGAAGACGTGACAGAAAGAAAAGATAGAGGGAATGAGAATCTTGCTAAAGAATCTCAGTAAGGCCTCCTACTACCTAGGTGTCATCATCTACGTCCTCAAGAACCTTGGGTTTAGTGTACAAAATAAGTGAGCATGCATTAAGTCCATTTTTAAGCTTTTGAAACATAGTTAGCCAAGGTCCATTCATTTTAGTATGATTCTTAATGTCATGGATGCAGCATATTAAAGAATGTATGCATGGCTCTACTTAATGCAAGAATAATAATCATAACATTAAGAACATCATAATAGTGGCATAAAGTGGCAATCGAAATCTCATATGGGAAAACTTGTGACATAATCATCATACTTTTCTTCCTCATGGGCCACTCTAAAAGACAATTGTTCTGGGGGTGCTCGGCTGAACCGGTGTCACCCAGAATGTGTCACATCTCTAGGTTATGAGCTCATACCTTAACTAGTCGTCACTAGTTCTTACATATCAATCCCGATAAGCGTATCATAATCATAAACATAATCCCGACTTATCCAAAGACTGGCTAGGGGGCATTTCTTGGGGGTACTCGGCCGAACCGGTGTCACCCAAGAATACATCTTGGTACCGATGTCACATGAGTTCTCTGGAGGTGCTTGGCCGAACTGGTGTCATCCGAGAACTCATCTTAGTACCTCATAAATAAAATCTCATAGGTTTTTCAAAAACTTTCTAAGTCCCCAAATTTGTCGTAAATTCAAAGAACGCTGACAAAGAGCCTTTGTTTGATTTCTTCCAAATTTATTTTATGCCACATAAATAAATGGATCATGCATCCTCAACCATAAATTCATACGTTGACATAATCATTCTCAAATAGAACATACTTTCACTTGTAACATTGAAACTCATGATGCTCTTGATCCTACGGTATCTTATGCTTTGACCCTTATGGGCCTTAAACATGAGATGTAATTATTCTATCATTCTCTATCAACCTCTCGTGCATCTAAGGGTTTACTTCTAACAAATCTTATTTTCATTTATGTTCCTTAATAATTCTGGGTAGCACCATACCCCAAGGGCAGAGTTACCTATCTATGATTACGGGATTCTAGAACTTATGTTTTAGACCCTTTCTCGGATCCGTTTTCGCCTAAGGCGCTATAAATTAAATCTAAACCAATTATGAGATATTCCTAAGCCTTTGAACTAATTATAAATCATTTATACCACATTTTAAGGGTACTGTACAGAATTAGAAAATTAAATGTTCTAAGAGTTCTAGAATTGCAATTTTTACGGTTTTCTAGTTGCTAGTTTCTCTATAGGCTCAAAAATTCAATCCTACTCCAAATGTAACCAAATTTTTCATGATTAATCAATCCTAATCTGATCGTTATCATACTAAAATAGTTTGGGCATTGATTAAGATTAAAGGGATCAAATACTTGTTAAATTCCAACTTTACGGTTTTTCTAGAAAGTTAGTTTTTCTCCTATCATGCATAGAAATGTTCCTACCTCATCATACATAATTTTCACACATTCTAACACATCAAAACATCATCACACAGCAGCAAACTCATCATGGCAGAACTGAAACATCAAGTCCCAAAAAGATGCATAATTTGACATTTCTAAAGCATATAAGTTGCTAATTTCCCTTGGAATCATTTTAGGACTTCTAAAGCTCTTTTGCAAACCATGTTACTTTGTCAAAGAGGCTAAAAATACCCTTAGGTCAGTAACCAACTTGATCCCTCCTTAAAAGAGGATTAAATTCATAAATCTTGTTGGTCTTAACTTCATAAAATTCATGAGGCTTAAAGAAAATCTTGAAACTTAGATTGTTGGCCCTTGTAGCTAGATGAAACTCATTCCAAGTTCATCATCACTACATGACCGAAATTATGCATTCAAAGAATGCTTCCATATTAGACTTTAACTTGAGATAAAATGGGCAAGTCCTTGAGCTCTAAGGTTGTTAAGTGATGACATAATTTAAACATGCTATGCACTTCATTTTTATTCTTCGTTACAAAGTAAAGTGAGAACTTTAAAGTAAATATGCAAGACTTAGAATTTAAATATGCAATACTTGAAATAAATATGCAAGGCTTGGAATTTAAATATGCAAGACTTAAAGTAAATATGCAAGGCTTGGAATTTAAATATGCAAGACTTAAAATAAATATGCCATGCAAGTTCACTTCTTTATTTTAGTGCTCTAGGCCCAGCAACAATCGACTTTAAGGTCGAAATAGAAAGGCTTTGAGAATTAGTTAGGTGATAGTGCAAGCTCTCATTTTAAATCTTATGTTCTTTAGTGATGAAAAGTAAATATGCTAGACAAGAACTTAAATATGACATGCACTCCATTTCTTATCTTTTAACTTTAAGTGGTAGCTTGAAAAATAAACATGAATGCAAGGCTCAAGTAAATATGCAATGCATAAGCTTGGATATAAATATGAATGCGAGTTCATTTTATTTCTTATTAGAGCTCATCCAAGACTTTAGAAGAACTTAAATCTCAACCCAAACTTATCACAACAAGCTAGAGTGAACCTCAAGGGTTCTTTAGAACACAGTTTTTTTTCTTGAAATGAAGTCATAAATAACACTTTTACTAAAACTCAAGCTCTAGAGGCCTCATTGTGATGAACACATAGTCATCATCTAGAAGCTCTCATCATCAAGCCATTATGAGCCTCATTGGCCAACATGGTCGAAAATTTGGAGAAAGAAAAGGAAAAGGAACCAAAACTATAGGCTAGGAAAAGAACCATTTGAAACATTTGGGGCCATGATATTGATGATGTATTAACACCAACATCATGAGCCCTTGCTATTGAGTTCACTTACTCATTTTAAAACAACATCAAGTTAAGCTCTTTAGGACCACAAGAAAAGAAGCTAAAGGCATGGTTTCCTCAAGAACTAAGATCAAGCTTTAGAGGTTGCTTAAGTGATGAACATCATTATGCAATCCCCATCATCAAGCCCTCATTTCCAAGCACTTTAAAGGCCTTGGCTAAAAATGAAACAAAGAAGGAGAAGAAGAAGAAGTTCTAAAAGATTCAAGAGGAACCATCAAGTAAATAACTAAATAAAGACTTAAAATGAAAGGAACACTTGAAATAAAATCCCTACCTAGTGGGATGAGGTTGAAGAAGATGAAGAAGAAGAAGAAGTTGAAGAAGAGGAACTCTTGAAACTTGAGAGAAAAAGAAAGCCTTTGAGTGCTCTAGAAAACTAAAACTTGCCAAGTGACTAAAGGTGTCTCAAGTTTACTCATGTATGCTATTTATAGAGAAACAAAACATGGAGAGGTGTGTAACATCCAAATTTTTAACCCAATACTCTAGAACATAATTAGGTTAATCATTAGTCTGTTACTTCATAGTCCTCATTTAACTTTGAATTACTTAGCGGAAAATACGGGTAAATTTTTTTTGAAATATAAAGTGAGAGCCGCGTGATGCGATATAACACGTAAAGAACAAAACATACATCTCATAACGTCATAGCATAAATCACATAAAGGCACATCATGGGAAAACTGAATATCATCTTATATTTATATAACTTGCCCACTTATAAGTGTGGGACTTAGTTTAGTACAAGAGAAATACATGAAAGGAAATACAACATAAATATAAACACGATCTACTCCCCTACCCGAGTGCACCTAATGGGATAACCTCTAAACAAAAGAAGGTTTATCCCTATCTAAGTGGTGTGTGCTCTAACCGGGTACTCCATCGGTCGATCGTCACCTCCTACTGACGTCCGTCTCGCGAACGAGGCAAGTATCCGGGAAACTGGGCGAGCTCCTCGGGCGTAAAGAGGCGGAACGGGGATCGAGAGTGACCCCCGCGGTGTGGCCGCATCTCCGGTCGCCGTGCAAGTCGTGGCTGAGTCACGGTATCCTCATTGCCCTCCCTCATCAATGGTGGAGAGGGGGCAGAGCTTTCGCTATACGGATGAGTAGGCAGGTCCTCGGACGGGTCGGTCTCCGAGAAGTAGGTCCGAGGCACGTAATTGGGATAGTCTCGCATGGCTAAGGCGGCGGTGTGCATGCGGAGCACTCTCTCGTCATGCGTATGCGCGCGCTCAAAGACCCGCTCTTCGTCGCCATAGAGTGCAGTCGGGGAGAAGCGATGGGTGTGCACGGATGAGCGAAGGGGCGCCCTACGAACATGAAAACCCGCACCGTGCACTATCCCTCAAAATGGTTTGACCCGTGAGCTGGGTCATAGTGCACCTCCCATGTCGGGGTGTCCACGAACACTACGAACGTCGCCATCTGAAGACGTGACGGAAAGAAAGAGATAGAGGGAGTGAGAATCTTGCTAAAGAATCTCAGTAGGGCCTCCTACTACCTAGGTGTCATCATCTACGTCCTCAGGAACCTTGGATTTAATTATACAAAATGTCTGGTCATGCATTAAGTTCATTTTAAACTTTAAAATATACTTTAGCAAAGGTTCATTCATTTTAGGATGATCTTAATGTCATGAATGCAACATAATAAAATATGTATGCATGGCACTACCTAATGCACATACATAAAACATAACATCAAGCATCATCATACTTAGTGGCATAAAGTGGCAATAGAAACATTCATATGGGACAAACTTAGTGACATAATCATAATCATGAAACTTCTCTTCCTCATGGGCCACCCTAAAAGACAATCGAACTGGGGGTGCTCGGCCGAACCGGTATCACCCAGAACGTGTCACATCTAGGTTATGAGCTCATACCTTAACTAGTCGTCACTAGTTCTTACTTACCACTTAACGATAAGCGTATCATAAATCATAAATCCCGACTATCTGAGTACGGGTTAGGGGGCAATTCTCTTAGGGGTGCTCGGCCGAACCGGTGTCACCTAAAAGTATAAAATGGTACCGATGTCACATGAGTTCTATGGAGGTGCTCGGCCGAACCGGTGTCATCTTAGAACCCATCTTAGTACCTTAATTTTCAAAATCTCTTTAAGTCCCCAAATTCGTCGGGAATTCGGCGGCACAAAGGCATTACGCCGAATTCCTTCCAAATTTGCTTTATGCCACATAAACATATATCCTCATGAATTCCTCATATGAATAACATCATCATTATTTATATAACACATGCATCATCATAGAACTTTCAACCGTTTATCCTTACGGTAGCTTATGCTTTGACCCTTACGGGTCTTAATCATGAGATATGGTTCTCTAACATCCGTCGCTCATATTTTATGCACCTAAGAGCTCATAATTAAACATCATTCATAATCCTCATGTTCACACTTAAATCTGAATAGCATAGGGCAGAATTCCTAACTTGTGATTACGGGGTTCTAGAACTTACGTTTTAGACCCTTTCTTGGTTCCGTCTTCGCCTAAGGCGCTATAAATTAAATCTAAATCAATTATGAAGCATTCCTATGCTTAAGGACTAATCATTAATCACGTTTATCATGTTGTGAGGGTGCTGGACAGAATCCAAAAAAAATAAATGTTCTAAGAGTTCTAAACTTGCACTTTTACGGTTTTCTAGTTACTAGTTTCCCTATAGGTGCTAGAATTCGATTCTAATCCAAATGTTAGAAAATTTTTCATGTCTAAACAATCCTAATCTGATTATGCTCCCATTAAAACAGTTTGGATAAGTTCCAAAAACAAATGGGTCAAAACTATGTTAAATTCTAGCTTTACGGTATTTCTAGTTAGCTATTTTGTTACCTATTATGCATAGAATTGTTTCTACATCATCATATGATATTTTCACACATTCTAACACATCAAAACATTACCATACAGCATCATACTCATCATATCAGAACCGAAAACATTTGGCTTTAGTAAAGGATTTGAATTGACATTTCTAGGTACATAAGTTAACTAGTTTCTCTTGGAATCAATTTGGAATTTCTAAAACTCTTTGCATATCATTTTAATTCATCAAGAGGCTAAGAGAAGCCTTAAGTCAATGACCAAAATATATTTCATCTCCTAAAAAGAAATAAAGTCATATCTCATGACAACATAACCTTGAAAAGATTTGTAAAACTTTAAGAAAAACTTAGAACATAGACTATTGGTCCTTGTAGCTAGCTGAAAACTAATTGCAAATCCATCATCACCACTTGGCCAAAAATATGCATTCAAAGAATGATTTCACATTAAACTTTAACTTGGAATGAAATGGGCAAGTCTTTGAGCTCTAGGTTCTTAAGTTACGACATAAAATAAACGTGCTCATGCTTTTCATTTTTCATCTTGCTTACAAAATAAAGTGATGACATAAATTAAATATGCAAGGCATAAACTTAAACGTGCAAGCTTAAAAGTAAATATGCGAGGCATAAACTTTAAACGTGCAAGCTTGAAAGTAAAGATGCAAGGTTCAATTCTTTATTTTAGTGCTCTTGGCCCAACAACAATCGACTTTAAGGCCGAAATAGATAGGCATTTGAGAAATTAATTAGGTGATGATGCAAGTTCAATTCTTTATTTTAGTGCTCTAGGCCCAACAACAATCGACTTTAAGGCCGAAATAGAAAGGCTTTGAGAATTAAATTAAGTGATGATACAAGTTCCTTTTTAATCTTTATGTTCTTAGGTGATAGCTTGAAAGTAAAGATGCATAGCAAGAATGTAAATATAAATTCAAGCATAAAATAAATTATGCAAGTTCATTTTATCTTTCTAGAGCTCTTAACAAGACTTTAAAGGAACATAAACCTCAACCCAAACTCATCAAACTAAGATCAAGTAAAGTCTAGAGTTCCTAGAACTCAAAACAACATCTTTAGAAAATCAAACCATAAGGCATGTAAAAGGAAAGGAAATGGCCGAAACATCTAGGCAAGAAAAGAAATATTTGAAACTCTAGAGTCCATGATCTTGATGATATATTAACACCAACATCATGAGACCTCATCATTGAGTCCTTAGAATCATTTTAAAACACCATCAAAACTAAAGTTCTCAAGAGTTCAAGAAAGGAAAAACTAGAAACATTTTTGCTCAAGAACAAAGATCAAGCTCTAGAGTTTATTTCAAGTGATGAACATCATCATGAAACTCTCATCATCAAGCTCTCATTTCTTTGAACTCCAAGGCCCATGGCCGAAAATGAGAAAGTAAAAGGAGAAGAAAAGAAGTTCTAAAAAGAATCAAGAGAAACTATAAACATAAAGCTTAGAACAAGAACTTTAAAGAAATGAATACATGAAAGAAAATCCCTACTTGATGTGATGAACTTGAAGATGGAAGAAGAAGATGAGGATGATGAAGAACTTTGAAGAACTTGAAGAACTTGAAGAACATTAGAACTTTGAGAGAAAAGAAAAGCTTTGAGTGTTCCTAAACTTAGCAAATGATCTAAAAGTGGTGCAAGCTCCTCAAGGCATTCTATTTCCTCAAGGCATTCTATTTATAGAAAAATGAAACAAATGAAGGGTGCTCATGGAGAGGAAGAGCTTCGGCCATGTGTGCAGAATTGGAGGCATCCATGAGTTCCATGAGGTGAGATAATGTGGTCTTGAGGCATGGTGAGGTATGGTTCAAAGCATGGTGAGGTATGGTTCGTATGGCTCAAGCATGGCTTCAAGGAGTGAGAAAACAATTCAATCATGTGGCCAAAGAGGGCATGGCTGTTCGGCCATGTTACAGCCAAGGGGAGGTTTGTTTTGCAATTTAATTGTAATTTAAAGTTGTGTTTAGGTGTATCTTTGATTATGCTTAAGATTAAGAATTTGTAAGAAAGTGTTTAGGTAAGGAAAAATGGATAATTAGGGTGGTCTAGACATAATTAAGGAGTGGTCTTGCACCATTAGTGAGTTAGATCCTCAATTTAGAGTCTAAACAACTCTAGACACATTTCTTTGATTTAAGGAATTGGAGAGAGAAAACACTATTTAAGATTCCAAGACTAGGAATCTTGAGTTCTAATAAGGGATTTAAGTTTAATCTAAGCAATTTTAGGTTCTAATTAACTCTAATAAATTATTTTGACTCTAGATTAATTAGGGAAATTAATTAATCTTCGTTTAGAGCCTAATATTGCTTAGGTTTGCTTAATTACGTCATTAAGCTCAAAAACACTATTCTAGGGGTAAAATCGTAATTTTGCACTAAAGCTGCCCGGGACCATCGGGACTTGAACAGAGACCTCTAGACACATGAAAACATGTTTTTAAACCTCTGGGAGAAGTTTCGGGCGCAAACGGCACTTCTACCCGCGTAAAAACGCTATAGGGGTATTTTGGTCATTTTGACCCGAAATTGCGGAAAACGAGATTTTCGCTCCCGGAAGCATTCAAAGGCCATTCAATCCCCTTTAAACATTGAGTTGACCCTTCGAGGACGACCGAGTTGGTTACCCTCGAATTCGGGTCAGGAAATGACCTCAGGGGCATTTTGGTCATTTCTCTCGGATAGAAAAATCGGGGTGTTACAAGGTGAGTGGTGTAACACCCTAATATTCAACCCAATACTACTAGTACGTACTTAGGCCAAATATTAGTTGTTACTTACTGGCATGGTTCATCTTCTTGAAAAAATAGACTTAACGAAAATACGAGCCAACTTTTTTTTGAAATCGTTACTTAAAATAGAAGCCGCGCGTAACTTTATGAGTCAGTATCATAGTATACGGAACGATAACATACGAATGGCTCCAAACCATAACATCGAACATAACATCAATCATAACTGAAATACCTCATAGATAAAATATGCCTACCCTACAGGGCAGGACTCTTCAAGTACATAGTAACATGAATACGGCAGAAAAACAGAATACATGGAAAAGAACTGGAAAGAAGCATCCCTACCCATGTGCAACCTAAGGTGGATAACCTCAACACAAAAGAGGTATCATCCATACTATGTGACGTGCGTGCACTAAGGACTACCCTCCAATCTCCATAGCAGACTCACCGGTACGGAGGAATGTAGCCAATCCACAGGCGGGCTCGGCGAGTCCAGGCATGCCACTGGACGAACGTGTCGCCCACGTCGGGTCGTGGTCCGCATCAAGCCCTCCGGACGCCGAGTGATCGTCTCCTCGCTGCCTATCTGTCGCAGAGGCGGAGTGGGGGCAGAGCCCTCCTGGTCCATGGGGGAATCCTCTGAAGGGTCCTCCTCTGAGTGCTGCGATGATGGCACGTACTGCGGCGCGTCCGCTGAACCGGCAGAGTGGGTCCGCAGGTTCCTCTCATGTCGTGGCCGTGCATGCTCAAAGATCGCGGGGTCACCATAGGGGGATGCTGGGGAGAAGCGATAACTGTACAAGGGGTGTGCGAATGGCCGTCCTAAAAACATGAAGATGCGCCTGATGCAGGCCCTCAAAATGAAATGACCCATGCTCCGGGTCATGGTGGATCTCCCACCGTGGAGTGTCAATGAATAGGACGAAGGTCGCCATCTCGCTCTGAAGACGTAATGGAAAGGAAAAGATAGAGGGAGTGAGATTCTTACTAAAGAAACTCAGTAGGGTTTTCCTTCTATCCTAGGTGTCATCATATACGTCTCCAGGAATCTCGGGTTATTTATAAAATAATGGACATACATAGGTTCAATTATGAGTTTTCCAAAAATCTCACTTTCCGAGAATCCGTTCTTTTTAACATGGCACTTGTGTTACATAGGCTATATACTAAAATCATAGACATAAATCATGTATCTTGGTACATAGAACATAAATCATATAACTGGTACATGGAACATAAATCATATAACTGGTACATGGAATATAAATCATATAACTGGTACATGAAACATAAATCATATAACTAGTACATGAAACATAAATCATGTAACTGGTACATGAAACATAAATCATATAACTGGGTTACTTAGGTGACATAAGAACCTTTACTTAACTGGGCCGCCCTAATATTTCTCCCTTTTGAGAAATCTCTAGGTTATGAGCTCATACCACGCTAGTCGTCACTAGCATCTAGACTTTATCCATTTGGATAAGTCAACTTCCTGACTTTAAGTACGGGTTTAGGGGGCTAGAATCACATTGTCCCCACCCTTAATTCGGTGGTTTCAAAGGATTGCATTCTGATGTTCTAAGTCATCCTAAGTTTAACATGTTTCTTTAAGATGCCACATAATTAATGCATAACACATAATTACTACCTCGGCATCTTTAAGTCCTTTTAAGAATAATAATAACATGTTAATACACGCTATCACATAGGGATAATAGTTAACATGGCACCATACACGTCATGAGCTAACACATCAATTCATCATCAAACTTAGAGGCATAATCATCCCTTAAGGTAAAAATCCCTAAATCGGGTAACCTCAAACTTTCCCATTACTTTCTAGTATATTTATGGGATTGATTAACCTCATTACCATAATCCATTAGGTTCTAATTCCTAATTAATTATGGTTGGACAGCCTTATGTAGTTGTTCATATTTGATGAATTACGTGTTCTAGAAAATGCGTTTTAAGCCCTTTCTCGCATCCGACTTTTTCTATGGTGCAATAATTAATACCTAAGCCAATTATGAGTCACTCCCACACATCTAGACATCATCTAATGTGATTCTAAATATTTTATCAAGGCTGGGCAGAAACTCATTTTGCCATTCTTTATAGTTCTAGAATTCACATATTAAGCAAACAAAGTCACTAATAATGCTTTAAAGAGTCTAGAACAATTATCACATACTTGGCAAGGTATTACAACATATTTAGACCACCCAAAACAGAATTTAAGGTGCTGGAATTTACTAAGGCAGAACCGAAATCCTTAAGGCATAAAATCATGAGAAAAACCTTTCTTTCAACCATATAACTTGCTAGTTTCTCTTGGAACTTTTTGGGACTTCAAGACTATGTAAGATCAAAGTTTATTTTGCCAAAACTCATCATGGAACACCAAGGGCAGCAGCCATTTTAGCTTGCTCTTGGCAAGGATTTAAAACTTAAAAACATGTTTAAAACCTTGGTTAAGTGCATCAAAGCTTAGAAAAATTCTAAGACATGCATTATGGGCCCTTGTAGTTAAATGAAACTCATCCTAGAGCCATTTACACCACATGGCGAATGATGTTCAAGGAGATACCTCCTTGATTTAAATTCTTTTCTTAAGATGAAATGGGCAAGTCTTTGAGCTCTAAAGTTTCAAGTGATGACATAAAATAAACGTGCTATGCATTTCATTTTATAGTCCTTTAGAAAATAAAGTGATAGCACAAAGTAAAGATGAAATGCATCTCCATTCTTATTCTTAGAGTTTAGTGATGACTTGAAATATAAAATGAGATGCAAAGCTTGAAACATAAACGTGCATTGTGCAAGTTCATTCATTATCTTGGGTCTTAGTGATGGCATAAGAAATAAACATGCTAATGCAAAGCATAAACGTAAACGTGGATGCAACTTCTTTTATATCTTGTTTAGAGCTCTTGCAAGACTTTAAAGGAAACAAGGTTTCAACCCATAACTCATCCTCACAAGAAAAGAAAACTAAACTCATGACCAACATGGAAGAAAGTAACCGAAATATGCTAGGTTTTCAAGGTTCAAGAGAAACATAACTATGTCTTGAGCAAAACTTGAAAATAGTAAACTTATTTTTTTTTTTGAAAACTCAAGCTTTAGAGGTTGTTCATGTGACAAACATCATCACACAACTCTCATCATCAAGCTCCTCATATTTCAAGTCCAAGAGGCCTTCATGGCCGAAAACTAACAAAAAGAAAAGGAAAGTTTCAAGGCATCAAAGAAACATAACTCATTCTTTGACCAAGACTTGAAAAGAGAAACCTTTCTTGGAAAAACTCAAACTTTAGAGTTTGATCATGTGACAAAGGCCAACATGAAGTGCTCATTACAAAGCTACCATTTTTCCAAGCTCTTTAAGCCTTCATGGCCGAAAACATCAAGGAACAAAAGCTCAAAAAGAGTTTTCATGAAAAACATAGCCTTGTCTTAACCAAGACATGAAAAAGATGAAACTTTTCTCAAACAAAACTCAAGCTTTAGAGGTCTCATGTTAGGATGAACACATGGTCATCCCAAAAGAGCACTCATCATCAAGCTCTCCTCATTTTGGTCTAGAGGCCGAAAATGAAAGAAAAAGGAGAAAGGATGGAACTTTTTCTTAAGAAAGGTTCAAGCTTTAGAGGCCTCACTTTAAGATGAACTCATGGTTTCATCTTTGAGAGCACTCATCATCAAGCTCTCACTACCATGGCCTTAAGGCCGAAAATGAAAAGGAAGAGAAAAGAAGAAACCGAAAATGTTTGAGAGAAAAACTTGCTAACAACACAACTTTCAAACAAGATAAACATTGATCATGAAAGTAAAAGAAAGCATTCTTGAAGAGCTCCCTACCTTAGAGTTTGAGATTTGAGAGGAAGTGAAGAAGATGAAGAGGTTGGAGAGGATGAGCTCTTGAACTTGAGAGAAAGGAACTCAAAGTGCTCTAACTCAAAGCTTTAGTGAAATGAACAAAGGTGCTTCAAGTTCCCTAAGCTACCTATTTATAGAGAAGTGAAATGAATTGAATATTGGAGGCTTTTTGGGGGGAAGAATTCGCCCACATTTCAGCCACAAGGAGGAAGAAATATCTTTGTTCAAAGCATGGTGTTGGTCATTCAAAGTATGGTGAAAAGTCTAGCTATGCATGTCCTAAAGCATGGCTAGAATGTACCTTATTTTCCAACCTTTAAAAATGCATGAAAATACAAAATTTTGGGCTGCACAAGGGTGAAGAAAACCGTGCTCCTCATGCCCAAAAAGAAGGGAAAATTTTCTAGACTTAAATTCCCAAAGCATAGGTAATGTGTTGTAAGACATGTTGTCTTGAAAAAGTTTGATAGAAAGCTTGAATGACCACAAAAACAAATCATTCTTTTTGAATTTGAAAGACATAATTTAATTCATTTTAGAAATGAATTGAAAACCTTGATTGACCATATAAAATATTCTTTGAGTCTTGAGTGACAATTTTTCTTGAAAGTTGATCATTGATTGAAAGTGTTCAAGACACATGTCACAAGATAGCTTGAACACATAGACTAATTTTTTTGATGATTTCTAGAGAAAATGGTGCCATTCTTGGCAGCCTTGGGGAGGAGAAATATCTCCTTAAACCATGTTCTAGAAGTGTGTTTTGGTGTGACATAGATTAGGCTTAGGATTAAAAATTGCTAAGTAGGTACTTAGGTGCACTAATAGGTTAATTAAAACCATAAATCCCTAGGTTTAGAGGTGGTCTAGAAGGATTAGAGAGTCAACACCTCTAGGACTAGTGATGTGAGTGTGACAACTTGTCTCAAAAGAAAAGTTGATGTGAATAGTGGAAACACTATTCGACACTATTCACATATTCTTTTTCCTTTTTAAAGAATAAGACTATGATGAGATTTGAATTTTCCCTAAGCAATTTTAGGTTCCAATTAATTCTAAATGATGGTTTTGGCTCTAGATTAATTATGGAAATTAATTAACCTTTAATTAGAGCCTAATATTGCTTAGGGTTGGAGTTAAACGGCTCATTGAGCCGAAAATGCAATATGCAGGGGCAAAATCGTAATTTTTACCAAAAGTTGCCCGGGATCTCCGGGACTTAAACCGACATAGTTTATGCCTTAAAATCATTGTTTTGAACCTCAGAACAAAGTCCGGGTCAAAACGGAACTTAATACTGCCTTAATTCTGTTACGGGGGTATTTTGGTCATTTCTGTGAAATCTCAGAAATGAGGTTTTCCCGCTTTGTTAGGCACTCATGCTCATACAATCCCCTTCATATAACATATGAACCCTATGAGGATGGCCAAAGCCGGCCGTCCTCGTGTTTCGGGTAAAAATGACCTCAGGGGCAATTTGGTCATTATGAGAGTTTAGCGAAAATCGGGGCGTTACAAGTGGAGGGAAGGGTGGCCGAAATATTGAGGGAAAAAGGAGGGAAAATGTCTCTTGATTGTGTCATTTCAAGGTGAAGTTGTAGGTATGGGTTTAGGCATAGGTTTAAGCATATGTTTAAGCATAGTTCCTTGAGTGTATGAGTGAACAAACTTGTGAGGTATAGGGTATGAGGTGGCGCCACTTATAGGGGAATCCAAGGGGAGGAAATTGTTTTATTAATTGTGGATTAGTGATGTGTTTAGGTGTATTTTTGGATTAGGCCTAAGATTAAGAGTTTATAGTAAAATGTGTAAGTGAGTGGATAGGTAATTAAGGCTATGTAGGTTATGATTAGTGGGCATTCTAGCCTTTTAGAGGAGTCTATCTCTATTAATCCTAGGCCTTCAACTACATCCTAGGCTTCCTTTTGAGGTGTAGAGGGTGAATAGTGAAAACACTATTCAAGATTCTATATTCTAGAAGCTTTGAGTTCTTTAAAAGAAAAGGGGTTTTGAGTTTAATCTAAGCAATCTTAGGTTCTAATTAATTTTAATGAATTATTTTGACTCTAGATTAATTATGGAAATTAATTGACCTTCGATTAGAGCCTAATATTGCTTAGGTTTGCTTAATTACATCATTAAGCTCAAAATTACTATTCTAGGGGCAAAATCGTAATTTTGTAAAAAACTGTCCAGGACCGCTGGGACTAAAACAGAGACTCCTAAACTCATAAAAACATGGTTTTAAACCTTTGAGGAAAGTTTCGGGCTTAAACGACACTTGTACCTGCGTAAAAACGCTATAGGGGTATTTTGATCATTTTGACCCGAAACTGCAGAAAATGAGGTTTTCGCCTCCGAAACCGTTCAGGGCCATTCAATCCCCTTCAAACATTGAGTTAGCCCTTTGAGGACTGCCGGGCCGGCCATTCTCGAATTCTGGGCCGAAAATGACCTCAGGGGCATTTTGGTCATTTTCCTCTCAGACAGAAAAATCGGGGCGTTACAATTGCAACTTTGCATGCTCGTGGAAAATTAAATTTCAGTTTCTGTTCTAACATTTCTAGATCTAACATTTATTGTTTGAGGCTGCTTAAATTTTTAAAACTTGTTAATAATTAGTGTTATAATTAGTTTTAGCACTCAAGTAAAGACTAGTAATTAGGAAGAATAGAAAATGTGAATTCTAGAACCCTTAAAGATGAAAAATATGGTTTCTATCCAGCATGTAATAATTGGGGAAAAAGGATGTTTAACACCTAGTAAAGGTATAGGAATCACTTATAATTGGTTTAGGAATTTATCCTAGTATCATAGGAAAAATTGGTAATGAGAAAGGGTAAAAAACATAACTTCTAGAACACTGAAATGGTTCATTTTTTTTTTGTTCAAATCTGTCCAGATTCATTTAATGATGTTCTTAAGGTTAATAATTAATGAGAATCATTAGAATTGATCCCTTAGAAGCATAAACGAACAAATACAAAAGTTGAGCTGACCCGATTTAGAGGTCTAATCGATTAAGAGTGAATTAAAAGTGCGTGCTTTGTGAGATGTTATGGTTTGATTATGTGATGATTATGTTTGCATACTTGGTTGCTAGTTGCAAAAATTATTATAGTATGTAATGATTATGTAACACCCTAATATTCAACCCAATACTACTAGTATGTACTGAGGCCAAATATTAGTCGTTACTTCTTACTTTAGTTCTATTACCTTTGAAATTACTTACTGAAAATACGAGCCATTTTTTTTGGTAACAACACCTTGATAAAGAATGAGCCGCGTATAATGTAATCCGAACGATATCGTAAAGTGCGGAAACATAAACACGTAAAAGGCTCCATCCATAGCATCATGAATACATATACTAAATACCTCATGCATTAATACTTAAGATGCCTACCAATAGCGGCGCGACTGTTCGATACATAAAGTGCAATACAACTAAAAAGAAGGAAATACATGGAAACATAAACGATACATGCAAGAGAATACCCACACCCAAGTGCATCTGAAACAGATAACCTCAACACAAAAGAAGATTTATCCTATCTACGTGACGTGTGTGCACTAAGGACTACCCTCTAAACCATATGGCTACAGTCACGGGTAAGGTGGGACATAGCTGATCCACAGGCGAAGCACGTCAGGAGTGGGCACTTGGACACGTCATCCATGCTGGGGTCACATCTCGGGCATCCGAGCTCTCCGCGGCTGGGTAACCGTCTCCTCGCTGCCTGCTAGCACACGTGGGGGAGTAGGGGTAGAGTCTTCTTCATATATGGGGGCGAGTGGCTCCTCCGACTGCTGCGAGCGGGGTACATATTCGGGTATGGCGCCCGAGCCTACGGTGTAAGTCCGAAGGATCCTCTCATTGCGTGTACGAGCACGCTCAAAAACCATGTCGTCGCCATAGGGCGACATCAGGGAGAAGGTGTAGCTATCTACAGGATGGGCGAATGGCCGTCTGGGAAACATAAAGACGCGAAGTGTACAGTGGCCTTCAAAATGGTACGATCTGTGCTCCGAATCGTAGTGGTACTCCCATGTGGGTGTCTCAACGTAGAGTACGAACGTCACATCCGAATTTAGAGACGTAACGGAAAGAAAGAGATAGAGGGAGTGAGATTTCTTACTAAAGAAACTCAATAGGGTTTTTCCTTATATCTAAGTGTCATCATATACGTCTCCAGAGATCTCAGTTTCTTAGTAAAAACATGGGCATATAGTGGTTCAATTATGAAGTTTGAAAATGTTAACTTCTGAGGCCTGTTCCTTTTAATTATGAAAACCTCTTAGTTACATAGTCTATAAATCATGAAACTCAACTCATAAATCATGGTTCTTATATCATGGATCGTGGCACATAAACTCATAATTCATAGTGCATAAAATCATAGTTCTTAGAGCATGGTACATGGTAACTTATCTTGGTTACTTTAGGTGACATTAGAACCTCATCATTTTCTTCCTGGGGCCACCCTAATTGATCTCCCTTTGGAGAAACTTCTAGGTTATGAGCTCATACCACACTAGTCGTCACTAGCACATAGACTTATCTCTTTTGATAAGTTAAAGGTCCCGACTTAAAGTACGGGTCTAGGGAGCTAGAATCACCTTATTTCCCACCCTTGGTTTGGTGGTTCAAGGATCATTTTCACATAGTTTAAGTCACCTTAAGTCTTAGCATGTTTTGTTGAGATGCCACATAGTTTCATGCATGTCACATATCTTTTATTACAACATAGGCATCTCTAAGTTCTCAAAGAACAATCACATGCAATAATAACATTATCATTTAGGAATAATAGTTCACATAGCATCATATAAGTCATGAGGTAAACACCAATTCATCATTCATAGAGTAATGCTTAAACCTTTCCCTTAAGAGTGAAAACCCTCAATCGGGTAATCTCAAACTTCTAAATTATTTCCGTGTACCTCTAAGGGATTGATTAACTTCATTACCATAATTTATTAAGTCCTAAAACCTAATCAATCATGGCTGGACAGCATTGGCAGTAATCTTAAGTTAGATGAATTACGGTGTTCTAAAAGATGTATTTTAAACCCTTTCTCACATCCGACTTTTTCTATGATGCAACAATTAATACCTAAGCCAATTATGAGTCACTCTCACTGATATAGACATCATATAATGTGATTCTATGGATGTTAATAAGGCTGGGACAGAATTCATATTTTCTGTACCTATGGGGTTCTAGAATTCACATTTCAAGCAATTCGAGTAACTAAGCATGCTCCAAAATGTCTAGAACAATTATCATATACTTGGCAAGGTATTTAAACATATTTAGACCACCCAAAACATGATTTAAGGTGCTGGAAATGAACATGGCAGAACTGAAAATGGTTAGTCATTAAATCATGTAGAAACTTCTGTTTCAATGTACATAGGTAGGTAGTTTCTCTTGGGACAATTTTAGGACTTCAAAAACATCTTAGAAATTAATTTATCTTGTCAAGAACTCTCATAAATTACATGGGGCAGCAGCTCTTTAATTTTTCTCATGGTTGAAATCCTAATTAGAAGGACATACTCAAAATACTTTTAAATGTCACTTATGTTTAGGAAAAACTTAAAACATAAACTATAGGTTCTTGTAACTAATGAAAACTCATCCTAGAGCTTTCATCATCACATGGCCAAATGCATTTCAAGAAGATACTTTCTTGATTTAACTTTTCTCAAGATGAAGTGGGCAAGTCTTTGAGCTCTAGTAATTTTAGGTGAGAGCATAAAAGTAAACGTGCTATGCATTCCATTTTTATAGTCCATTAGAAAGTAAAGTGATAGCTCGAAATAAATATGAGATGCACCTTCATTTTTAGTCCTTGGGTTTAGTGATGACTTGAAAAATAACATGAAATGCAAAGCTTCGAATTTAAATGTGCATTATGCAAGTTCATTCCTTATCTTGGAGTTTAGTGATAGCATAGAAAATAAACGTGCTATGCAAAGTATAAAATAAACGTGAATGCAAGTTACTTTTAGATCTTGTCTAGAACTCTTGTGTAACATCCTAATTTTTAACCCAATACTCTAGAACATATTTAGGTTAATCATTAGTCTATTACTGTTTTAGTCTCATTCCTTACAACCTTTCATTAAAATACTTAGCGGAAAATACGAATAAATTTTTCTTTTTGAAACTTGAAAGCAAAACGCGAGCCGCGCACTAACCTAACATTCGTCATACCCATAACGTGCAAGAAAAAGTAACCACACCATTGATAATCATGAAGCATAGTATTATACATAACAATCATAATAATCATCACATCTTCATAGATACATAGACTACTAACATCATTGTACCATCATTTACATCAAACACCCCCATATATGTGAAGTCATCCTTATCCACCTATGAGGTTAGATAAGTGTCAACCCAAAAAGCTAAGCTATCTATGCTCCCGCAGCGACCCTCCGCCCCGTCTTCTAGTGTGATCCTTAAGCACGAGCCTTAACAGAAGTCACGAACCTCGTTGTAATCCTCGTCTAGAGACGACACGGAAGAAGAGGAAGGGATGAGAAACTTATTCAAGGGTCTCAGTAGGAATTCCCGACTCTAACACAAGTGTCATCGTCGTCGTCCCCAGCCACCTCGGTTTTAATTATGAAAAAGGTGTACATGCATAAGGATTGGTTTTAGGCTTTTCAAATCTACTTATCCGAAGTGGGTGTCTTTTAGTATGTGTCTTAATGACATGAATGCAACAGATATTTGATGAATGCATGACAATACCATATGCACATTAACACGAAAGTCGTAATACTTGGGCACATCATAAGGAAACAAGAATCATATATGTGGCATAAAGAGGCATAGTAATTTTCATGTGATATCTTTCTTATAAATAAAGCTCTTAAGTTCTTTTTCTTGAAGACCACCCTCTTAACATATCCACCAAAAGTCCAACCGATTCACCGGCCCGGCGATAATCTGATCACCAAACTACGTCTCACCTATTGCCTAGGAATGAGCTCAATCCTAACTAGTCGTCAATAGATTTAATATGGGCTAATAGAGGGGGTATACATAACTTTCTTGGATCACCTATCTTAGGATCATTTCCTTCTTTGAAACGCTCTACTGGTATCTAGTACACAGCGAATTGTCCGCTTTGGCAAGCTCAATGTCAATACCCTCACAGATTTGTTTCCTCCCCACCGTAGCGGGAGAAATGCGTCTCAGTACTATGTCACATCTGTTCTGGGGGTGTTCGGCCGAACCGGTGTCACCCAGAACCTATCCTGGGGGTGCTCGGCTGAACCGGTGTCACCCAGGAGTTTTCGCAAGCTTTTTCTCAAGTACTCAAGTTTGATGGGAAATTCGACAGCGTAACGGTGTACACCGGATTTCCATCAAACTTGCTTTATGCCACCAAACATATGGAGCATGCATAGCCATTCAATACCAACATAAGGCATCATAATCATCGTGTGCATCATAAGCATCATAATATCATAATTTTGCATAACGCATCATGGCATGAGCATCATCATATCAACACTATATACTCTCATAAACATACAACCTCATGAATTCCTCATATGAATAACATCATCATCATTTACATACCACATGCATCATCATAGAACATTCAAACGTTTACCCTTACGGGTCTAAATCTTGAGATATGGTTCTCTAACATCCGTCGCTCATATTTTATGCACCTAAGGGCTCATACTTAATCATCATTCATAATCCTCATGTTCACACTTAAATCTGAAAAGCATAGGGCAGAATTCCTAACTTGTGATTACGGGGTTCTAGAACTTACGTTTTAGACCCTTTCTCGGTTCCGTCTTCGCCTAAGGCGCTATGAATTAAATCTAAATCAATTATGAGGCATTCCTATGCTTAAGGACTAATTATTAATCATGTTTATCATGTTGTAAGGGTGCTGGACAGAATCCAGAAAAATAAATGTTCTAAGAGTTCTAAACTTGCACTTTTACGGTTTTCTAGTTACTAGTTTCCCTATAGGTGCTAGAATTCGATTCTAATCCAAATGTTACCAAGTTTTCATGTCTAAACAATCCTAATCTGATTATGCTCCCATTAAAACAGTTTGGATAAGTTCCATAAACAAATGGGTCAAAATTATGTTAAATTCTAGCTTTACGGTATTTCTAGTTAGCTAGTCTCTTACCTATTATGCATAGAATCATTTCTACATCATCGTATGATATTTTCACACATTCTAACACATCATAACATCATCATACAGCATCACACTCATCATATCAGAACCGAAAACATTTAGCTTTAGTAAAGGATTTAAATTGACATTTCTAGGTACATAAGTTAACTAGTTTCTCTTGGAATCAATTTAGAATTCCTAAAACTCTTTGCAAATCATTTTAATTCATCAAGAGGCTAAGAGAAGCCTTAGGTCAATGACCAAAATATATTTCATCTCCTAAAAGGGAATAAAGTCATATCTCATGATAACATAACCTTGAAAAGGTTTGTAAAGCTTTAAGGAAAACTTAGAACATAGACTATTGGTCCTTGTAGCTAGATGAAAACTCATTACAAGTCCATCATCACTACTTGGCTGAAAACATGCATTCAAGGAATGCATTCACATTGAACCTTAACTTGAAATGAAATGGGCAAGTCTTTGAGCTCTAGGTTCTTAAGTTACGACATAAAATAAACGTGCTCATGCTTTTCATTTTTAATCTTGCTTACAAAATAAAGTGATGACATAAATTAAATATGCAAGGCATAAACTTAAATGTGCAAGCTTGAAAGTAAATATGCGAGGCATAAACTTAAACGTGCAAGCTTGAAAGTAAATATGCAAGGTTCAATTCTTTATTTTAGTGCTCTTGGCCCAACAACAATCGACTTTAACGCCGAAATAGATAGGCATTCGAGAAGTTAATTAGGTGATAATGCAAGTTCAATTCTTTATTTTAGTGCTCTAGGCCCAACAACAATCGACTTTAAGGCCAAAATAGAAAGGCTTTGAGAATTAAATTAAGTGATGGTACAAGTTCTATTTTAATCTTTATGTTCTTAGGTAATAGCTTGAAAGTAAAGGTGCATAGTAAGAATGTAAACATAAATGCAAGTATAAAATAAATTATGCAAGTTCATTTTCATCTTTCTAGAGCTCTTAACAAGACTTTAAAGGAACTTAAACCTCAACCCAAACTCATCAAACCAAGATAAAGTAAAGTCTAGAGTTCTTAGAACTCAACATAACATTTTTAGAAATCAAAACATTTTGCTTGTAAAAGAAAAGGAAATGGCCGAAATTTCAAGGAACAAAAAGAACATTTTGAAACTCTAGAGTCCATGATCTTGATGATATATTAACACCAACATCATGAGACCTCATCATTGAGTCCTTAGAACCATTTTAAAACACCATCAAAACTAAAGTTCTCAAGAGTTCAAGAAAGGAAAAACTAGAAACATTTTTGCTCAAGAACAAAGATCAAGCTCTAGAGTTTGTTTCAAGTGATGAACATCATCATGAAACTCTCATCATCAAGCTTTCATTTCTTTGAACTTCAAGGCCCATGGCCGAAAATGAGAAGGAAAAAGGAGAAGAAAAAAAGTTCTAAAAAGAATCAAGAGAAACTATGAACATAAAGCTAGAACAAGAACTTTAAAGAAAGGAATACATGAAAGAAAATCCCTACTTGATGTGATGAACTTGAAGATGGAAGAAGGAGATGAAGATGATGAAGAACTCCAAGAACTTGAAGAACACAAGAGCTTTGAGAGAAAAAGAAAAGCTTTGAGTGCTCCTAAACTTAGCAAATGATCTAAAAGTGGTGCAAGCTCCTCAAGGCATTCTATTTATAGAGAAATGAAGCAAATGAAGGGTGTGAATGGGCTGATGTGTTTCGGCCATGAGGGTGCAGAATGGAGGCATCCATGAGTTCCATGAGGTGAGATAATGTGGTCTTGAGGCATGGTGAGGTATGGTTCAAAGTATGACTTCAAGCATGGTTCTTTGAGTGAGAAACAATTCAACATGTGGTCAATGGGGGTGAGAATTTCGGCCATGTACATCAGATTTGGGGGAGGATTAGTTTGCATTTTAATTGTGGTTTAGTGTTGTGTTTAGGTGTATCTTTGATTATGCTTAAGATTAGGAATTTGTAAGAAAGTGTTTAGGTAAGGAAAATGGATAATTAGGATGGTCTAGACATAATTAAGGAGTGGTCTTGCACCATTAGTGAGTTAGATCCTCAATTTAGAGTCTAAACAACTCTAGACACATTTCCTTGATTTAAGGAATTGGAGAGAAAATACTATTCAAGATTCCAAGACTAGGAATCTTGAGTTCTAAAAAGGGATTTAAGTTTAATCTAAGCAATTTTAGGTTCTAATTAACTTTAATAAATTATTTTGACTCTAGATTAATTAGGGAAATTAATTAATCTTTGTTTAGAGCCTAATATTGCTTAGGTTTGCTTAATTACGTCATTAAGCTCAAAAATACTATTCTAGGGACAAAATCGTAATTTTGCACTAAAACTGCCCGGAACCACCAGGACTCAAACAGATGTTTTGAAACATGTAAAAACATGGTTTTAAACCTCTGGGGAAAGTTTCAGGCTCAAACGGCACCTTTACCCGCGTAAAACGCTATAGGGGTATTTTGGTCATTTTGACCCGAAATTGCTGAAAATGAGACTTTCGCCTCCGGAACCACTCAAGGGTCATTCAATCCCCTTCAAACATTGAGTTGGCCCTTCGAGGACTGCCGAGTCGGCCATCCTCGAATTCTGGGCCGAAAATGACCTCAGGGGCATTTCGGTCATTTTCCACTCAGACACAAAATCAGAGCGTTACATCTTGCAAGACTTTAAAAAGGAACATAGTTCCAACCCAAACCTCATCCTCACAAGAAAATAAAACTAGTAGTGCTAGATATTCAAAATAAATCATAACCTCAAGGGTTTTGAAAGTGGCCGAATCTTCATCAAGAAGAGTGAACCATTTTTAAACTCTAGAGACCAAGATCTTGATAATCTATGACATCAACATCCTAAGTCCTCATCATTGAGTACAAGGCTTCCTTCAAAACCAACATTAAAACAAGTTCATGCTAAAGAAGAAAGCAAAACTGAAACCATGCTTGGTGTAACACCCCGATTTTTCTGTCCGAGGGAAATGACCAAAATGCCCCTGAGGTCATTTCCTGACCCGAACTCGAGGGTAACCAACTCGGTCATCCTCGAAGGGTCAACTCAATGTTTGAAGGGGATTGAATGGCCTTTGAATGCTTTCGGAAGCGAAAATTTCGTTTCCATGATTTGGTCAAAATGACCAAAATACCCCTATAGCGTTTTTACGCGGGTAAAGGTGCCGTTTGAGCCCGGAACTTTCCCCAGAGGTTTAAAAACATGATTTCATGTGTCTAGAGGTATCTGTTCAAGTCCCGGTGGTCCCGGGCAGTTTTAGTGCAAAATTACGATTTTGCCCCTGGAATAGTGTTTTTAAGCTTAGTGACGTAATTAAGCAAACCTAAGCAATATTAGGCTCTAAACGAAGATTAATTTATTTCCCTAATTAATCTAGAGTCAAAATAATTTATTAAAGTTAATTAGAACCTAAAATTGCTTAGATTAAACTTAAATCCTTTTTAGAACTCAAGATTCCTAGTCTTGGAATCTTGAATAGTGTTTTCTCTCTCCATTTCCTTAAATCAAGGAAATGTGTCTAGAGTTGTTTAAACTCTAAATTGAGGATTTAACCCTCTAATGGTGCAAGACCACTCCTTAATTATGTCTAGACTACCTTAATTACCCATTTACCTTACCTAAACACTTTCTTACAAATTCCTAATCTTAAGCATAACCAAAGATACACCTAAACACAACTCTAAACCACAATTAAAATGCAAGAAACTCTCCTCCCTTGGCTGATGCATTTCGGCCAGCCCACTCCCCATTGACCACATGTTTAATTATTTTCTCACTCAAAGAACCATGCTTGAGCCATACCTTGAGCCATACCTCACCATACCTCAAGAACACATTATCTCACCTCATGGAACTCATGGAGAGCCTCCAATCTGCACCCTCATGGCGCAAACGTTCTCCTCCATGAGCTCCTCCATTTGTTTCATTTCTCTATAAATAGAATGCCTTGAGGAGCTTGCACCACTTTTAGATCATTTGCTAAGTTTAGGAAACACTCAAAGCTTTTCTTTTTTCTCTCAAAGTCTTTGTGTTCTTCAAGTTCTTGGAGTTCTTCAAGTTCTTCATCATCTTCATCTTCTTCTTCCATCTTCAAGTTCATCACACCAAGTAGGGATTTTCTTTCATGTGTTCTTTCTTTAAAGTTCTTGTTCTAAGCTTAAAGTTCATAGTTTCTCTTGATTCTTTTTAGAACTTCTTTTTCTTCCCTTTACCTTTTCATTTTCGACCATGGGCCTTGGAGAACAAAGGAATGAGAGCTTGATGATGAGAGTTTCATGATGATGTTCATCACTTGAAACAAACTCTAGAGCTTGATTTTTGTTCTTGAGCAAAAGTGTTTCTAGATTTTTCCTTTCTTGAACTTTTGAGAACCTTAACTTTGATGTTGTTTCAAAATGGTTCTAATGACTCAATGATGAGGTCTCATGATGTTGGAGTTTGTATATCACCAAGATCATGGATTCTAGAGTTTCAAACATTTCTTTTCTTTTTCCTTGAAGTTTCGGCCATTACCTTTTCCTTTTCATGCTAGATGTTTGATTTTTAAATATGTTATGTTGAGTTCTAAGAACTCTAGACTTTTACCTTGTCTTGGTTTGATGAGTTTGGGTTGAGGTTTAAGTTCCTTTAAAGTCTTGTTAAGAGCTCTAGAAAGATAAAATGAACTTGCATAATTTATTTTATGCTTGCATTCATATTTACATTCTTGCTATGCATCTTTACTTTCAAGCCATCACCTAAGAACATAAAGATTAAAATGGAACTTGTATCATCACTTAACTTAATTCTCAAAGCCTTTCTATTTCGGCCTTAAAGTCGATTGTTGTTGGGCCTAGAGCACTAAAATAAAGAATTGAACTTGCATTATCACCTAATTAATTTCTCGAATGCCTATCTATTTCGGCCTTAAAGTCGATTGTTGTTGGGCCAAGAGCACTAAAATAAAGAATTGAATCTTGCATCTTTACTTTCAAGCTTGCACGTTTAAGATTATGCTTCGCATATTTACTTTCAAGTTTACACGTTTAAATTATGCCTTGCATATTTAGTTTCAAGTCATCACTTTACCTAGAAAGCAAGATTAAAAATGAAGAGCATGAGCACGTTTAGTTTATGTCGTAACTTAAGAACCTAGAGCTCAAAGACTTGCCCATTCCATTCCAAGTTAAAGTTTAATGCAAACCACACTTTGAATGTATGTTTTTCGCCCAAGTAGTGAAGATGGACTTGCAATGAGTTTTCATCTAGCTACTAGGACCAATAGCCTATGTTTTGAGTTTTCCTTAAAGTTTGACAATTCTTTATAAGGTTATGTCGTTATAAGTTGTGATTCCAATCTCTTTTAGGGGATGGAATATGTTTTGGTCAGTGACCTAAGGCTTCACTTAGCCTCTTGATGATTTAAAATGTCTTGCAAAGAGTTTTAGAAATTCTAAATTGATTCCAAGAGAAACTAGTTAACTTATGTACCTAGAAATGTCAATTTAATTCTCTTATTGAGGCAAGATGTTTTCGGCTCTGATGTGATGAATGTGATGCTGTATGATGATGTTTTAATGTGTTGGAATGTGTGAAAATATCATGTGATGATGTAGAAACAAACCTATGCATGATAGGTAAGAAAACTAGCTAACTAGAAATACCGTAAAGCTAGAATTTAACATAGTTTTGACCCATTTGTTTATGGAACCAATCCAAACTGTTTTAATGGGAACATAATCAGATTTAGATTGTTTAGACATGAAAAACTTGGTATCATTTGAGTTAGAATCGAATTCTAGCACCTATGGGGAAACTAGTAGCTAGAAAATCGTAAAAATGCAAATGTAGAACTCTTAGAACATTTAATTTTCTGGAATCTGTCCAGCACCCTTACAACATGATAAACATGATTAATAATTAGTCCTTAAGCATAGGAATGTCTCATAATTGATTTAGATTTAATGTATAGCACCTCAGGCGAAGACGGAACCGAGAAAGGGTCTAAAACGTAAGTTCTAGAACCCCGTAAAAACAAGTTTGAGACTCTGTCTATGCTATTCAGATTTAAGTATGAACATGAGAATGAAGAATGATGTTTAATATGAGCCTTAGGGGCATAAAAATATGAGCGACGGATATTAGAGAGCTATATCTCAAGATTAAGACCCGTAAGGGTCAAAGCATAAGCTACCGTGAGGGTAAGCGTTTGAATGATGTATGATGATGCATGAAGTATGCTAATGATGATGATGTTATTCATATGAGGAATTTATGAGGTTATATGTTTATGTGGCATAAAGCAAATTTGGAAGGAAATTCGATTGTAATGACCGTTTGGTCACCGAATTTCAGACAAATTTGGAAGGAAACTTCGGTGTAATGACCGTTTGGCGCGAATTTCTGCCAAATTTGCGGACTTAAAGAGATTTTTGAAAATTAAGGTACTAAGATGGGTTCTAGGATGACACCCGTTCGGCCGAGCACCTCCATAGAACTCATGTGACATCGGTACCATTTTATACTCTTAGGTGACACCGGTTCGGCCGAGCACCCTTAAGAGATTTGCCCCCTAACCCGTACTCAGATAGTCCGGATTTATGATACGCTTATCGTTAAGTGGTAAGTAAGAACTAGTGACGACTAGTTAAGGTATGAGCTCATAACCTAGATGTATGACACGTTCTGGGTGACACCGGTTCGGCCGAGCACCCCCAGTTCGATTGTCTTTTAGGGTGGCCCATGAGGAAGAAAAGTTCATGATTATGATTATGTCACTAAGTTTTGTCCCATATGAATGTTACTATTGCCACTTTATGCCACCAATGATGATGATGCTTGATGTTATGTTTTATGTATGTGCATTAGGTAGTGCCATGCATACATTTTCCATTATGTTGCATTCATGACATTAAGATCATCCTAAAATGAACGGACCTTGGCTAAAGTATATTTTTGAAGTTTAAAATGAACTAAATGCATGTTCAGTCATTTCATATAATTAAACCCAAGGTTCCTGAGGACGTAGATGATGACACCTAGGTAGTAGGAGGCCCTACTGAGATTCTTTAGTAAGATTCTCACTCCCTCTACCTCTTTCTTTCCGTCACGTCTTCAGATGGCGACGTTCGTGGTGTTCGTGGACACGCCGACATGGGAGGTGCACCATGACCCGGACCACGGGTCATTCCATTTTGTGGGTCGATGCACAGTTAGAGTATTCATGTTCATGGGTCGACCCTTCACTCCCCCTGTACATTCCCATCGTTTCTCCCCCGTCTCACCTTTTGGTGATGACCTAGTGTTCGCCGCCAAGACGTCCCGAGAGGAGAGGCTTCGCCGTACTCCACCGTCGGCATCCGCCGTTCGAGACTACCCCGAGTATGTGCCCCGTTGCCCATCGTCCTTCTCGGAGATGGATCCTTGCGAAGATTCGGCCACCCAGATACCCTCCGAGGGGTCTTCCCCCTCCATACCTATGGACTTTGGAGAGGATAGCGAGCCCACCGTGACTCACCCGAGGCGTGCACGACGACCGGAGATGCGGCCATACCCTGGGAGTCATATTCGATCCCCACTCCGCCTTTTCACGCCCGAGGAGCTCGCTCAGTTTCCCGGATATCTGCCTCGATCACGAGATGGTCGCCAGCAGGAGGTCGAGGATGGCCCGAGTTAGAGCACACACCACATAGATAGGGATAAACTTTCTTTTGTTTAGAGGTTATCCTATTAGATGCACTCGGGTAGGGGAGTAGATTATGTTTATGTTTTAGGTTGTATTTCCCTTGTACTGAATTAAGTCCCACACTTATAAGTGGGCAAGTTATATATATATGAGATTATATTCAGTGATGTTCATGATGTGCCTTATGTTATGATGATTGTAAGACGATTGTTTTACTTTGCATGGTTTACCGCTTATCGCATCACGCGGCTCTCACTTTTATTTCAAAAAAATTACCCGTATTTTCCGCTAAGTAATTCAAAGTTAAATGAGAACTATGAAGTAACAGACTAATGATTAACCTAAATATGTTCTAGAGTATTGGGTTAAAAATTAGGATGTTACACTTGGTTTAAGGTTAAAGTTTTAAGCTTTAGAGTTTATTCATGTGACAAGCATCAACATGAAACCCTCATCATCAAGCTTTCATTTTTCCATGCTTTAGAAACTCTCATGGCCGAAAATATGAAAGAAAAAGGGAAGTCCAAGAGGTGTTCAAGAGAAACATAAACTCCTTCTTTACTCAACCTTGAAAAAGGATGAAACTTTCCTTATGAAAAATTCAAGCTTTAGGGGTTGTTAGGTGACAAGCACCATCATAACACCCACATCATCAAGCTTTCATTTTCTCAAGGGCCAAAGGGCCTTTGTGGCCGAAACATAAAGGAGAAAAGAGAAGTTTAAATGTTCAAGAGAAACATAACCTCATCCTTAACTAAACTTGTAAAAGATGAAACTTTTCTTTAAGAAAAACTCAAGCTTTAGAGGTCTCATGTGAGATGAACTCATAGTCACCTCTAGAGAGCACTCATCATCAAGCTATGATGTTCAAGGCCTTGAGGCCGAAAATCAAAGGAAAAGAAAAGGAAGAAACCGAAAAGAAGAAGCAACATGGAGGTTCCACCTTTCATCATTTCCCAACAAGATTCAACATAAAAATCAAAGACATATTTAGAAAGGTTCCCTACCTTGTGGTTTTCGAAAAAGGGGAGGAAGAACTTGAGCTTGAAGAACTCTTGGAAGCTTGAAAGAAAGAGAAGTGAGAAAGCTTGAGACTTTTAGAGATTTTGCAAGAAGTGAGCAAAGGAATGAAGTTGTGTAGTGTTGTGTATTTATAGGCAAATGAATCATGAAGAAGTGGAGGGAAAGAAGTTAGCCGAAACTTCTTGAAGAAGAAGGAGGGAAGAAAAATCTCTTGTGTTGCCATTCATGGTGTCATAGATCATAGGTCTTAGGGTGCCCTTTGAAGGACAACTTGATTGACTACATAATCTATCATTCTTTTGAATTTTTGGGGGGAAAATTGGCTGAAAATTATAAGGCCATGGGAGGGAAGATTTAATTCAATTTAATGATGTACTAATGGAGTGTTTAGGAGTAAACAAGGTTAGGTTACTAATTAAGGTTGTGTGCCTAAGTGTTTAGGTGAACTAAGTAGGTGATTAGGACCATTAATACCTTGGATTAGGGGTGATCTTGTAGGATTAATGGAGTCAAACTCCTATGACTATCGATTAAAGTGTGACAACTTTTTCTTGGGAAAGGAAGTGTTCTTGGGAATGGAAGTGTGAATAGTGAAAAAATTATTCATAGTTACTTTTTCTTTAAAGAAAGAAAAGAATTAGAATTGAGTTGTAAATTTCTTTAAGCAATTTTAGGTTCTAATCAACCTTAAATAATTATTTTAGCTCTAGATTAATTAAGGAAATTAATTAGCCTTTCATTAGAGCCTAATATTGCTTAGGTTTGAGTTAAGTAACTCGTTAGACGTAAAATGCACTAAGCGGGGGTAAAATCATAATTTTTACCAAAAGTTGCCTAGGACCTCCGGGATTTAAACCAACATAGTTCATGCCTTAAAACATCATTTTTTATCTCCGGGACGAGTCTGGGTCAAAGTCAAAACTTAAAACTGCCTTAAATCAGGTTAGGGGTATTTTGGTCATTTATACACAGAAACCTCAGAAATGAGATTTTTCTGCCTTGTTAATATTCATAAACATATAATCCCCTTCATATATCATAAAATCCTTGTGAGGATGGCCGAGGCTGGTCGTCCTCATGTTTCAGGTAAAAATGACCTCAGGGGCATTTTGGTCATTTAAAAGTTTAGAGAAAAACGCGGCGTTACAGATTACACATGGAATGTTTAAGATGCATGTGTTGAAGTAATATGAAAGCATGTGACATTATATGGTATGTTTGTTCTTGCCTTTTAATATAACATGCTAATGTTAAGGTGACATAAAATATATGGAAATGATCTTCTAGACTCCCTGAATTAAAGGTTATGAAAGGTGATCCAATGAGGAAATAATCCTTAGAACTCCTTGAATTAAAGGTTATGAAAAGTGATCCTAGCCCCCTATCCTGTACTTAAGAGTTAGGTATTAACTTATCATGAGGATAAGGATATGCTAGTGACGACTAGTGAGGTATGAGCTCATAACCTAGAACTCTCAAGAGGAGAAAGTAATAGGGTGGCCCCTAGTGAGAGAAAGAATAGTTTAAGTCACCTAAAGAATAAAATAAAGTAATTCATGCTATGTTTACTATGTTCTATATGCATCGCTTTTGTTTTTACATAGTAATGTTGCACTTTGTATTGACATGTATTTCATGATGAGGTATGTTGCATTCATAACATCCAAGATGCATCTTAAAATGAACGGGCCTCGAAAATTAGTATTTTAGAACTTAATAATTGAACCTTATGCATGCTCACTGTTTCATAATGAAACCCAAGGTTCCTAAGAACGTAGATGATGACACTAGGATAGGAGGATGCCCTACTGAGATTCCTTATCAAGTTCCTCACTCCCTCTATCTTTTCTTTCCATCGTGTTTTCAGAGGATGATGGCGGTATTCATGATCTACGTTGATGCGCCAACTTGGGAGCACCATTTTGACACCACAAACCAGTCATACCACTTCATGGGCCACTGTTCTGTCTGCATGTTCGTGTTTTTGGACCACCCATTTGCTCATCCGGTCACCAGTTTCCATTTCACCCCTACTTCGCCCTTCACCGATGAGCTTCTCTTTGAGCGTGCATACCTTCGCGGAGAGCAGACTCAATGCACCCCTACTGCTACCTCAGCCGTACGAGATTACCCAGAGTATGTTCCTCGCTCTCCCCCGGCCCATTCAGAAACTGACCCCTCTAAGGACTCAGTCAAGGAGATCCCATCTATTGGCTCTTCCCCTACTGTGCCTATGGAGATCTGTGGAGGCAGCAAGGCTACGGTGACGCAGCCAATTTGAGGAGGTAGAGTGAGGATGATACCTTGCCGTGGACCACACGCCCTCGACCCTCTCACCATTTGGCTACTCTGGCTGAATTGGGCCAATGGGTCGGTTATGTTCTTCCCCCTTGGGACAGGCAGTAATAGTGGGTGGGCAGTAGGCATTGTATTGCTAGTACACATATCTTGCATAGGATAACCTTCTTTTGCTTTAGAGGTTATCTACTTTAGGTGCACTTGAGTAGGTGAGATTTCTGGTTTATGTATTTTATGTGACTCTATGTATTTACACGGATGACTGTACTAATGCTACTATTTGATCTTAGTGTATGGCAAAGATTTATTTTATATATATATATATATATATCAAGGAAGAGAAAATTGGACTAGGTATCGAACTGGTCAAGGTACTGGTTCAAAGGTTTAGAGGTCCAACCGATTCAACCGGGGTTCAACTGAAATGTAATAAAAAAATATATAAATATATACATATGATTAATTAGAATATAAATAAATATATTAAATTATTAATATTAACATAATCAATAAACAAATATTCATAGATATATAAAAATAAACATAATCCATATAAAATTTCTCTAGTCTCAACCTCACAGTACGATCACAAAGCATTTGAAAAAAATATTTGTTAGTAACCAGTGGGGTTTATGGTGAGCAGTTTACAAATAATGGAAAGAGGAGAATAACAACCCAATAATGTCTTTCTTTGGTTCCATTTTTTTATTTTTATTTTTACTCTATGACTAACATAAGATATCAATATTTAAGTTTTAGAAAAAAAAAATTTTGCAAAAAAAAAAAATGGTCCGATCGGTCCGGTTTTCCTGGTTTTGACCGGTTTTGACTTCTCCCGATTTTTTATGCTAACCGGACTGGTCACCTGACCGGTTCAGGATTAACAGTCGGACCAGGCGGTCGATCGGTTTTCTTAACTATGATATATATATATATATATATATATATATATATATATATATGATGGCTGGTTATGTTTGAGATCTTGTACTCATTATTTTTATGAATGTTTACTCTTTGTTATATATGAGGTGAATGATGTAGTTTTACTTTACGCACGGCTCAAGTTTTCATCTTCAGTTTCAAAAAAAAAAAAATTTTACCCATATTTTTAATAAGTATTTTCTAAAAATTAGAATTAAGAACTGGAACAAAAGAGTAATAACTAATAATTAATTTAAATACATCCTATGGATGTTAGGTTAAATATTAGGGTGTTACAAAGAAAGTTGGATATTCTTTATAGTAGCCTTCCCAAGCTCTTGCAAGTGACCAATAACTCACTATACTATCACAACCAAGTAGTCTTTAACTGGTCTTTTCAAGCTAACATAGTGACTAGTAGTTCACTCTTATTGTCGCAATCTAGTAGTCTTTCATTAGCCTCTCCAGGCTAACACAGTGACCAGTAGTTTACTCCTACTGCCATACAGGAGTGGTCTTTAACCAGCCTCTCCAAGCTAACACTATGACCAGTAGTTCACTACTACTGTCACATTACAAGCATCTTAAGCAAAAATATAGAAATCTGCGTAAGGGAGTTCCTAGAGCAATACTGACATTAAAAGACATATGTGATACTGAATAGGCAGTGGCTGCTGCGAGCCATACTGAATCTTTTGAGGATAAGGAGGAAGCAGAACAAATTCTTAAGCAGCAGAAAATTCTCCAAGATAAAAAAGACTGGAGGAAGTGTAACATCCTAATTTTTAACCTAATACTCCTAGAACATATTTAGGTTAATCATTAGTCTATTACTCTTTTAGTCTTATTCTTTAAACCTTTCATTAAAATACTTAGCGAAAAATATAAGTAAATTTTTTTTTGAAATATAAATACAAAGTAAGAGCCGCGCAACACGACGAACGATGAGGCACATAGAGAAACAAAATACAAGATCAAATAAACATCTGTCAAGACATAAAGCATGTAATTACACATCATGATAAAACTCACTGCATATATATATATATATATATAATATGCTCACTCATGAAGAGCGTGACTGAGTTGGTACAACATGGAAATAAATACATTAGAAAGGCTCGGGCACCAGAACACATCTGCAGTCTCTTACTGCTGACCTCTCTGAAAAGGAGGAATGTACCCAATCCATTAAGCTATCTCCGCCGGGGTGGCTATGCACTGCATCAGTTAGGCATGGACCCTTTGGCGAGGAGTCATCCTCACTAGTCTCCCGCGCATCGGCTGTGTAACGGTGGCCTCACTATCCTCTCCAAGGTCCATCGGCATGGTGGGGGAAGACCCCTCAGAAGGCACCTAGGTGGCGGAGTCCTCGGAAGGGTCTGTCTCCAAGAATGATGATGGGGAGCGAGGCATGTATTGCAAAAAATCTGGAATAGCAGATGCGATTGGTGGGGTGTGACGAATCCATTCCTCACGAGGGCGGGCGCCTCGAACATAAGGTCATCACTAAACGGTGAGGCAAGGGAGAATGGTGGGTATGTACAGGATGGGCAAAGGGTCGTCCGACAAACATGAAGACACAAATAGCACATCGACCCTCAAAATGGTTTGGATCATAGTGCACCTCCCCTGTCGGGGTATCCACGAAGACCGCGAATGTCGCCATCTAAAGACGTGACGGAAAAAAGAGATAGAGGGAGTGAGAATCATGCTAAAGAATCTCAGTAAGGCAACCTCCTATCTAGGTGTCATCATCTACGTCCTTAGGAACCTTGGGTTTCTTTGAAAAAGGTGAGCATGCATAGAATTCATTTATTAAGTTTTAAACTTAATTATCCAAGGTCCGTTTCTTTTAGGATGAATCTTAATGTTATGGATGCAGGATAATAAGCATGAATGCATGAAGATGCAATAGGGAGAAATCAAGTGAACATTCATAGAGATATCAACATCATACAGGTGGCATAAAGTGGCATATTCTTCTCATGTAAAAACATTTCTCTTTCTGTAACTGTGTGACATTCAAAGCATCGTACTGCAACATAGGGATCACCCTAAAATCATCTCTAGATTATGAGCTCATACTTTAATTAGTCATCACTAGTTCTTACTTATCCTATATAAGTGTAATCACAATAATAATAATCATAACAAAGCAGCGTCATGACGGTATCAAATACACAACGAATATTGTCCTCTTTGGGGGCGTTACGTATCGCTGTCCCCCTCATAGATTTGTTTATGGGGTGTTACGTATCGCCGTCCCCCAGAACGCGTTCTTACAGTACTATGTCACATTCAAAAACTCATATTTTTTTGAAAACTTTCTAAGTTTCTCAAATTTTTCAGAAATTCGGCAGCATAATAACAACGCACCGAATTTCTTCCAAATTGGCTTTATGCCACATTCATATATATATATACACACATGGTCATCCATACATGTGTTGTAAGTATCATAATCATCATATGCACCATAAATTCTCATGATAAAAGATGCATTCACATGAAACATTAAAGCTCATTATGCTCTTACACCTATGGTGTCTTATGCCTTGACCCTTACAGGGTTTAAACTCGAGATATAATTATTCTAATATTCGCTATTAACCTTTTATGCACCTAGGGGGTTCACAACTAATTATCCTCATTAATTTTTATGCTTAGGGTAAAACCAAACAACTCCATACAAATTGTCAGCTCTAAGTCTTGCAATTACGGGGTTCTAGAAACTACGTTTTAAACCTTTTTTATGTTCTGTCTTCGCCTAAGGCGCTATAAATCAAATCTAAACTAATTATGGGGTATTCCTATGTCTATGAACTAATTATAAACTATGTTTACTACAATATAAGGTTGCTGGACAGAAATAGAAAATTAATAAATCTAAGTGTTCTAAAATTGCACTTTTACGGTTTTCTAGTTACTAGTTTCCCTCTAGGTGCTAAAAATCAATCCTACCTCAAATGTTACCAAGTTTTTCTTAATTAAACAATCCTAAACTGAATGTTATCATACTAAAACAGTTTTGGCAGTGGCTAAAAACAAATGGTCAAAACTATGCTAAAACTCAACTTTATGATTTTTCTGTAAGACTAGTTTCTTTCCTAACATGCATAGAAAGACTCCTACCTCAACATATATAATTTTTACACATTCTAACATGCCAAAACAACGTCATACATGAACACACATACCAAGGTAGAACCGAAACATTAAAGCTCAAGCATCATTCAAAAATCATATCCTTAATACATACAAGTTACTAGTTTCTCTTGAAATCATTTTAGGACTTCTAAAACTATTTGAAACCCATTTTATTTTCTAAAAGGAGACTAAAAATAATAACCATAGGGCAGTAGCTAATTCAGGGCATGTTTAGAAGAGGTTTAACTCATAAATCTTGTTGGTAATAATCTTATAAAAATTTTAAGGCCTAAAGAAAATCTTAGAACATAGATTATTAGCTCTTGTGACTAGATAAAACTCACATCAAGTTTATCATTATCACATGGCCGAAATAGGCATCCATGGGATGTTTCCATAACCAAACTTTAACTTGAGATAATAAGGGCAAGTCTTTGAGCTCTAGAGTCTTTAAGTGATGACAAAATGTAAACGTGCTATGCATCCTATTTTATTTTTCATTATAAAGTAAAGTGAGAACTTCAAAGTAAATATGAGATGCAAGAACTTGAAATATAAATATAAGGTGCTAGAAATACAAATATGCAAGGCTTGAAAATAAATATGCAAGTTCATTTTATCTTTTAGGATTTAAGTGATGACTTGTAATATAAATATGTTAAACAAGGAAACGTAAACATGAATGCAAGTCTAATTTTTTATTTTAGTGCTCTAGGCTCCACAACAATCGACTTTAAGGCCGAAATAGGCGAGCTTCAAGATTAATTATTAGGTGATATGAAAATGCAACTCTTGTTTTAATCTTTACGTTTTAGGTGATGGCCAAAATAATAAATGTGCTAGACAAGTAAATATGAATACAAATTCATTTTATATTCTTCACTAGAGCTCTTACAAGACTTTAAAGGAACTTAAACCTCAAGCCAAACTTATCATAGCAAGATAAAGCAAGCTTTAGGGTTCTTGTACCAAGGTTTTCAAAGAAACCATATAGTGTGAACTTCATCATCAAGCTCTAAGGAAATGGATTAAAAGAACAAATGATCTTAAAGAAAAGGAAAAGTGGCCGAAACCATGGGAAGAAAAGAATGAGACTTTAAAACTCTAGAGGCTATGATCTTGATGATGTATTAACACCAACATCATGTGTCCTCATCATTGAGTTCACATGTTTATTTTAGGACATCATCAAAGTTACGTTTCTCAAGAATAAGAAAAGATGAAACCAAAAACATCTTTTACTCAAAAACAAGATCAAGCTTTAGAGGTTACACAAGTGATGAATATCATCATGGATTCCTTATCATCAAGCTCTCAATTCCAAGTTCCCAAAGGCTCTTGGCCGAAAAATCAAGAGGAAGAAAGGAAGCTCTAAAAAGTTTCAAGAGAAATCATAAAGCACAAAACTAAATAAGAACTTTAATGAATGAAACACTTAGAACAACATCCCTACCAAGTGACTTGCGGTTGAGATGAGTGAAGAAGATGAAGAAGTTGAAGAAGAAGAACTCTTGAACTTGAGAGGGAAAGAAAAGGTCAAAGTGCTCTTAAAAACTTAAACTTAGCAAATGAACTAAAAGTGGTTCAAGTTCATCCAAGCATGCTATTTATAGAGAAATGAAACAAATGAGAGGTACAGTGAGGGGGGAAGGGTTTTGGCCAACTCATGCAGCCCATGAGTTCCATGAGATGTGATATTGTGTTCTTGAAGCATAGTGAGGTATGGTTCAAGGTATGGTGAGGTATGGCTCAAAGTGTAACATCCTCCTAAGTACAACCTCATCCTTTAGTTATGGTGTCATACTCGAGAGTTGTTACTTCTAAGTTTGCAGACTTTTTTTTTTTAAATATCTATAGCCAGTTTGGTTAGTTCGCGAGATAACTAGGTCATAATTATACTAAAATATATAGCAATGAAACTAAACTATTTATTTAATACAAAGTTAAGTACATAAGGGAAGCTCTTCTATGAGCATTAACACACCTTTGTTCTCTAACATATTTACACACATGTTCATTCCACTAAATACAACATAATAAAAGTATTAACTACTACACTATTGCACTTCCGAGTTCTTTTGCATAGCAGTCCCTCGGTCCTCTGCGTCAACCTGGAGACGACATGGGAACACAAAAACATAGGGTTGAGAATTATACAATTCTCAGTAGGGTAACTCCCCAATTACACATTCATAATGTCATCGTCATCGCTCCAACCACTTCGGTTTATTAAGAAAGCGTGAGCATGCAATATGTACATATCAAATGTTCATTTTAAAATTATAAAATCACTTTTCCGAAGTAGATCTCTTTTATTATTCAATCACTTAAAACATGTATTTCATAACATTCAACATCATAGGAATTCCTTCAAGACCAATAATTTAACAAGATATACATATACATATGGCAATTACAATGATCTTTTCGTGCCCTTGACATAATAAAGGGGACTTTTCCGTGCCCTAATAGGGACTTTTTCGTGCCCTATTGGGGACCTCTTCGTGCCCTACTGGGGACCTCTTCGTGCCCTTTTTATACTAAAAGGGACTTCATTGTTCACTTAGCACATACATCATCCTCAAGCTCACATATACATGTATCACATTTCTATATGCATGAACATAATTCTCTGATCTCATAATACTTCAAACCTATATATATTATTCATTCATTCCTCATAACATAATCTTGGAAGTTCATGGCATGCATTCATACACATCAACTTGAACCAAATGCCATTAGGTCACTAATTCAAGGCATCATCACAACTTCAGCACATTGACAGATTTTTCACTCAAGTAGCACAATTTATTTCTCATACCAAATGATCAATTCAAATGCTATAAAAATTATCAATGACACCTTAATGTGTCCACAAGGTTCCATAAAAATTTTAGAACAAAAAGAATTCTCTAAATATGTCAACAAAATTAGACAACTTTGGAGGTTAGAAACCCCCTATTTACAGCCAACAACCATAGTTTCCAATTTTATTACCCTACCAAATGATCATATCACGAATTTTATTACCCCCCTATTTTCAATATGTCCTTAATATCCTGTAAAAATTTTAGCTCATAATTCGATCATTTACTAGGTTAATAAAATATCACAAGTTCACAGCTTCAGATTCAACATTTCAGGCAGCATAGTTACAACTTCGGTTCTTGAATTTTTCAAGGCATTAGGAATCAAAACCAGAGCTCAGGAAAATTCATGGAACTATCCTAGGATGTTACCTTCAACATATAATTTTTATAGCTCATGAAAATACCCACAATCCCCTCAGAAAATTCGTGAACAATCACTGCCAACAGGAAAACCGAAAATCTAGCAAACCACTTCAGAATCTCTTTTGATAAAAATGATTTTTCCACAACCCCAAACACTCCACCAAAATTAACACATCAATATCATCATATTATCAACCAATAAATCCAGAAATTTCGGACCAAAATTGGAAAGAAAAGGTCAAAGAAAACCCTACTTGTGAAGCTTTAAGGCTTCTAACTCCAAGGGATCTTTCAAAAATAATTTTTCTTCACTTCAAGCTTTCCAAACAGCACCTAATCCTTCCTTAAACAGTAGAGAATGATAGCTCAGGGTTCAGCTTGGAGATTATTTAAAATTCTAATCGGCTGGTTTGATAAATTATGAGGAGTAGAACAAGTTTTGTGAAAGGATCTTGGTGTTTTGTCAAGTTTAGGCTAGGGTTTATGAAGCTTCAAGTTTGTTAGTAATGGAATGAGAGAAAGAAGATGAAGTCTAATGTATTTGGAGCTCTTGGCTGAAATTGGTGGTGTTGGAGTGATAAGGTTGGTGATTTATCATTATCTAGGTATAAAACTAGTCAAAATGGGTATTTATTCCTTTTTCAAAATGAAATAATGAAATGGATGGCTAAGATTTGATTTCTTGGTCAAAGAATGAATCTTAGCCATCCACTTAGCTCAAGATAAGTGGCTCATATTAACTTGGTGAGCAAGTAGCTTTTTCGGTGTTAAAATCGCACACCGAAATTCCACTGAACGAATGAGTTATTGGCACCCGAGTAAAATATAATAAATCAAAGGTCATGATTAAAACTTGCTTTTCAATTTTCAATCCTTGTCATCCACTTGGCATAAAGTGGTTGATAAATCTTACTTAGCCACTAAGTAGCTTTTACGGTGTTAGAAATCGCACACCGAAATTCTACCGAATGGGTAAAATAGTGTACCCAGGAAATCAAACATTACCCGAAAAATAATTTCGGGAATAAAATCTTTATTTCTACCTATTTCTAACCATAATCATATAATTTCTCAATTTCGGGCATATCCGGGTCCCAATTCTAGGGTTTCGGCCATCCCGGTAGGCCTGCGGGGCCCGCAAAATACTATTCATATTTTTTTTTTTACAAATTCATTGGATCGCCCTTATCATTGTTCAAACTATCAAATTTTTGAAATTATGATTGATAAAGCTCAAATAATTTTTAGATAATTTTTTTTAAGGTGTTACACAAAGCATGGCTTAAGGCATGGTTCTTTGAGTGTTTAAAATTTCAAACATGTAATGGAAATGGTGGGAGAGAGTGGCCAAATTGCATCAGCCAAGGGGAGGAAAATCTCTCTTTTTAATTCTGATTTAGAGTTGTGTTTAGGTGTGTCTTTGATTATGCTTAAGTTTAGGAATTTGTGAGAAAGTGTTTAGGTGACTAAGGATGTAATTAAGGATTTCAAGACAAGGTTAGGGAGTGCTCTTGCTTCATTAGTGAAATAAAAACTCATTTTAGTGTATAAATAATTCTAGACACAATTTCTTAATTTAAGAAATTGGAGAGAGAAAACACTATTCAAGATTCCAAGACAAGGAATCTTGAGTTTTAAAAAGAGATTTAGGTTTAATCTAAGCAATTTTAGGTTTTAATTAATTGTAATAACTTATTTTGACTCTAGATTAATTATGAAAATTAATTAATCTTTGATTAGAGCCTAATATTGTTTAGGTTTGCTTAATTACCTCATCAAGCTCAAACGACACTATTCTAGGGGCAAACTCGTAATTTTGCACAATAACTGCCCGGGACCACCGAGACTTAAACAGATACTTTTAAACACATGAAAATATCATTTTAAACCTTCAGGGAAAGTTTCGGGCTCGAATGACACCTTTACTCGCGTAAAAATGCTATAGGGGTATTTTGGTCATTGACTCGAAATTGCAAAAAACAAGATTTTCATTTCCGAAACCACTCAAGGACCATCTAATCCTCTTCAAACATTGAGTTGTCCTTTCGAGAACTGTCGGGCCAGCAATCCTCGAATTCTGGACAGAAAATGACCTCAGGGGCATTTTGGTCATTTTTCTCTCAGACAAAAAATCGGGGCGTTACATTACTCCCTTCCTTAAAAAGAATTTCGCCCTCAAAATTCGTTACCTTAGAAAAGTTCTGGATACTTGGTCCTCATCTCCGACTCTAGCTCCCATGTGAATTCTTTGGACTTGTCTCGTCCCCATGGTACTTTTATCAAAGGAACAGACTTGTTCCTCAACAGCTTGACTCTGTGATCCACGATCCTCATAGGCGGCAAATTGAAAGTCAGGTCTTCCCTTAACTATACATGCTCTGGTTCTAAGACATGGCTAGGGTTGGACTCGTACTTTCTCAACTGAGAGACGTGAAAGACATCATGAAGATTGGAAAGGTTAGGAGGTAAGGCTATTTTGCAAGCTACTGACCCTACTCTTTGAAGAATCTCAAAGGGACCAAGGAATCAAGGGCTCAACTTTTTGACTTTCATAGCTCTTACTATGCCTATAGTGGGGGTGATCCTAAGGAATACGTGTTCTCCCTCATTAAACTCTAATGGCTTGCGCCGTTGATCCGCATAGTTCTTTTGTCTACTTTGAGCCGTAGGCATTCTATCCCGGATCCTCTTGATCTGTTCTGTGGTTTCCCTCACTACATTGGGTCCTAGCATGCTTTGCTCTCCGGATTCATACCAACATAGAGGGGATTGACACTTCCGTCCATATAAGGCTTCGTAGGGTGCCATGTCGATGCTTGCATGATAACTGTTGTTATACGCAAATTCGATTAGCGGCAGATACTTATCCCAGCTTCCCCTTTAGTCTAAAACACTCAAAATATCTTCTAGGGTTTGGATTGTTCTTTCTGATTGCCCGTCTATCTGGGGGTGGTAAGCTGTGCTTAAGCATAACTTTGAATTGAATGCCTTTTGAAAGGCTACCTAAAAACGTGACGTAAATCACGGATCTCTATCCGAGATTATCATCGTTGGTACGCCATGTAACCTTATGATCTCTTGCATGTATAGCTGTGCCAATCTATCCAAAGAGTATGTCACTCTAATAGGCAGGAAGTGACTTGGTTAATCGATCCACTATTACCCAATCTCGTCACAAAATCCATAGATATACACTCCCACTTCCACTCGAGGATTGACAGGGGTTGCAACAAATCTAAAGGGTTTTGGTGCTTGATCTTCACTTTCTGACATACCAAGCATTTACTAACCCAGGTGACCATATCCTTTTTCAATTTGGGCTACCAAAACATCTTCTTTAAATACTGATACATCTTGGTATTCTTTTATGGGCCTCCTCTAAGATCTTCTCTCGGAGGTCACCATCTTGTGGCATGCAGATTCTACCTTCAAACCTCCATATCTCATCAGAACCTCGTTCAAAACCTTTTAACTTTCCTACCCTAACTGCATCTATGGTCTCCCTAAACTCCTCATTTCGCCGTTTTGCTAGCATGACTCTCTGTTTAAATCCACTCGTCACAGTAAGATACAGTAACGCCCCGATTTTTCTGTCTAAGAGGAAAATGACCAAAATGCCCCTGAGGTCATTTTCTGCTCGGAATTTGAGGATGGCCAGCCCAGCAGTCCTCGAAGGGCCAACTCAATGGTTGAAGGGGATTGGATGGCCCTTGAATGGTTTTGGAGGCGAAAATCTCATTTTCTGCAGTTTCGGGTCAAAATGACCAAAATACCCCTATAGCATTTCTACGTGGGTAAAGGTGCCATTTGTAACATCCTCCCCAGTACAACATCATCCTTAAGTCATAACATCAGACTTGAGAATTGTTACTTATAAATTAGCAGACCTTTCATAATTATCTATAGCCAGTTTGATTGATTTGCGAGATAACTATGTCGTAGTTCTATTAAAATATATATATAGCAAGGAAAACCAAAACATTTATTTAGTACAAGGTTAAGTACACTAGGGAAGCTCTTCTATGAGCTTAACACATCTGTTCTCTATTACATTTACATATATATAACCATAATAAAGTTATGGTAAAATAAACACATCAACTACTAAATTATTGCAACTCTAGTATAGTTCTTCTCGTAGTGTCTTCACCATTCTTCAGATCAACCTGGAGACGACATGAGAACACACAAAATAGGGGTGAGAATTATACAATTCTCAGTAGGGTAACTCCCCCAAACACAATTATAATGCCATCGTCATCGCCCCAGCCACTTCGGTTTATTAAGAAAAAGTGGTCATGCATTATATAATAACGGTTTATTTTTAAAGTTCCAAATCATACTTCCAAAGTGGGTTACTTTTAACATTCAATCACTTAATGTACATATACTATACTACTCAACATCATATACTACTAACTTTCCACTTAAATATATTGGTCGCAATATCAATACTAAACTTCTTCACTCGACATATGAGATAAAAGATTTCTTAGAAAATTTACTTCTTAAACTTGCCTTGGCCCTTGACTAATCTTGTCACATTTGGGCGTTACGTACCGCCATCCCCAGTGTGGCAATAATAGGTAATAGACTGCTTTCAGGACTGAACTCATTCCTATACATGATCATTGGATTTACTTTCTCCAATTCTCACATAGACCTATTCCTAGCCAGGTTTATTTTCCCCGACTCAATTCAAGGGTAGTCAGGTTTACTTTCCCCGACAGATTGGATTTACTTTCTCCAGCCCATGGATTATAAATCTTATGCTCTTCTTGGTAGTTGGGTTTACTTTCCCTAACAAACTGGATTTACTTTCTCCAGTCCAAGAAACATAATCTTATACTTTTCTTTTGCATATAAGAAATTGTAATAATCATTCATATCTATGTGTACCTAACCTCATCAATAAGTTCACATTCTCGATTACTCATATCATATTCAGGTACTCATGTCATACTAGTACAAAATGCCATTAGGTCACTAATTCAAGGCATCATCACAACTTCAGCACATTGGCAGATTTTTCACTCAAGTAGCACAATTTATTTCTCATACCAAATGATCAATTCAAATGCTATAAAAATTCTCAATGAAACCTCAATGTGTCCACAAGGTTCCATAAAAATTTCATAACAAAAAGAATTCTCTAAATATGTCAGCAAAATTAGACAAATTTAGAGGTTAGAAACCCCCTATTTACAGCCAACAGCCATAGTTTCCAATTTTATTACCTTACCAAATGATCATTTCAGCTCATAATTCCATTTACTAGGTTAATAAAATTTCACAAATTCACAGCTTCAGATTCAACATTTCAGGCAGCATAGTTACCACTTCGGTTCTTGAATTTCTCAAGGCAATCAGAATCAAAACTAGAGCTCAAGAAAATTCATGGAACTATCAGGATGTTACCTTCAACATATAATTTTTATAGCTCATGAAAACACCCACAATCCCCTCAGAAAATTCGTGAACAATCACTACCAGTAGGAAAACCGAAAATCCAGCAAACCACTTCAGAATCTCTTTTGATAAAAATGATTTTTATACAAACCCAAACACTGCACCAAAATTAACACATCAATATCATCATATTATCAACCAATATATCTAGAAATTTCAGACCAAACACAATTAGAAAAGTCTAGCATAAAATTGGAAAGAAAAGACCAAAGAAAACCCTACTTGTGAAGCTTTAAGGCTTCAAACTCCAAGGGATCTTTCAAAAATGATTTTTCTTCACTTCAAGCCTTCCAAAAAGCACCTAACCCTTCCTTAAATAGTAGAGAATGATAGCTCAGGGTTCAGCTTGGAGATTATTTAAAATTCTAATCGGTTGGTTTTGTAGGTATTGATGAATGGAACAAGTTTTGTAAAAAGAGTTTGTGGTTTTAGTAAGATTTGGCTATGGAAATAGAGAATTGAAATCAAGACTTGAAGGTTTAGAGAAGATGATCATGGAGGCTGTGGGGGGCAGCAAGCTGGCCGAGAATTGCTTCTTAACGAAGCAAATTTGGTGATGTTTATCTTATAATAAAGTTATGAATATTATATATATATATATATATATATATATATATATATATATATATAGATAATTATCCTCCAATAAAGTAAAATGAATGGTTGTGATTCAATCTTGTAATTCAAGATTCAATCTTAGCCATTCATTTAGTTTAAAGAGATAAGGACATTCTTTTTGTAGAGATCTAATTAGTTTTTGGTGTTAAAAATTACACACCGAAATTTTACCGAATGGGTAAAACAGTGTACCCGGGAAATCAAATATTGCCTGAAAATTAATTTTAGGTATAAAATCTTTATTTCCACCTATTTCTAAGCATAATCTCATAATTTCTAAGTTTCAGGAATCTCCAGGTCCCACTTCTAGGGTTTTGGCAGTCCCGATGGGCCTGTGAGGCCCGTAAAATACTATTTACATTTTTTTTTTAACAAATCCTTTGGATCATCCTCATCATTGTTCAAAGTATCAAATTTTTGAAATTATGACTAATAAAGCTCAAATTAATTTTTAAATAATTTTTAGGGTGTTACACCGTTTGAGCCCGAAACTTTCTCCAAAGGTCTAAAACAATATTTTTACATGTTTAAAAGCGTCTGTTTAAGTCCCGGTGGTCCCAGGTAGTTTTAGTGCAAAATTATGATTTTGCCCCTGGAATAGTATTTTTGAGCTTAATGACATAATTAAACAAACCTAAGCAATATTAGGCTCTAATCAAAGATTAATTAATTTCTATCATTAATCTAGAGTCAAAATAAGCTATTAAAATTAATTAGAACCTAAAATTGCTTAGATTAAACTTAAATCTCTTTTTAAAACTCAAGATTCCAATCTTGGAATCTTGAATAGTATTTTCTTTTTCCAATTCCTTAAATCATGGAATTGTGTCTAGAGTTGTTTATGAACTAAAATGAATTTATAACTCACTGATGATGCAAGACCACTCCTTAAACATGTCTTGACAACCTTGATTTCCCATTTTCTCACCTAAACACTTTCTTACAAATTCCTAATCTTAATCCTAATCAAAGATACACCTAAACACAACTCTAAACCACAATTAAAATGCAAGAAATCCTCCCTCATAGCTGATGCATGTTTCGGCCACCTCCTCCCCCATTTGCATCACATGTTGATTTGTTTCTCACTCAAAGAACCATGCTTGACCCATACTTGAACCCATACCTAGCCATGCTTTCCACCATGCCTTGAACCATACCTTGAAGAAGATATTTTCCCCTCCTTGAGGCTGTAATGGCCGACGCTTTCCTCCCCATTTACACCCCTTATTTTGTTTCATTTCTCTATAAATAGCATGCTTGGGTGAACTTGCATCATTTTGGGTTCATTTGCTAAGTGTAAGTTTTTAAAAAGCACTTCAAAGTTTTCTTTTTCTCTCAAAGTTCAAGTGTCCAATTTCTTCAAGTTCTTCATTCTCTTTACTCATCTCAACCTCCAATCACTTAATAGGGATTTTCTTTCAAGTGTTTCTTTCATTTAAGTTCTTAATCTAATTATGTGTTTGATGGTTTCTCTTGAATCTTTTTGGAACTTCTTTTCTTCTTCTCTTCCTTCTTCAGTTTCGGCCATGACCCTTTGAAAACAAAGGAATGAGAGCTTGATGATGTTCATGTAACGCCTGGGGATTGCGAAGTCGGGGAGTGATCGCCGATGCAAGGAGGCACGGACAAGGAGCGGCTCCTGGCAGACTTCGAAAGCGGAAGGGTACATGAATGAACCGATTACACACCCGAATGAGAGGGATCCTAAGACTATATAGGTATGGGACTATACAGTTAAGGAGGGCTTATATGAATTGATTTGTACTACCTATACCAACAAGATGCATCTTCTTTTCGGTAGCCCAAACTGAAAGAACTCCACAGTTAAGCATGCTTGACTTGGAGCAAATTTGGGATGGGTGACCTCCTGGGAAATTTTTCCAAGAAGTGTGCAAGTGAGGAGAAAGCATGCTGAAAAGACCCGTGTTGGTTTGTGGGGACAGTTGTCAATCCATAAAGCAGCAGGGGATATGTTTCATGATGATGTTCATCACTTGAACAACCTCTAAAGCTTGATCTTTGTTCTTGAGTTAAAAATGTTTATAGTTCTTTCTTTCTTGAACCTTGAAATCTTTATCTTTGATGATGTTTTAAAATGGTTACATGAACTCAATGATGAGGACCCATGGTGTTAATGTTAATACATCATCAAGATCATAGTCTCTAGAGTTTCAAAATGGTTCTTTCTTGCTCTTAAATTTCGGTTTCTTTCCTTTTCTTTTTCTCTAAAATTTTCGGCCAACAATTGTTGGATGAACCCTCATGATAGCTTGATGATGAGAGTTCTAGTTGGTGACTTTATGTTCACCACAAAGAAATCTCTAAAGCTTGAGTTTTCATAAAGGTGTTATATGTAACATCCCCTGCTGCTTTATGGATTGATGACTGTCCCCACAAACCAACACGGGTCTTTTCAGCATGCTTTGTCCTCACTCGCACGCTTCCTAGGAAAACTTCCCAGGAGGTCACCCATCCCAAAATTGCTCCAAGTCAAGCACGCTTAACTGTGGAGTTCTTTTAGTTTGGGCTACCGAAAAGAAGATGCATCTTGTTGGTATAGGTAGTACAAATCAATTCATATAAGCCCTCCTTAACTGTATAGTCCCATACCTATACAGTCTTAGGATCCCTCTCATTCGGGTGTGTAATCGGTTCATTCATATACCCCTCCGCTTTCGAAGTCTGCCAGGAGCCGCTCCTTGTCCGTGCCTCTTTGCACCGGCGATCACTCCCCGACTTCGCAATCCCCGGGCGTTACATGCCCACCAGCTTCTGCTTGGTTAGATCCGAACCACACCGTCTTGGGAGAGGTGCGAGGCTCGATACCATTTGTCACATCCACTATTGCTTTATGGATTGATGACTGTCCCCACAAACCAACACGGGTCTTTTCAGCATGCTTTGTCCTCACTCGCACGCTTCCTAGGAAAACTTCCCAGGAGGTCACCCATCCCAAAATTGCTCCAAGTCAAGCACGCTTAACTGTGGAGTTCTTTTAGTTTGGGCTACCGAAAAGAAGATGCATCTTGTTGGTATAGGTAGTACAAATCAATTCATATAAGCCCTCCTTAACTGTATAGTCCCATACCTATACAGTCTTAGGATCCCTCTCATTCGGGTGTGTAATCGGTTCATTCATATACCCCTCCGCTTTGAAATGCCGAGAGCCGCTCCTTGTCCGTGCCTCTTTGCACCGGCGATCACTCCCCGACTTCGCAATCCCCGGGCGTTACATTATAGAGTTCATTTATGGTTATATTTTTAAGGAATGTTATCTTGAGTTCTAAGAACTCTAGACCTCACTTTATCTTGTCATGATGAGTTTGGGTTAAGGTTTAAGTTCCTCTAAAGTCTTGAATGAGCTCTAATAAGATATAAATGAACTTGCATATTTATTTTGAGGTTGCACTCATGTTTATATTCTTGCATTGCATCTTTATTTTCAAGTCATCACCTAAGGACTCAAAGATTAAAACAAGACTTGCATTATCACCTAATTAATTCTCAAAGCCTTTCTATTTCGGCCTTAAAGTCGATTGATGCTGGGCCTAGAGCACTAAAATAAAGAAATGAACTTGTATTGCATATTTATTTCAAGTCTTGCATTTTTACTTTCAAGCCTTGCATATTTACTTCAAGTCTTACATATTTAAATTTCAAGCCTTGCATATTTATTTCCAAGTCTTGCATATTTACTTTAAAGTTCTCACTTTACTTTGTAATGAAGAATAAAAATCAAGTGCATAACATGTTTATATTTTGTTATCACTTAAAGACCTTAGAGCTCAAAGACTTGCCCATTTTATCTCAAGTTAAAGTTTAATATGGAGGCATTCTTTGAATGTATAATTTCGGCCAAGTAATAATGATGAGCTTGGAATGAGTTCCATCTAGTTACAAGGGCCAATAACCTATGTTCTAGGATTTTCTTTAAGCTTGATAAGTTTTATAAAGTTATGACCAACAAGATTTATGATTTTAATTCTCTTCTAAAGAAGAATTAAATTGGTTACTGACCTAAGGTTGTTTTTAGCCTCTTCATAAAATAAAATAGTTTGCAAAGAGTTTAAAATGATTCCAAGGGAAACTAGCAACTGTTATGCTTTAGAAATGTCAAATTATGTGTCTTTTTGAACTTGAACAATTCGGTTCTGCCTTGATGTATTTGTTGCTGTATGATGATGTTTTGATGTGTTAGAATGTGTGAAAATGATATATGATGAGGTAGGAATACTTCTATGCATGTTAGGGGAGAAACTAGCTTCATAGAAAAACCGTAAAGTTGGAATTTAACGTGTGTTTAACCCCTTCAATCTTAATCAATGCCAAAACTGTTTTAGTATGATAAAAATCAGTTTAGGATTGATTAATCATGAAAAATTTGGTCACATTTGAAGTAGGATTGAATTTTAGCACCTATAGAGAAACTAGTAACTAGAAAACCGTAAAAGTGCAATCTTAGACCTCTTAGAACATTTAATTTCTGGATTCTATCCAGCAACCTCATAATATGGAAAACATGGTTTATAATTAGTTCTTAGGCATAGGAATTCCTCATAATTGGTTTCGATTTAAATTATAGCACCTTAGGCGAAGACGGAACCGAGAAAGGGTCTAAAACGTAAGTTCTAGAACCCCGTAATCATAGATGTATAACTTTGCCCTTGGAGTATGGTGCTGCCCAGATTTATTAAAGAACATAAATGATAGTAAGATTTATTAGAAGAGAATCCTTAGGTGTATAAGAGGTTGATAGAGAATGGTAGAATAATTACATCTCAAGTTTAAGGCCCGTAAGGGTCAAAGCATAAGATACCATAGGATCAAGAGCATAATGAGTTTCAATATTACATGTGAATGTATGTTCTATTTGAGAATGATTATGTCAACGTATGAATTCATGATTGAGGATACATGTTCTATTTTTTTATGTGGCATAAAGTAAATTTGGAAGAAATCTGGCGTTCTGCTGCTATGCTGCCGAATTTCTGATAAATTTGGAGACTTAGAAAGTTTTTGAAAAACCTATGAGATTTTCTTTATAAGATATGAGGTACTAAGATGAGTTCTTGGATGACACCGGTTCGGCCGAGCACCTCTAGAGAACTCATGTGACATTGGTAGCAAGATGTATTCTTGGGTGACACCGGTTTAGCTGAGCACCCTTAAGAAATGCCCCCTAGCCTGTACTAGATAGTCGGGATTATGATTATGATGTGCTTAGCGGGATTGATAAGTAAGAACTAGTGACGACTAGTTAGGTATGAGCTCATAACCTAGAGATGTGACTCGTTTTGGGTGACACAGGTTCGGCCGAGCACCCCCAGAACGAATGTCTTTTAGGGTGGCCCCATGAGGAAGTAAAGTATGATGATTATGTCACAAAGTTTTCCCATATGAGATTTCAATTGCCACTTTATGCCATTATTTTGATGCTCTTAATGTTATGATCACTATTCTTGCATTAAGTAGAGCCATGCATACATTCTTTAGTATGTTGCACCCATGACATTAAGAATCATACTAAAAGGAACAGACCTTGGCTAATTATGTTTCAAAAGCTTAAAAGTGAACTTAATGCATGCTCACTTATTTTATACACTAAACTCAAGGTTCCTGAGGACGTAGATGATGGCACTTAGGTAGTAGGAGGCCCTACTGAGATTCTTTAGCAAGATTCTCACTCCCTTTATCTTTTCTTCCCGTCACGTCTTCAGATGGCGACGTTCATGGTTTTTGTGGACACCCCAACGTGGGAGGTGCACTATGATCCAGAGCACGGATCATACCATTTTGAGGTCGATGCTGCAGTTAAGTATCTTCATGTTCATTGGACGACCCTTCGCTCACCCCATACATACCCATCACTTCTCCCCGACAGCACCCTACGGCGACGAGGACTGGGTTTTTGAGCGCGCGCGTACGCACAACGGGATAGTGCTCCGCATGCACACCGCCGCTTCAGCCATGCGCAACTACCCCGACTATGTGCCCCGGACATACTTCTCGGAGACCGACCCATCGGAGGACCTGCTTACCCATCGGTACAGCGAGAGCTCTGCCCCCACTCCACCACTGATAAGGGAGGGCAATGAGGACACCGTGACTCAGCCTCGGCTAGCACGACGACTGGAGATGTGGCCACGTCGTGGGGGTCACTCCTGATCCCCGCTTCGTCTTTACACGTCGGAGGAGCTCGCCCAGTTTGCCGGGTATGTGCCTCGCTCATGGGATGGACGTCAGTAGGAGGTAGCAGATGACTGACGGAGTACCCGGGTTAGTGCACACACCACTTAGATGAGGATAAACCTTCTTTTGTTTAGAGGTTATCCCTTTAGTTGCACTTGGGTAGGGGAGTTTGCTTTTATGCTTTCTGTCGCACTTTCCTTTGTATTTTCTTTTTAGATGTATTCGCTTCATGTTGTACCAAACTAACTCCCGCCTTTCTTGGGTAGGCATGACATATATATATATCTACTTATGCAGTTTGCTATATTATTCAGTGCATTTACATGTTTCATGATAAGGTGTTTGTGATATGATTATTTGGATTGCATTTCATTCCTTTCATGCTTCATTGTTCGTCAAGTCGCACAGCTCTCACTTTGCTTTTATAATTCAAAAAAAAACTTACCAGTATTTTCTGCTAAGTATTTTAAAGTAAAAAGGAAACTATGACGTAATAGACTAATGATTAACCTAAATATGTTCTAGAGTATTGGGTTAAAAATTAGGATGTTATAGATAACACATCTTTATGCCTTCGTTAGTCATGGACATTCCTAGATTCATATCTCTAAACTTCTCTATCAGCTCAACTTTCTTGACGATCATGTGAGATATGTGTAACGACTTTCAGCTCAAGGCGTTGGCGACTACATTAGCCTTGCCAGGGTGGTAACTTAAGCCGAAATCGTAGTCCTTTAGAAACTCCATCCACTTTCTTTGTCTCATGTTTAGCTCCTTTTGATCAAAGAGGCACTTGAGACTCTTGTGATCGAAGAAAACTTCAAACCTTACTCCATATAAATGGTGCCTCCACATCTTCATGGCAAACACAATGGTTGCTAACTCCAGGTCATGGGTGGGGTAGTTTGCCTCTTGAGGCTTGAGTTGCCTTGATGCATAGGCTACCACTTGCCTATTTTGCATCAACACCTAACCTAAACCTTTGCCCGAAGCATCACAATATACCTTGAAAGGTACGTTGGGGCTAGATAAGACCAAAACTAGGGTCATGGTTAGCTTTTCTTTTAGCTCTTGGAAGCTTTTCTCATACTCGGGATTCCATATGAAGGGGGTGTTCTTCCTAGTTAGCTTGGTCAGAGGCAAGGCAATTTGGTAAAATCCTTTTATAAATCTACGATAATAGCCTGCTAAGCCCAAGAAACTCCATATTTTCGTTACGGTGGTTGGCCTATCCCAATTCATTACTGCTTCCACCATACTGGGATCAACAGCTATGCCTCATTTCGATACAACATGCCCTAGAAACTTCACCTCCTCCAACCAAAATTCACACTTAGAGAGCTTGGCATATAGCTTCTTCTCTTTCAAGATCTCTAAAACCATCCTTAAGTGACGTTCATGCTCTTCATGGGTTTTCGAATAGACGAGTATATTATCTATGAAAACAACCACAAATTGGTCTAAATAGGGTCTAAAGATCCTATTCATGTAGTCCATAAACACTGCAAGAGCATTTGCAACCCAAAAGACATCACCATGAACTCAAAGTGTCCATACCGAGTCCTAAAGGCGGTCTTTGGTATATCCTGATCTCTCACCCTAATCTGGTGGTATCCCAACCTTAGATCGATCTTGGAAAATACCACCGCTCCTCTCAACTGGTCCATAAGATCATCAATCCTAGGCAAAGGGTACTTATTTTTCACTGTTACATGATTCAATTGCCTATAATCTATGTATAACCTCATACTCCTATCCTTCTTTTTAACAAACAAAACCAGGGCTCCCCAAGATGAGGCACTAGGTCTTATGAAACTCTTTTCCAAAAGCTCTCGAGCTGGGTTTTCAACTCAGCTAACTCCAAAGGCGACATCTAGTAGGGGGCTATAGAGATTGGTCTTGCTCCAAGAACCAGCTCAATAGAGAACTCCACCTCTCTCTTAGAAGGGAACTCGGGTATCTCATCTGGGAACACCTCGAGATAGTCTCTTACTACTGGTATGCTATCCAAGCTCTAATCAAATTTTACGTCGTTAGCGGCTAGGAGAACGTATCCCTTGGTCTTTTTCCCACTACAGTTCACCTCTACGGCATTAAGGTAAAGTTTCAAGATTTGACTAGTTTTGCAAGGGGGAAAAGGAAAAGACAATAATTTTGGTGTTACAATCTAACATTACACGGTTGGCATGAAGCCAATCCATGCCAAGGACTACACCTATACCTTTCATGGGCAAGCAAATCAAATCTATGACAAAGGTTCTATTTTCTGTAGTGAAATGACAGTTTAAACAACAAAAATAAGTATTTACAGGACGATTTGTAGGGGTAGCAACAATAAGATCAAAAGGAAGTTTGGAAACCTTTAAGTTTCGAGACTCGACACTAGCATATGAAATGAAAGAATTTGTTGCACCAGAGTCATATAGTACAGTTAAAGTTCTAACATTTATTTCGCACTTACCTTCTATGAGGTCGTTGGACTTTTCTGCATTATCTGCACTGAGGGTGAAGACCATCCCTTAGTATTGTGGCCTGGGGTTCTGGTTTGCTAGCTTCCCATTGGTGCATTTGTTGGCATAGTGGCCGGGCTTTCCGCACCTGAAGCAGACTTCCTGCCCAGCCATGCAGGGGCGATCACCATGAATCCTCTAGCATTGAAGGCATTCCACGGCCAGTACGGGGTTGGGGAAAGCAGCGGGGGCTCCCTGAGGTGCCTTGTTCTTGGCCCCGCTGGGCCCTCCTTGATGATAGTTGTTCCGGGGGCCGCCCGACCCTCCTTGTCGGTTGTTGTTGTTGTTTCTGGGGTTATTGTACTTGAATGGTGTTCTTGGATGTTGTCTGGGTTGTTGGTGAAAGGGTGTTCTTTGTTGTTGTTGTTGTGGCTTGAACTAGTTGGTATGGTAGGGGTTGTAGTGACTTCATGATTGATTCTGGTGTTGCGGTTTGAACCTCAGGGCTTGAGGTCTTAACCCTTTGGCATGTTCCGCCCTTGCGGCGTGGAGCTTTCCTTGTCCTTCCTCTAGAATGCGGCACTTGTTGACCAAGGTGGGGAAATCCCTGATCTCCATATGTGCCATGGCGTAGTTCAGTTCCGGCTTCAACCCAGCCTCGTACTTTACACACTTCCATATCTCATTGGGGTTCCCCTGGAACACCCACGAGAACTTGATCAGCTCTTCAAATCTCGCCGTGTACTGAGCAATAGTCATCCCCCCTTGGGTCAGCTGCATGAACTCGATGTCTCTTGCATTTCTGATGAACTCGGGAAAATACTTCTCGTAGAAGTATGTCTTGAAAAACTCCCAGTCTATAGCAGTACCGGAAGCTTTTAACATCCATCGCATGCCAGTCCACTATAACTCGGCATCAGATTCTATCATATAGGTTGCGAACGTGACCTTTTGCTCCTCCGAGCAAGCGAGTACCGAGTAGATCTTTTCCATATTCTTGATCCATTCACCAGCCTTGTTAGGGTCCATGGCTCCCTTAAAAGTTGGTGGGTTCACCTTGCGGAACTCGCCGAACCGAGCTTGCTCGATCATGTTCGCCATAGGGGGAGCACGTCCAGTTTCTCCCTACTGGTTCATCTTCTCGAACATACATTCCATGGCCCTTGCCATGTCATGAATGGCGGCAGCAGTTATGCTGTTTTGGTTATCTTCGGTCGGGGTCCTAGGCTGTCTCCTAGGTGCCATTGGTTCCTAAACACACGAGACAACAAACACTAAGGTAATCAGGCTCAATATTCCATGTAAGATGAGCTAGTTACCATGGCACATGCAAGCAAACAAGGGTCATGCATCTCTACCCTACAGCTTATCTCTACTATCCAAGCACTATGCATGACATGGCTATCGGACCACGCTTAGAAAGCATAGTCAGTCCAATCTTTAGGCTCCATGAGAATCGAACTGCTCTGATACCTAAATGTAACATCCTAATTTTTAACTCAATGCTCCTAGAATGTATTTAGGTTAATCATTAGTCTATTACTCTTTTAGTCTCATTCTTTAAACCTTTCATTAAAATACCTAGCAGAAAATACAGGTAAATTTTTTTTGAAATGTAAATACAAAGTAAGAGCCGCGTAACACGACAAACGATGAGGCACATAGAGAAACAAAAACATCTGTTAGGACATAAAGCATGTAATTGCACATCATGATAAAACTCACTACATATATATATAATATGCCCACTTATGAAGAGCGTGACTTAGTTAGTACAACATGGAAACAAATACATCTGAAATGAAAATACAAAGAAAAGGAAAATATAACAGAAAGCAAAAAAGAAAACTCCCTCATCACCAAAGGGTGCACCTACACTAGATAACCCCCAAAAACAAAAGTAGGCTATCCGGATCTAGTCAGAGGCTCAGGCACCAGAACACATCTGCAGTCTCGTACTGCTGACCTCTCTGGAAAGGAGGAACGTACCCAATCTACTGAGCTATCTCCGTCGGGGTGGCTATGCGCTGCATCAGCCGGGCATGAGCCCCTCGGTGGGGAGTCATCCTTACTCGTCTCCCGCGTATCAACTGTGTTACGGTGGCTTCACTGCCCTCTCCAAGGTCCATCGGCACGGTGAGGGAGGACCACTCAGAAGGCACCTAGGTGGCGGAGTCCTCGGAAGGGTCTGTCTCCGAGAATGATGATGGGGAACGAGGCATGTACTGCGGAAAATTTTGGATAGCAGATGCGGTCGGTGGGGTGCGACGAATCCGCTCTTTACGAGGGCGGGTGCGCTCGAACACAAGATCGTCACCAAATGGTGAGGCAAGGGTATGTATAGGATGGGCAAAAGGTCGTCCGACAAACATGATGACATGAATAACACATCAACCCTCAAAATGGTATGATCCATGCTCTGGATCATAATGCATCTCCCATGTCGGGGTATCCATGAAGACCACGAATGTCACCTGTAACACCCTAAACAAATTACTTAAAAATTAATTTGAGCTTTACTAGTCGTAATTTTAAAAATTTGACAGTTTTAGTAATGATAAGGACGGTCCAAGGGATTTGTAAAAAAAAAAAAAAAATATGAATAGTAACCTACTGGCCCCACCGGTTTATCGGAACAGCCGATACCCTAGAATTGGGCCTCGGAGATGCCTGAAACTAAGAAATTATAATATTAAGATTATAAATGAGTAGGAATAAAGATTTCATACCTAGAATTAATTTTTCAAGCAATGTTTGATTACTCGGGTACACTATTTTACCTGATCGGTAGAATTTCGGTGTGCGGTTTCTAACACCGTAAAAGCTACTTAGTGGCTAAGTAAGCTTTATCAACCACTTTATGCCATGTGGATGACAAGGATTGAAAATTGAAAAGCAAGTTTTAATCATGGCTTTTCATTTATTAATATTTTACTCGGGTGCTCATATCTCACTCGTTTGGTGGGATTTTGGTGTGCGATTTTGACACTGTAAAAGCTATTTATTCTACAAGTTAAAGAGAGCCACTTATCTTGGGCCAAGTGGCTGACCAAGATTCATTCTTTGACCAACAAACCAAATCTTAGCCATCCATTTTTCTTACTTTGGTCAAATATCATTTAATTATACAATATAATACTCATTCTTTTATATATAACAAGATAACCACAAGCCAAGCTTCTTCAAAAAGCTCAAATTTTCGTGCATCATGGTGTAAGGAGAAGGACACCAGGTTCCTCCATGTCCAAGAGCTCAAACTTCACTTCAAATGCCAAAAACACTAGCCTAGAGTTGATAAAACACTAAACTTCCTTCACTAAACTTATTCTACACATCAATACCTACAAATCTAACCGATTGTAATTTCAATTCCTCATCAATCCTAACCTTGGTATCTCATACATCACTGATTAAGGAAAGGCTTGGTGCTGATTTGGTGGCCTTGAGTTGAGCAAGATCCCTAAAGCCATCAAAGTAGGGTTTTCTTTGGTCTTTTCTTTCCAATTTTATGCTGGACTTTTGTGATTGGGTTTGGTCTGAAATTTCTAGATATATTGGTTGATAATATATTGATATTGATGTGTTAATTTTGGTGGAGTGTTTGGATGATGTTAAAAATCATTTTTGCTCAAGAGAAATTGAAATATGCATGCTGGATTTTCAGTTCTGTTCTAGGCAGTAGATAATCACGAATTTTCTAGGTGAATTGTGGGTGTTTTACATGAGCTATAAAAATTATATGTTGAAGGTAACATCATAGGATAGTTCCATGAGTTTTCTTGAGCTCTGATTTTTATTCCTAATGCCTTGAAAAATTCAAGAACCGAAGTTGTAACTGTGCTGCCTGAAATGTTGAATCTGAAGCTGTGAACTTGTGACATTTTATTACCCTAGTAAATGATCGAATTATGAGATGAAATTTTTACAGGATATTAAGGACATATTGAAGTACAATTCTGAATTTGTATATGATTTTATATGATCATTTGGTAGAGTAATAAAATTGGAAACTATGGCTGTTGGCTGTAAATAGGGGGTTTCTAACCTCCAAAGTTGTCTAATTTTGTTGACATATTTAGAGAATTCTTTTTGTTATGAAATTTTTATGGAACCTTGTGGATACATTGAGGTATCATTGAGAATTTTTATAGCATTTGAATTGATCATTTGGTATGAGAAATAAATTATGCTACTTGAGTGAAAAATCTGCCAATGTGCTGAAGTTGTAATGATGCCTTGAATTAGTGACCTAATGGCATTTGGTTCAGGTTGATGTGTATGAATGCATGCCATGGACTTCCAAGATTATGTTATTAGGAATGAATAATGAATAATATATATAGGTTTGAAGTATTATGAGATCAGAGAATTATGTTCATGCATATAGAAATGTGATGCATGTATATGTGAGCTTGAGGATGTTGTATGTGGTAAGTGAAAAATAAAGTCCCCTTTAACATAAAATGGGCACGGCAAAGTTCCCTTTAATATAAAAAGGGCACGAAGAAGTCCCCTTTAATATATAAAGGGCACAAAAAGGTCCCTTTTTGTTTATCAAGGGCACGGGAAAGGTCCCTTTTTGTTTATAAAGGGCACGGGAAAGATCCCTTTTGTTTATAAAAGGCATGGGAAAGGTCCCCATTAGGGCACGAAAAAGTCCCCTTTATTATGTCCAGGGCACAAAAGGATCATTGTAATTGCCATATGTATACGTATATCTTGTTAAATTATTAGTCTTGAAGGAATTCCTATGATGTTGAATGTTATGAAATACATGTTTTAAGTGATTGAATAATAAAAGAGACCCACTTCGGAAAGGTGATTTTATAATTTTAAAATGAACATTTGATATGTACATATTGCATGCTCATGCTTTCTTAATAAACCGAAGTGGCTGGGGCGATGACGATGACATTATGAATGTGTAATTGGGGAGTTACGCTACTGAGAATTTTACAATTCTCATCCATGTGTTTTTGTGTTCCCATGTCATCTCCAGGTTGATGCAGAGAACCGAAGGACTGCTATGCAAAAGAACTCGGAAGTATAATAGTGTAGTAGTTAATGCTTTTATTATGTTGTATTTAGTGGAATGGATATATGTGTAAATATGTTAGAGAACAAAGGTGTGTTAAAGCTCATAGAAGAGCTTCCCTTATGTACTTAACTCTGTATTAAATAAATAGTTTGGTTTTATTGCTATATATTTTAGTATAATTATGACCTAGTTATCTCGCGAACCAACCAAACTGGCTGTAGATATTTAAGAAAGGTCCACAAACATAGAAGTAACAACTCTCGAGTATGACACCATAACTTAAGGATGAGGTTGTACTTGGGAAGATGTTACATCACCATCTGAAGATGTGACGGAAAGAAGAGATAAAGGGAGTGAGAATCTTGCTAAAGAATCTCAGTAGGGCAACCTCTTATCTAGATGTCATCATTTACGCCCTCAGTAACCTTGGGTTTCTTTGAAAAAGGTGTGCATGCATATAATTCATTTATTAAGTTTTAAACTCAATTATCCAAGGTCTGTTTCTCTTAGGATGAATCTTAATGTTATGGATGCAGCATAATAAGCATGAATGCATGAAGATGCAACAGGCAGAAATCAAGTGAACATTCATAGAGATATCAACATCATACAGGTGGCATAAAGTGGCATATTCTTCTCATGTAAAAACATTTTTTTTCTGTAACTGTGTGATATTCAAAGCATCATACTGCAATATAGGGATCATATCTCTAGGTTATGAGCTCATACCTTAACTAGTCGTCACTAGTTCTTACTTATCCTATGATAAGCGTAATCACAATAATAATAATCATAACAAAATGCATTGCACCAGTATCAAATACATAGCGAATATTGTCCTTTTTGGGACGTTACGTATCACCGTCCCCCTCAAGGATTTGTTTCTGGGGCGTTATGTATCACTGTCCCCCTGAACGCATTCTTACAGTACTATGTCACATTCAAAAACTCATCTTTTTGAAAACTTTCTAAATTTCTCAAATTTGTCAGAAATTCGGCAGCATAACAACAGCGCACCAAATTTCTTCCAAATTTGCTTTATACCACATTCATATATATATATATATATATATATATATATATATACATGGTCATTCATAATCACATGTGTCGTAAGTATCATAATCATCATATGCATCATAAATTCTCATGATAAAACATGCATTCACATGAAACATTAAAGCTTGTTATGCTCTTACACCTATGGTGTCTTATGCCTTGACCCTTACGGGGCTTAAACTCAAGATATAATTATTCTAACATTTGCTATTAACTTTTTATGCACCTAGGGGGTTCACAACTAGTTATCCTCATTAATTTTTATGCTTAGGGTAAAACCAAACAACTCCATACAGATTGTCAGCTCTAAGTCTTGCAATTACGGGGTTCTAGAAACTACATTTTAGACCCTTTCTACATTCTGTCTTCGCCTAAGGCGCAACAAATCAAATCTAAACCAATTATGGGGTATTCCTATGTCTATGAACTAATTATAAACCATATTTACTGCATTATAAGGTTGCTGGATAGAAATAGAAAATTAATTAATCTAAGTGTTCTAGAATTGCACTTTTATGGTTTTCTAGTTACTAGTTTGTCTCTAGGTGCTAAAAATCAATCCTACCTCAAATATTACCAAGTTTTTCTTAATTAAACAATCCTAAACTGAATGTTATTATAAAAACAGTTTTGGCAGTGGCTAAAAACAAATGGGTCAAAACTATGGTAAAACTCAACTTTACGGTTTTTTTGTAAGACTAGTTTCTTTCCTAACATGCATAAAAAGGCTCCTACCTCAACATATATAATTTTTACACATTCTGACATGCCAAAACAACTTCATACATCAACAAACATACCAAGGCAGAACCGAAACATTAAAGCTCAAGCATCATTCAAAAATCATATCCTTAATGCATACAAGTTACTAGTTTCTCTTGAAATCATTTTAGGACTTCTAAAACTCATTGAAACCCATTTTATTTTCTAAAAAGAGACTAAAAATAATAACCATAGGGCAGTGGCTAATTCAAGGAATGTTTAGAAAAGGTTTAACTCATAAACCTTGTTGATAATCTTATAAAACTTTTAAGGCCTAAAGAAAATCTTAGAACATAGATTATTGGCTCTTGTGACTAGATGAAACTTGCATCAAGTTCATCATTATCACATGGCCGAAATAGGCATCCATGGGATGTTTCCATAACCAAACTTTAACTTGAGATAATAAGGGCATGTCTTTGAGCTCTAGAGTCTTTAAGTGATGACAAAATGTAAATGTGCTATGCATCCTATTTTATTCTTCATTATAAAGTAAAGTGAGAACTTCAAAGTAAATATGAGATGCAAGAACATGAAATATAAATATGCAAGACTTGAAAATAAATATGCAAGACTTGAAAGTAAATATGCAAGGCTTGAAAGTAAATATGCAAGTTCATTTTATCTTTTAGGATTTAAGTTATGAATTGAAATATAAATATGCTAGACAAGGAAACGTAAACATGAATGCAAGTCCAATTCTTTATTTTAGTGCTCTAGGCTCCACAGCAATCGACTTTAAGGCTGAAATAGGCGAGCTTCGAGATTAATTATTAGGTGATATGAAAATGCAACTCTTATTTTAATCTTTACGTTTTAGGTGATGGCCAAAATAATAAATGTGCTAAGAAAGGAAAGTAAATATGAATGCAAATTCATTTTATATTCTTCACTAGAGTTCTTGCAAGACTTTAAAGGAACTTAAACCTCAACCCAAACTTATCATAGCAAGATAAAACAAGCTGTAGGATTCTTGTACCAAGGTTTTCAAAGAAACCATATGTTGTGAACTTCATCATCAAGCTCTAAGGAAATGGATTAAAAGAACAAATGATCTTCAAGAAAAGGAAAAGTGGCTGAAACCATGGAAAGAAAAGAATGAGACTTTAAAACTCTAGAGGCTATGATCTTGATGATGTATTGACACCAACACCATGTGTCCTCATCATTGAGTTCACATATTCATTTTAGGACATCATCAAGGTTAAGTTTCTCAAGAATAAGAAAGGAAGAAACCAAAAACATCTTTTACTCAAGAACCAAGATCAAGCTTTAGAGGTTACACAAGTTATGAATATCATCATGGATTCCTCATCATCAAGCTCTCACTTCCAAGTTCCCAAAGGCTCTTGGTCGAAAAATGAAGAGGAACAAAGGAAGTTCTAAAAAGTTTCAAGAGAAATCATAAAGCACAAAACTAAATAAGAACTTTAATGAATGAAACACTTAGAACAAAATCCCTACCAAGTGACTTGAGGTTGAGATGAGTGAAGAAGATGAAGAAGTTAAAGAAGAGGAACTCTTGAACTTGAGAGGAAAAGAAAAGCTCAAAGTGCTCTTGAAAACTTAAACTTAGTAAATGAACTAAAAGTGGTTCAAGTTCATCCAAGCATGCTATTTATAGAGAAATGAAACAAATAAGAGGTGCAATGAGGGGGGAAGGGTTTCGGCCAACTCATGCAGCCCATGAGTTCCATGAGGTGTGATATTGTGTTCTTGAAGCATGGTGAGGTATGGTTCAAGGTATAATGAGGTATGGCTCAAGGCATGGCTCAAGGCATGGTTCTTTGAGTGTTTGAAATTTCAAACATGTGATGGAAATGGTGGGAGAGAGTGGCCGAATTGCATTAGCCAAGGGGGAGGAAAATCTCTCTTTTTAATTGTGATTTAGAGTTGTGTTTAGGTGTGTGTCTTTGATTATGCTTGAGTTTAGAAATTTGTGAGAAAGTGTTTAGGTGACTAAGAATATAATTAAGGATTTCAAGACAAGGTTAGGGAGTGCTCTTGCTTCATTAGCGAAATAAAAACTCATTTTAGTGGATAAACAATTCTAGACACAATTCCTTAATTTAAGGAATTGGAGAGAGAAAATACTATTCAAGATTCCAAGATTAGGAATCTTGAGTTTAAAAAGAGATTTAGGTTTAATCTAAGCAATTTTAGGTTCTAATTAATTTTAATAACTTATTTTGACTCTAGATTAATTATGGAAATTAATTAATCTTTGATTAGGGCCTACTATTACTTAGGTTTACTTAATTAGCTCATTAAGCTCAAACGATGCTATTCCGGGGGCAAAATCATAATTTTGTACAAATACTGCTCGGGACCACCGGGACTTAAACAGATACTTTTAAACACATGAAAACATCATTTTAAACCTTCGGGGAAAGTTTCAGGCTCGAACATCACCTTGACCCATATAAAAACGCTATAGGGGTATTTTGGTCATTTTGACCTGAACTGTAGAAAATAAGATTTTTTTTTTCGAAACCACTCAAGGACCATCTAATCCCCTTCAAACATTGAGTTGTCCTTTCGAGGACTGCCGGGCTAGCTATCCTCGAATTCTGGACAGAAAATGACCTTAGGGGCATTTTGGTCATTTTTCTCTCAGATAGAAAATTGGGGTGTTACAGGAAGCCAGACAGTTAGAAAAGGCTAAGAGGATTCAAGGTTCTAGCAGAAGAAAAGAAAACCTGCAGTTCTTGAACCCTTCACTATAAGGCCTATGATCCAGCAGTTCAGGTTTACCTCTTTTTCTAGTCTCTGCTGGCCTCCCAAAAGTCGAATGGATTTAAAAACCTACTCCACCATAAAATCAGCCACAGTTCTAGAGAAAATAGCTACAATTGAGGCTGAGGTGGCTTCCCTAGGCATAAGTAATGACTTCATGACCATTAATCAGCTGTTGGAATCTACAACAAAATCCATGGAGTCCGAGTCACAGTCAGAGGAAGAGGGTTTAGAGGAACCAAATCTCTTCGTGAATGAGCTCTTTCAAACCTTTGAGCCAATAATTGAAGAACCATCTACGGAGCCTATAATAGAAGAACCAGCTGAGGAAGCTGCTAAGCCTAAAATTGTTGTTATTCTGATGGTGCCTCAACCCATTACCACCACTGCTAAAGTTCCGTCCTCTCCACTGTCTGTGGATCCACATGTTGCTGCTGATATCAATTCACCAGAGTCTGGGGACACTATTGCAGGTAGAAAAGTACACGAGAAAGGGGTTGAATTGTTCTTCGCCTTTTCTAACTCTTTTCGGATCTCAAAAACTTAAATAGTTTTCTATCAAGTCTTAAACTTGAAGAGCAGCAAAAACAACATTAGTAGCGTCAGAAAGTAACTTTTTGAACTATCAAAAAATAATAAGAATGCATATGAATAAGGTTTTCAAGAAACACAATATAACAGGTATAAGGTAGTAAATAAAAGAGAGTTAAGGGAGAAGAAGATACTACACAAGAGTTTTTATACTAGTTCGGCCAACCTGCCTACATCAATTTCTCAACCTCTATTGAGTTCTACTAAAAACTTTTCTTAACCTAAGAAAGTTGGATTTTTTTACAGTAGCCTTCCCAAGCACTTATTAGCAACTAATAACTCGCTCTACTATCATAACTGAGTAGTCTTTAACCGGTCTCTTCAAACTATCACAGTGACTAGCAGTTCACTCCTATTGTCACAATCTGGTAGTCTTTCACTAGCCTCTCCAAGCTAATACAGTGACCAATAGTTCACTCCTACTGCCATACTTGAGTAGTCTTTAACCAGTCTCTCCAAGTTAACACTGTGATAGCAGTTCACTTGCTGCTATCACATTACAAGTACCATAAGCAGAAATATAGAAATCTGTCTAAAGGAGTTCCTAGAGCAGTACTGACATTAAAAGACATGTGTGATGCTGAACAGGCAGTGGCTATTGCAAGGCATACTGAATCTTTTCAGGATAAGGAGGAAGCATAATGAATTCTCAAGCAGGAAAAAAAATCTAAAAGAGAAAAAAAGACTGGAGGAAGCCAAACAGTTAGAAAAGGCTAAAAGGATTCAAGGTTCTAGTAGAAGAAGAGAAAACCTGCAGTTCCTGAACCCTTTATTGTAATTAAGGAACATCCTACAAGGCCTATAACCCAGCAGTTCGGGTTTACCTCATTTCTAGTCTCTGCTAGCCTCCCAAAAGTCGAATGGATTTAGAAACCTGCTCCACCAAAAAATTAGCCACAGTTCTAGAGAAGACAGCTATAATCAAGGCTGAGGTGGCTTTCCCAGGCACAAGTGATAACTTCATGACCATCAATCAGATGTTGGAATCTATTACCAAATCCATGGAGTCTGATTCACAGTCAGAGGAAGAGGGTTTAGAAGAACCAAATCTCTTTGTGAATGAGCTCTTTCAAACCTTTGAGCCGATCATTGAATAACCATTTATGGAGCCTGTAACAGAAGAACTAGCTGAGAAAGCAGTTAAGCCTAAAAATATTGTTATTCTGATGGTGCCTCAAACTGTTACCACCACTGCTAAAGTTCTATCCTCTCTACCGTCTGTGGATCCACATACTACTTGTAACGCCCCGATTTTCTGTCTGAGAGAAAAATGACCAAAATGCCATAAAGTCATTTTCTGCCCCGGAATTCAAGGATAGCTGGCCCGGCAGTTCTCAAAGGGTCAACTCAATGTTTGAAGGGGATTAGATGGTCCTTGAGTGATTTCGGAAACGAAAATCTTGTTTTCTGCAGTTTCGGGTCAAAATGACCAAAATACCCCTATAGCGTTTTTACACGGATAAAGGTGTCGTTCGAGCCCAAAACTTTCCCCTAAGGTTTAAAATGATGTTTTCATGTGTTTAAAAGTATCTGTCTAAGTCCCAGTGGTCTTAGGCAGTTTTTGTGCAAAATTATGATTTTGCCCCTAGAATAGTGCCACTTGAGCTTAATGACGTAATTAAACAAACCTAAGCAATATTAGGCTCTAATAGAAGATTAATTAATTTTCATAATTAATCTAGAGTCAAAATAAGTTATTAAAATTAATTAGAACCTAAAATTTCTTAGATTAAACCTAAATCTCTTTTTAAAACTCAAGATTCCTAGCCTTGGAATCTTGAATTGTGTTTTCTCTCTCCAATTCCTTAAATTAAGGAATTGTGTCTAGAATTGTTTATATACTAAAATGAGTTTTTATCTCACTAATGAAGCAAGAGCACTCCCTAACCTCGCTTTGAAATCCTTAATTACATCCTTAGTCACCTAAACACCTTCTCACAAATTCCTAACCTTAAGCATAATCTAAGACATACCTAAACACAACTCTAAACCACAATTAAAAAGAGAGATTTTCCTCTCCCTTGGCTGATGCAATTCGGCCACTCTTCCCCCTATTTCCATCACATGTTTGAAATTTTAAAACAATCAAAGAACTATACCATACCTTACCTCAAGCTATACCTCACCATGCCTCATTTGAGCCAATCTCTCACCTCATGGCCCATGAGCTCCACGGCCAAAGCACCCTCCATTCACCCCTCCATGTTTTGTTTCTCTATAAATACATGCATTTAGAGAACTTGGTCACTTTTGATCAATTGCCAAAGTATAAGTTTCATGAAGCATTCCTAAGTTCTCCCATATTCTCTCAAGCTCAAGCTCTCTTTTCTTCTTCATCTTCTTCAACTTCCTTAAGCTCACAAGGAACCACCACACTTTAACCTCATCTCATCACCTCTCAACCATACACTATCCTTTAAATACAAAAGCTTAAAGAAAACACCTCACTTTCATTTTCTTTCTCCTTGTGGCTGAAACTCTAGTTCACTTGGAAGGAAGTTTTCCTCTCATTCTCACCTTAAAAACCATGCTTTCCTCTTTACCACTTGGTAGGGATTTTTGTTTTGTTAAAATTTTATCTTTTAAAGTTTTGATAAAGATGAGTTTTGTTGGTTTCTCTTGGCTTTCAGAACTTCTTTTCTCCTCTATGTATTTCAGCCTTGGGGCCTTTCTTTAAAGGAAAATGTTGGCTTGAGGATGAGGGTTTGGTTGATGGTCAAGAGATCATCACTTGCGCAACCTCTAAAGCTTGAAATTTGGTCCTTGCACCATGAGAGATTTCAGTTTCTTCTTTTTCTTTTCTTTGGCTTAGATTTTCGATTTTCAAAGGTTGTATGGTGGAAAAAGTAACTCAAGGATGAGAGCACATGATGTTGGTATAATTACATCATCAAGGTCATGGTCTCTAGAGTTTTAAAGTCTCATTCTTTTCTTCCCATGGTTTCGGCCATCTTTTCTTTTCTTTAAGTTTTTGAGCTTTCATTTTTAAGGGTATAAGGGAATGTTAACTTGATTTGTTCTTTTAATCCATTTCCTTAGAGCTTGATGATGAAGTTCACACCATATGGTTTCTTTGTAAACCTTGGTACAAGAACTTTAAAGCTTGCTTTATCTTGCTATGATAAGTTTGGGTTGAGGTTTAAGTTTCTTTAAAGTCTTGCAAGAGCTCTAGTGAGAATATAAATGAACTTGCATTCATATTTACTTTCCTTGCCTAGCATATTTATATTTTTTGGCCATCACCTAAAATGTAAAGATTAAAACAAGAGTTGCTTCTTCATATCACCTAAGAATTAATCTTGAAGCTTGCCTATTTCGGCCTTAAAGTCGATTGTTGTAGAGTCTAGAGCACTAAAATAAAGAATTGGACTCACATTCATGTTTACGTTTCCTTGTCTAGCATATTTATATTTCAATTCATCACTTAGATCTTGAAAGATAAAATGAACTTGCATATTTACTTTCAAGCCTTGCATATTTATATTTCAAGTCCTTGCATCTCATATTTACCTTAAGCTCTCACTTTACTTTATAATGAAGAATAAAAAGGGATGCATAGCATGTTTACATTTTGCCATCACTTAAAGACCCTAGAAGCTCAGAGACTTGCCCTTATTATCTCAAGTTAAAGTTTGGTTACGGAAACATCCCCATGGATGCTTATTTCAGCCATGTGATGATGATGAACTTGATGTGAGTTTCATCTAGTCACAAGAGCCAACAATCTATGTTCTAAGATTTTCCTTAGGCCTTAAGAGTTTTTATAAGGTTATTACCATCAAGGTTCATGAATTAAACCTCTTCCAAGAATGCTTCAAATTAGCTACTGTTCTAAGGCTATTCTTAGTCCCTTCTTATAAAATAAAATGATTTTCAAAGAGTTTTAGAAGTCCTAAAACGATTCCAAGAGAAACTAGTAATTTATGTCTTGAAAATGTGAGATTATGTGTTCTTTGGAACCTGAGCTTTTCGATTCTTCCTAGGTATGTTTGCTGATGTATGATGATGTTTTGGTATGTTAGAATGTGTGAAAATTGTAACGCCCCGTTCTTCTCTAAACTTTTAAATGACCAAAATGCCCCTGAGGTCATTTTTACCTGAAACATGAGGACGACCGACCTCGGCCATCCTCACAAGGTTTTTATGATATATGAAGGGGATTATATGTTTATGAATGTTAACAAGCTAGAAAAATCTCATTTCTGAGGTTTTCGTGCGCAAATGACCAAAATACCCCTAACTTGATTTAAGGCAGTTTTAAGTTTTAACTCCGACCCGGACTCGTCCTGGAGATCAAAAATGATGTTTTAAGGCATGAACTATGTTGGTTTAAGTCCTGGAGGTCTCGGGCAACTTTTGGTAAAAATTACGATTTTGCCCCCGCTTAGTGCATTTTACATCTAACAAGTTACTTAACTCAAACCCAAGCAATATTAGGCTCTAATAAAAGGTTAATTAATTTTCTTAATTAATCTAGAGCTAAAATAATTATTTGAGATTGATTAGAACCTAAAATTGCTTAAGGAAATTTAAAACTCATTTCTAATTCTTTTCTTTCTTTAAAGAAAAAGCAACTATAAATAGTATTTTCACTATTCATGCTCATATTCCCAAGAACACTTTCATTCCCAAGAAAAGTTGTCACGCTTTAATCAATGGTCATAGGAGTTTGACTCCATCAATCCCACAATAGTACTCTTAGTCCAAGGTATTAAGGTCCTAATTACCTAATTAGTTCACCTAAATACTTGGTTACGCAACCTTAATTAATGACCTAACCTTGTTAACTCCTAAACACTTCATTAGTACATGATTAAATGGGATGAAATCTTCCCTCCCTTGGCCTTATAATGATCAGCCACTTTCCCCCCCAAAATTCAAAAGAATGATATTTTATGTAGTCAATCACATTGTCCATCAAAGCCACCCAAAGACCTATGACCTATGACACCATGAATGACAACACAAGAGATATTTTTCTTCATTCTTCCTCAAGAAGTTTCGGCCAACTTTTTTCCCTCCACTCCTTCATGATTCATTTGCCTATAAATACACAACACCACACAACTTCACTCATTTTCTCACTTCTTGCAAAATCTCTAAAAGTCTCAAGCTTCCAAGAGTTCTTCAAGCTCAAGTTCTTCCTCTCCTTTTTCAAAAACCACAAGGTAGGGAACCTTTCTAAATATGTCTTTGATTCCTATGTTGAATCTTGTTGGGAAATGATGAAAGGTGGAACCTCCATGTTGCTTTTTATTTTCGATTTCTTCCTTTTCTTTTCTTGGATTTTCGGCCTCAAGGCCTTGAGCATGATAGCTTGATGATGAGTGCTCTCTAAAGGTGACCATGAGTTCATCCTACATGAGACCTCTAAAGCTTGAGTTTTCTTAAAGAAAAGTTTCATCTTTTACAAGTTTAGTCAAGAATAAGGTTATGTTTCTCTTGAATGTTTGAACTTCTTTTTTCTCCTTTATGATTCGGCCATGAAGGCCTTTGAGTTTCATCTTTTACAAGTTTAGTCAAGAATAAGGTTATGTTTCTCTTGAATGTTTGAACTTCTCTTTTCTCCTTTATGATTCGACCATGAAGGCCTTTGGTCCTTGGGAAAAATGAAAGCTTGATGATGAGGGTGTTATGATGGTGTTTGTCACTCAACAACCCCTAAAGCTTGAATTTTTCACAAGGAAAGTTTCATCGTTTTTCAAGGATAAGTAAAGGAGGAGTTTATGTTTCTCTTGAACACTTCTTGGACTTTCCTTTTTCTTTCATATTTTTAGCCATGAGAGTTTCTAAAGCTTGGAAAAATGAAAGCTTGATGATGAGGGTTTCATGTTGATGCTTGTCACATGAACAAACTCTAAAGCTTGAAACTTTAACCTTAAACCAAGCATGGTTTCGGTTTTGCTTTCTTCTTTAGCATGAACTTTGTTTTAATGTTAGTTTTGAAGGAGGCCTTGTACTCAATGATGAGGGCCTAGGATGTTGATGTCATACATCATCAAGATCTTGGTTCCTAGAGTTTAAAAATGGTTCATTCTTCTTGATGAAGATTCGGCCATCTTCAAGTTTTTAAGGTCATGATTCATTTTGAGTATTCTAGCACTAGTAGTTTCCTTTTCTTGTGAGGATGAGGTTTGGGTTAGAACTATGTTCTTTTTAAAAGTCTTGCAAGATCTCTAGACAAGATAAAAGTAACTTGCATTCACATTTACTTTATGCTTTGCATAGCACGTTTATTTTCTATGCTATCACTAAACCCCAAGACAAAGAATGAACTTGCATAATGCACGTTTAAATTCCAAGCTTTGCATTTCATGTTATTTTTCAAGTCATCACTAAACTCAAAGACTAAAAATGAAGGTGCATCTCATATTTATTTTGAGCTATCACCTTACCTTCTAATGGATTATAAAAATGGAGTGCATAGCATGTTTACTTTTATGCCATCACCTAAAATGACTAGAGCTCAAAGACTTGCCCATTTCATCTTGAGAAAAGTTAAATCAAGGAGGTATTCCCTTGATAATACATTTGGCCATGTGATGATGGGAACTCTAGGATGAGTTTTCATTAGTTACAAGACCTATAGCTTATATGTTTTAAGTTTTTCCTAAACATAAGTGACATTTATAAGTATTTTGAGTATGTTCTTCTAATTAGAATTTCAACCATGAGAAAAATTAAAGAGTTGTTGCCCCATGTATTTTATAAGAGTTCTTGATATGACAAATTGATTTCTAAGATGTTTTTGAAGTCCTAAGATTGTTCCAAGAGAAACTAGCTACCTATGTACATTGAAAAAGAAGTTTATACATGATTTGATGACTTACCAATTTCAGTTCTGCCATGATCATTTCTAGCACCTTAAATTATATTTTGGGTGGTCTAAATATGTTTAAATACCTTGCCAAGTATATGCTAATTGTTCTAGACATTTTAGAGTATGTTTAGTTACTTAAATTGCTTGAAATGTGAATTCTAGAACCCCATAGGTACAGAAAATATGAATTCTGTCCAACATTATTAACATCCATGGAATCATATTATATGATATCTAGATCAGTGAGAGTGACTCATAATTGGCTTAGGTATTAATTGTTGCATCATAGAAAAAGTCGGATGTGAGAAAGGGTTTAAAACGCACCTTTTAGAACACCGTAATTATCCTAGTTTAGCTTGCTGCCAATGCTGTCCAGCCATAATTAATTAGGTTTTAGGACTTAATAAATTATGGTAATGAGGTTAATCAATCCTTTAGAGGTATAAAAAAATAATTTGGAAGTTTGAGGTTACCCGATTAGGGGTTTTCACTCTTAAGGGAAAGGTTTAAGCATTACTCTATGGATGATGAATTAGTGTTTACCTCATGACTTATGTGATGCTCTGTGAACTATTATTCTTAAATGATAGTTTTATTGCATGTGATTGTTCTTTAAGAACTTAGAGATGCTTATGTTGTAATCATTGATACTTGACATGTATGAACTAAGTGGCATCTCAATAAACATGCTAAGACTTAAGATGACTTAAACTATGAGAAGATGATCCTTGAACCACCAAGTTAAGGGTGGGGATAAGGTGATTCTAGCCCCCTAGACCCGTACTTTAAGTCGGGACCTTTAACTTATCAAAAGGGATAAGTCCATGTGCTAGTGACGACTAGCGTGGTATGAGCTCATAACCTAGAATTTTCTCCACAGGGAGATCGGTTAGGGTGGCCCCAGGAAAATAATGATGATGTTTTAATGTCACCGCAAGTAACCAAGATATGTACCATGTTCCATAAACTATGATTCTATGCACCATGATTATATGAGTTTATGTGCTGTGCCCCATGATATAAGAAACCACTATTATATGAGTTTATGTGCTATGCCCCATGATATAAGAAACCATGATTATATGAGTTTATGTGCTATGACCCATGATAGAGGAAACCATGATTTATGATTAATGTACCATGACTTATGATCCATGTTTTATGATTTATAGACTATGTAACCAAGAGGTTTTCATAATTAAAAGGAACGGGTCTCGGAGGTTAATGTTTGTGAACTTCATAAATGAACTATTATATGCCCACATTTTTACTAAGAAACTGAGGTCCCTAGAGACGTATATGATGATACTTAGATATGAGGAAAATCCCTACTGAGTTTCTTTAGTAAGAAATCTCACTCCCTCTATCTCTTTCTTTTCGTTACGTCTCTAGATTCGGATGGCGACGTTCGTACTCTACGTTGAGACACCCACATGGGAGTACCACTATGATCCAGAGCACGGATCGTACCATTTTGAAGGCCGCTGCACTGTTTGTGTCTTTATGTTTCTCGGATGGCCTTTCACTCATCCTGTAGATAGCTACCTCTTCTCCCCGATGTCGCCCTATGGAGACGACATGGTTTTTGAGCGTGCTCGCACACGCAATGAGAGGATCCTTCGGACTTACACCGCAGGCTCGGGCGCCGTACCCGAATATATACCCCGCTCGCAGCATTCGGAAGAGCCACCTGCCCCTATGTATCAGGAAGACTCTGCCCCCACTCCCCCACGTGTGCCAGCAGGCAACGAGGAGACGGTTACCTAACCACGGAGAGCTCGAATGCCTGAGGTGCAACCCCAGCATGGTAGACGTGTCCGAGTCCCCACTCCTGACGTGCTTCGCCTGTGGATTGGCTGTGTCCCACCTTACCCGTGACTGTAGCCGTATGGTTTAGAGGGTAGTCCTTAGTGCACACACATCACGTAGTAGGATAAACCTTCTTTTGTGTTGAGGTTATCCATTTCAAATGCACTTGGGTGTGGGTATTCTCTTGCATGTGTCCTTTATATTTCCATGTATTTCCTACGTTTCAGTTGTATTGCACTCTATGTATGGAATAGTCCCGCCATTACTAGTGGGCATTCTACATATTAATATATGAGGTATTTCAGTATATGTGTTCATGATGCTGTGTATGGAGCCTTTATGTGTTTACATTTCCGCACTTTATGATATCATTCGAATTATATTACACGCGGCTCATACTTTATCAAGGTTTTGTTTCAAAAAAAAATGGCTCGTATTTTTAGTAAGTAATTTCAAAGGTAATAGAACTAAAACAAGAAGTAATGACTAATATTTGGCCTTAGTACATACTAGTAGTATTGGGTTGAATATTAGGGTGTTACAAAAATTATATATGTTGAGGTAGGAGCCTTTCTATGCATGTTAGGAAAGAAACTAGTCTTACAGAAAAACCATAAAGTCGAGTTTTAGCATATTTTTGACTCATTTATTTTTAGCTACTACCAAAACTGTTTTAATAGGATAACACTCAGTTTAGGATTGTTTAATTTTGAAAAACTTGGTAACATTTGATGTAGGATTGATTTTTAGCACCTATAGAGAAAATATTAACTAGAAAATTGTAAAAAATGCAATTCTAGAACACTTAGATTATTTGATTTTTTGTTTCTGTCCAGCAACCTTGTAATGCCATAAACATGGTTTATAATTAGTTCATAGGCATAGGAATACCCCATAATTGGTTTAGATTTGATTTATAGCGCCTTAGGCGAAGACGGGATGTAGAAAGGGCTTAAAACGTAGTTTCTAGAACCCCGTAATTGCAAGATTTAGAAATTGACAATCTGTATGGAGTTGTTTGGTTTTACTTCTCAGCATAAAAATTAATGAGGATAATTAGTTGTGAACCCATAGGTGCATAAAGGGTTAATAGCGAATGTTAGAATAATTATATCTCGAGTTTAAGCTCCGTAAGGGTCAAAGCATAAGACACCATAGGTTTAAAAGCATAAACGAGCTTTAGTGTTTCATGTGAATGCATGTTTTATTATGAAAATAACTTGAGCATGTGATCTCTTATTAGAGTATATAATATTGATATGTTGATACTCATGCTATGATGCCCTATGAAAGAATTACGATGTTATGATGCGTATGATGTTTATGGTGCATATGATGATTATGATTCTTATGGCACATATGATTATGAATGACTATGTATATATATGGATATAGCATAAAGAAAATTTGGAAGAAATTCAGTGCGCTATTGTTATGTTGCTGAATTTCTAACAAATTTGAGGACTTAGAAAGTTTTCAAAAATATGAGTTTTTGAATGTGACATAGTACTGTAAGAACGCGTTCTGGGGGATGGCGATATGTAACACCCCAGAAACAAATCCTTGAGGGGGACGGTGATACGTAATGCCCTAAAGAGGACAATATTCGCTATTTACTCGATATTGGTGCGATGCATCTTGTTATGATTATTATTATTGTGGTTATGCTTATCAAAGGATAAGTAAGAACTAGTGGCGACTAGTTAAGGTATGAGCTCATAACCTAAAGAAGATTTTAGGGTGATCCCTATGTTCCAGTACGATACTTTGAATATCACACAGTTATAGAAAGAGAAATGCTTTTACATGAGAAGAATATGCCACCTGCATGATGTTGATATCTCTATGAATGTCTAATTGATTTCTGTGTATTGCATCTTCATGCATTCATGCTTTATTATGCTGCATCCATAACATTAAGATTCATCATAAAAGAAACAGACCTTGGATAATTAAGTTTAGAACCTAATAAATGCAGTATATGTATGCTCACCTTTTACAAAGAAACCCAAAGTTCCTGAGGACGTGATGATGTCACTTAGGTAGGATCCTACTGAGATTCGTTATTTAGATTCTCACTCTCTCTACCTTTTCTTCCCGTCATGTCTTTAGAGTTCAATGGCGACCTTTGTAATCTTCATTGATGTGCCTACATGGGAGATGCACTACAACCCTGCCCACCGTTCCTATCATTTTGTGGGTCGTTATGTCGTCCGTCTTTTTGTTTACATGGATTGCCCCTTCACACATCCAGTCTCCAGCTTCTGTTTCTCCCCTGGCTCACTGTTTGGCGACGACCTTGTGTTCGAGCGCGCATGCCCTCGTGAGGAGTGGATTCACCGCACCCCACCAACCGTATCCGCTATCTGAGATTTCCTGTAGTACGTGTCTCGCTCCCTATCATCATTCTCGGAGACAGACCCTTTTGAGGACTCCGCCACCCAGGTGCCTTCTGAGGGATCCTCCTCCACCGTGCCGATGGACTTTGAGGAGGGCAGTGAGGCCACCGTCACACAGCCAATGCGCAGGGGATGAGTGAGGATGATCCCTTGCCGAGGAGCCCATGCCCGACCAACGCAGCGTATAGCCACTCCGGCTGAGATAGCTCAGTGGATTGGATATGTTCTTCCATCTAGGGGTGATCAGCAGTAGGAGACTGTAGGTGTGATCTGGTGCCTAAGCTTCTAACTGGTTTAGGATAGCCTACTTTTGTTTTAGGGGTTATCTAGTGTAGAAACACCTTTTTGAGATAGGGGAGTTTCCTTTTATGCTTTCTGTTGCATTTTCCTTTCTGTTGTACTTTTATTTCGGATGTATTTGTTCCTATGTTGTACCAACTAAGTCCCGGTTTTCATGAATGGGCATATTATATATATAGGCAGTTAGTTTTATCATGATGTGCAATTACGTGCTTTATGTCCTGTCAGATGTTTATTTAATCTTGTGTTTTATTTCTCTATCTGCCTCATCGTTTGTCATGTCACGCGACTCTCACTTTGCATTTACCTTTCAAAAAAAAAATTAACCCATATTTTCTGCTAAGTGTTTTAAAATAAAAAGGAAACTACGGCGTAATAGACTAATGGTTAACCTAAATATGTTCTAGGAGTATTGGGTTAAAAATTAGGATGTTACACTACTGCTGATATCAACTCACCAGTGTCTGGGGACATTATTGTAGGTAGAAAAGTACATGAGAAGGGGTTTGAATTGTGTTTCACCTTTTCTAACTCTTTTCAGATCGAAAAAAATTAAATAGTTTTCTATCAAGTCTTAAACTTGAAGAGCAACAAAAACAACATTAGTAGCGTCAGAAAGTAACTTTCTGAACTATCACAAAATTATAAGAATGCATATGAACATGTTTTTCAAGAAACATAATATAACAGGTATAAGGCAGTAAATAAAGAGAGTTAAGGGAGAAAAAGATACTACACAAGAGTTGTTATGCTAGTTCGGCTAACCTGCCTATATCAAGTTCCAACCTTTATTGAGTTCCACTAAAAACCTTTCTCAACCCAAGGGAATTGGATATTCTTTACAGTAGCCTTCCCAAGCCCTTACTAGTGACCAATAACTCACTGTACTATCACAAGCAAGTAGCCTTTGACCAGTCTCTTCAAACTAATACAGTGTTAGCCTTTTACTAGCCTATCTAAGCTAACACAGTGACCAGTAGTTCACCCCTACTACTATACTTAAGTAGTCTTTAACTAGTCTCTCCAAGCTAACACTATGACCAGCAGTTCACTCCTACTGTCATATTACAAGTACCTTGAGCAGAAATATAGATATCTGCCTAAGGGAGTTCCCAGAGCAGCACTGACATTAAAAGACATGTGTGATGCTGAACAGGTGTAACACCCTAGTAATTAACCAGATACACCTAGGTTGAATCTGATTAATGACTAGACTTTACTCTTTGCTTTGGTTCTTTCTTCATAATTTGAAAATACTTAGTGAAATTACGAGCCATTTTTTTTTTTTACACATAATTGAAAACGTGAGCCGAGTACAACGTGAACGAGTAAGCGGAGTATAATAAGACGTTTAAGAATATATCACATCATATCACTTAGGCTCCATCATATAACATCCATAAGCACATTATAGCATATATTTACATACAATAACCTCACTCAAAAGGTGGTTTATGTTCATACATCATTATCTTATGCAAACCCATAAAAGAAAATATACTTAAGGAAATACATGCCCCTAAACTAGATAACTCCATAAGCCGGGAAGGTTATCCTAAAACTAGGGTGCATGATCACACATAAATCTACTAAGAACCCTCTATGGCCACTGTCCTGGAAATGGGGGAATAAATCCGATCCACTGATGAGCTCCCTCGGGAGGGGACATACGAGATGCACCAAGTCAGGTCGCATGGACGACCTTCTTGCTAACCTCTACTGAACAATCTGTTTCCTCACTACCCTCTCTTACACGTGTGGTAGTAGGAGCGAGCTCTCGAGAATATACATGAGTAGGAGTGTCCTCTGAAGGATCAGTTTGAATATCTCGTCTCGGGAACATACTGAAATCCATGGACAGAGATGAAGCGGGATAAGAACGTAACATCCTTTCATCAAGTGGACGTGCATGTTCGAAAACCATTTCATTGCCATAGGGAGAAGTAGGAGAAAATCGATAACTAAGGGCGAGGATGTGCAAATGGGCGACCTATGTAAATAAAAACACGAATCACAAGACCTCCCTTCAAAATGATACGAGCGATGCACCTGATCATAGTGAAATTCCCAAGTAGGGGTATCAACGAACGAACAGGACGAATGTCGCCATCTGAATCTGGAGACAATGACGGAAATAAAGAAAAAGGGAGTGAGAATCTTGCTAAAGAATTCTCAGTAAGGTACCTCCTTCTACAGTGTCATCATCAAAGTCCCAGAACCTCGGGATTATTCTAAAATAGTGAGCATGCAAATATTCATTTTAAGTTCTGACAAATACTTAACCGAGGTTCGTCAATTTTTAATCATGCGTCTTATAATGCATCATAATCTTAACATGTCATATTTACAATGAACTTTTCCTTTATCATTACATCATTTTCCTCATCATCATTATCAAATAACATGCATAAAAGAACGTCATATAATATTAGCTACATGTGGACATAGTGCACATATTTCATTTCTTTAGTGCCTTAGGTGACTTAAAATCTTATCATCATCATTATTTTCCTTAGGCCACCCTATACTCCACCCTTTTGGGAGTAATTTAGGTTATGAGCTCATACTTTACTAGTCGTCACTAGCATATACTTATCCCTTTTGATAAGCTAAAGTCCCGACTCTTTGAGAGAACGGGTTAGGGGGCTAAAATCACCTTTTCACCACCTATAGTCTGATGGTTCCAAAGGATCATTTTCTTATAAGTTTAAGTCACCATTAAATCTTTGCATGTTATATCATAATACAATTCATAAACATCATAACATTTTCTCATTTATAGTCTTAAGCTAGAATAATATATATCAATCAGTAATCATGCATATGGGAGATTCCCAGGAAAAAGAGGTGGGTCACAATGGACACGCTTAAATACCAAGTCTTTCCTTAGCCAGAACCTTTCCAAATTACACTTTTACAATGATACACTTTCTTCTAGCAACAAAGGTAAATTTTACATGATAAAGAACATTTCATGTATAAGCATTCTCATTATTTGCAACAGCAACTATAACATGCAAGCCAGGAAATCATTCAATAAGCATCCAATCCTTACATAGAATTATCAATTATAGAACTAATTAGTTACTAAACCAATTATGAATCATTTTCTTAACAATAAACCATAATTATCACAACTTCAATCATATCAAATCATTATCACACATTGATACTAAACTCAGATCAGTGGCCGAATCATGAACCTCATGCAATTACATAGAATCATATTTTAAGTGCATATAAATTACTAGTTCCCCGTAAAATCCTTGCAAAGCCTTAAAACTCATTTAGAAACTAGTTCTTTTGTCAAATTTGGGAGGATCTTCACAATTAAAATTCTCACTTAAGATAAAAGGAGTAAGTCTTGAGCTTTAGAGATTTAGGTGACATCTTAGAATTATAAACATGCTATGCAACCTTATTTTAATCTTATCTTTATAAGATGATAGCTTGGAATTATAAACATGATATGCAATTCCATTTCTTTATCTTTAAGATTTAAGGTGATGACTTGAAAATTAAACATGATGCAAGAACTTGAAATATAAACATGATACAAGAAATCGAGCGGCGGTAATCCGCACAGACCGAGAGGGAGAAGAGAATATTAGGAAACCGGGGCGGCGGTAGTCCGCCAGGACCAGATAGAGGAGAAGAGATTATTAAGAAACCGGAGGCGGTAGTCCGCATGCAACCGATGAGGGAGAAGAGAATTATTATTACATCTTTTTAAGCTCCAATCTCAAGACTTTTTAAAGAATAAATTCTTTAACTCCAATAATCATATTTCTTTGCTTGTGATACATGGGCAAGTCTTTGAGCTCTAGGATCTTTAGGTGATGGCATAAAATAAACATGCCATGCATTGATTCTTTTAGCCATTATAAAATATAGTGAGAGCATAAATTAAATATGAGATGCAACCTCTTTATTATCTTGAAAGATTAAGTGATGACTTGAAACATAAACATGAAATACAAGCTTGGAATTTAAACATGAGAAATGCAAGTTCATTTATTCATTCTTGAAAATTTAGTGATGACATAGAAGGTAAACATGGTTATGCAAAGCATAAACTTAATCATGGATGCAAATTCATTTTGTTTCTTTACTAGAGCCCCTTCAAGACTTTAAAAGAATTATAAATTCAACCCAATACATATCTTAACAAGAAATAAAACATAAAAGGAAAATACATCTTTCAAGTTCTAAACTAAAAATCTTTGTTTTAGCATCATAAAGCATTATTCTTTAAAGTTTTGCATCAAGTGGAATTTTCAAGCTTTAGAGGCCTAACTTGTGATGGATTTACAACCCACCCTCAAGGTCCTCATCATCAAGCCATCATCTTAGTTCCACCTAGGCCATATGGTTGAATTGGTTAAAGAAAAATTGAAGAGGAAAACCAAAATGAAAAGCTAAGGTAAGTTCATAATTTCATCATTTTGAGCTAAAAACACAACTCCTCAAAGCATAGAAATAAATTTAGAAACTACTCCCTACCTAATCTGAGTTGAAGAAGAGGAAGAGAACTTGGTTTCTTGAAGTGAAATGAAACAAAATCTCTTTGAAAAAATGAAGAAAGAATTCAGCCAAAGAGGAGGAAGAAAGAAAGTTTTTGGTGCTCCTAAAAACTAGTTATGAACCAAGCATTCCAAGACCACTCAAGCAAGCCTATTTATAGAAGATTTTGAGGCTTCTAATTGGCCAACATGATGAGGTAGTGGACAGAATTTTGCAGGAGAAATAAGGGAGGAAAAATCATTTTAGACAAAGTTGTATGAAATTAAGGAATTATGTCTCTTATGGTGACATTTTGGCATTTTGTTTTAGTGCAACTTTTGGAAATAATTCAGCTGCATAATGGCATCAATAATTTCATCCATTACAGCCCAAAGAAGTGAAATTTGTGTGTTCCATGCATTATTTAGGTGTAGGCAAGGTATTCATGTAATTTAGAGAATTTACGGTTAAGGGTTTAAGTGAATTAGTAAGCAATTTGGGTGTTTTTGAGCAATTTTGGGTTCTAATCAATCTAAATACATAATTTTGACTCTAGATTAATATTTAGAATTTAATAAGCTTTAATTTGAGCCTAATATTGCTTAGGTTTCGATATCTGAATCAAAAACCCCGAAATTAAAGCGCCCAAAAACAGGCAAAATCGTACTTTTACTTAAAAACTGGCCGAGGCCACCCGAGCTTAACCAATGGTTAATCATGACTTAAAAACACATTTTAAAACATTTTAGTGAGGTTCGGCTCGATCGACACATCGAGTTACAACACATGAGGCGTTTTGGTCATTTCGCGCGTCGGAACTCAAAATTGAGATCCTTCTGCTCTATTAACACACATAACACAAACAATCCCTTATTATCCTCAAAATATCCCCTTGAGAATAGGTGGGGCCCACGATCCTCATTTTCTGAGTAAAATAACTTCAGGGGCATTTTGGTCATTTTATACGTACAGAAATTCGGGATTTGCAACTCTCGCATGAATCGTTCCTAACCTCTCTTCTAATGTTATATTCCTTTATTGAGGATTGTTCGGCCTCAAATCTTATGTAATAATTACCTACGGTAATTCGGTAATTGAGTAATTTCTAATGACAGTAAAAATTACAGTAAAAATTGGGGCGTTACAACAGGCAGTGGCTGCTACAAGGCATACTGAATCATTTGAGGATAAAGAGGAAGCAGATGAATTCTCAAGTAGCAAAAACTTCTCCAAGAGAAATAAAGACTGGAGGAAGCCAGACAGTTAGAAAAGGCTAAAAGGATTCAAGGTTCTAGCAAAAGAAGAGAAAACCTGCAGTTCCTGAACTCTTTGTTGTAATTAAGGAAGAACCTACAAGGCCTATGATCTAGCAGTTTGGGTTTACCTCCTTTCCAGTCTTTGGTGGCCTTCCAAAAGTTGAATGGATTTAGAAACTTGCTCTGCTGCAAAATCAGCCATAGTTCTAGAGAAGACAGCTACAATTAAGGCTCAGGTGGCTTCCCCAGGCACAAGTGATGACTTCATGACCATCAATCAGCTGTTGGAATCTATGACAAAATCCATGGAGTCTGAGTCACAGTCAAAGGAAGAGGGTTTGGAAGAACTAAATCTATTTGTGAATGAGCTCTTTCAAACCTTTGAGCTAATCGTTAAAGAAGCATCTATGGAGCCTATAACAGAAAAACCAGCTGAAGAAATAACTAACCCTAAAAATGTTGTTATTTTGATGGTGCCTTAACCTGTTACCATAACTGCTAAAGTTCCATCCTCTCTGCCATCTATGGATCCACATGTTGCTGCTGATATCAACTCACCAGAGTCTGCTGACACTAATATAGGTGGAAAACTATACGAGAAGGCGGTTGAATTGTGCTTCGCCTTTTCTAACTCTTTTTAGATCTCAAAAACTTAAAATAATTTTCTATCAAGTCTTAAACTTGAAGAGCAACAGAAACAACATTAATAGTGTTAAACAGTAACTTTCTAAACTATCACAAAATCATAAGAATGGATATGAACAAGTTTTTTAAGAAACACAATATAACAAGTATAAGGCAATAAATAAAAGAGAATTAAGGGAGAAGAAGATACTACACAAGAGTTTTTGTACTAGTTCGGCCAACCTGTCTACATCAAGTTCTCAACCTCTGTTGAGTTCCACTAATTACCTTTCTCAACCCAAGAAAGTTAGATATTCTTTACAGTAGCCTTCCCAAGTTCTTACTAGTGACCAATAACTCACTCTACTATCACAACTGAGTAGTCTTTGACCAGTCTCTTCAATCTAACACAACGACTGGTAGTTCACTCCTATTGTCATAATCTAGTAGTCTTTCACTAGCCTCTCCAAGCTAACACAATGACTAGTAGTTCACTCCTACTATCATACTTGAGTAGTCTTTAACCAGCCTCTCCAAGCTAATACTGTGACCAGAATTCACTCTTACTGTTAGATTATAAGTAATCTTTGCTTAGCCTTTCCAAGCTAACTCACAACAATCACTACTAGATTGAGGTTACAAAGATTTGTGTTTAGGTTTATTACTCAAACTAACAAACATTCAAGTTTTTGTAAGATATATAATGACAGACCTAGAAAACTTGAATGACTTCTTTCTATGATTCTTCCTAGTAAGAACGTAAGGTATAATAAGAATGTAGAAAGAAAATTTTTATAGGCAAGAAACTGAATACAAGCAGTAATGTCTTTATAAAAAAGATGAGGAGAAAGTTTTTTAATGTTTAAGCATTTCTTTGTAAAAGTCTCTACAGATGTAAACATAGTATCTCTATTTATAGATGATTTGCATTTGTGGCCATTGCCCTTTGTAACACCCAAAATATTATTTAAAAATTAATTTAAGCTTTATTAGTCTTAATTTCAAAAATCTGACAGTTTCAATAGTGATGAGAATGGTCCAACAGATTTGTAAAAAAAAATATGAATAGTAACTTATGGGCTTCACAGGCCCATCGGGACAGCTGAAACCCCAGAACTGGGACTAGGAGATGCCTGGAATTGAGAAAAGAGAGGGTTAAGGTTAGAAATAGAGATTTTATACCTAGAATTAATTTTGGGCAATGTTTGATTTCCTGGGTATGGTGTTTTACCTATTTGGTAAAGTTTCGGTGTGTGATTTCTAATATCGAAAGATAGTTTAATCATTATAAATGGATAATGTATATCCATTCAAGACAAGTGGAAGGCTAAGATTTAATCTTGTAAAACAAGATTAAATCCTAGCCATCCATATATTTTTATTATTAGAAAGAGACTATACTTTGACTACATAAATGCTATCTTTATATTAGGATATATTCAAGCCACCTAACTTCATTATTTGAACTTCTCATTCTCGGCCAGCATAAAGAGCACAACCAACTCCATTGTTGCTTCACCAAAACCACGGAAAATGTGATTCAAATCTATATTTTCCTAGCCTAGACTTGATAAAACCACAAACTCTCTTCACAAAACTTGTTTTACTCCACAATATCTACCAAACTAACTGATCAGAATTTTAAATGATCTCCAAGCTCCATCTGGAGATACCATTCTCTACTATTTAAGGAAGGGTTGGGTACTTTTTCGAAGGCTTAAAGTGAGGAAAAATCATTTTTAGAAGATCCTTTGGAGTTAGAACCCTTAAAGCTTCACAAGTAGAGCATTTTAAACCTCTTTTACTTCAAATATGTTCTTATGATTTGCTTACTGACTTGGCTGAATATTTTTAGTTGTATTGGTTGATAATATATGGATATTGATGTATTAATTTTGGTGGAGTGTTTCGATGATGTTAAAAAATTCATTTTGGCAAAACATGTTTTGAGTCATGTTACTAGAATTCTCGGATTTGTACTGACAGGCTATGATTCATGAATCTTATGATGTATTTGTAGATGTTTTTATTAGCTAGAAAAATTATATGTTGAACCTGACATCCTAAGGCAACTCCATGATTTTTCTAGATCTTAAAAATGGCTTTTACTATTTTCTAAAAATCAGAAACCGAGACTATTGTTGAGTTGTCTGGACAGCCAATTCTAGTACACTGAATTTTGCTAATTTTGTTACCATGGCAAATAATTGAATTATCACTCGAAATTCTTATAATGTTGAGGACATATTGAAGTCCAACCCTGAATTTTAGTATGATTTGATATAATCATTTGTAGGGTAATAAAATTGGAAACTATGGCTATTGGTTGTGAACATGGGGTTTCTAACCTCCGAATTTGTAGAATTTTGTTAACATAGTTAGAGAACTTTTTTTGCTCTGAAATTTTAATGGAATCTTGTGGACACATTGAAGTATCTTGGATAATTTTTATAGACTCTAAATTGAATGTTTGATAAGCAAATAAATTTGTGCTATAATAGCATAAAATCTGCCAAAGTGCTGAAAAGTAAACTAAAGCATGGGATTGATGAGATAATATCCTTTAATTCAAGTATAATGTATGTGACTACATGCTAGCAACTTAAAAGATTGGTTTATGAGACATGATTAAAAATTATATTATGAGCGGATGCTTATATGAGCTTGATCATGATGCATATGCTAAGTAGATGAAAGGCCCCTTTTGTTTATAAAGGGCACGAGAAGGTCCCCTGTAATGTGTAAAGGGCATGAAAAGGCCCCCTTTTGTTTGTAAAGGGCATGAGAAGGTCCCCTGTAGTGTGTAAAGGGCACAAAAAGGTCCCCTTTTGTCTGTAAAAGGCATGAAAAAGTTCCTTTCGATGTACTGAGGGCATGAAAGGTTGAGAATGAGCTTCTATGATGTTAAGTAGTATGACAGGTGCATGTTAAGTGATTGAAAACATTGAGCAGTATGACATATGTACATTGAGTAATTGAGTAATTAAAATAAACCCACTTCAGGAGAATGGTTTTTGAATTTTAAAATGAACTTTTGATATATGTTGCATACTTACAATTTTAATAATAAACCAAAGTGGCTGGGATGATAATGATGACATGAGTTTCATTATATGTTTTGGGGATGCCCTATTGAGAATTTTAGAATTCTAACCCCTATATGCTTATTTTTGTGTCGTCTCCATGTTGATTCCAGATATCAGTATAGCCCCTATAAGAAAGACTGAATTGGAATTTCTGTAGTTTAGCAATGGAGACTCGTATTTGTTATCCTTAGTTATATACATGTGTCTATAAATATAGTAAAGAATAGATGTGTACTAAAGCTCATAGAAGAGCTTCTTCTTGTACTTGACTTGTATTAAATAAATACTTTGTTTCTCTGCTATATATTTTGACAGAACCATGAATTAGTTACTTTACTATTTGATCAATTCTTGCTATAGATAATTAAGAAAGGTCCACAAATTTATAAGTAACAACTCTCGAGTACGATGTCATGACTTAAGGATGAGGCTGTACTTGGTAGGATGTTACATCCTTGATCTATTGTCCAAGTGACATGTGTTATTTATCTATTTATGTTTTGGAAAAGCAGTATAAAGGAGTAGCTCGATGATTGTTAAAGCTGTTACAGAAGCCGTTGTAAAATAGAAGTTTCTAATGTCGTAATTAGAAACTACTTTTTACTTTCAAAACAAGGTCTTTGAACTTCTCTTTCTAGAAGTTGGCAAAAGAGGCGTCACATCAGTCTATGGCTAGGTCTGACTTTAAATTTGAATTTCATATTTCCCTCCTTTTCCTGTAAAGTGCATAGTTTCACTGTGAAATGTGCTTTCTGAATAGCGGTATCAATTTCTTGAATTTTCTTCGATCTACTAGTCTTTAATCAGAGCTTGTAGATGATTATATGATTGAGATCATGATGATTAAAGGTTGTAGTACACATTCTCTTCAAAGTTGGATGGAAATTTTTACTTGAAATGTACTTTCTAAAGTCCCGTGCTACTTTTTGAATATCTGAGCCTTGGTTCCTTGTACTTGAGAATTTTCTTCAATATGTTGAGCATATGTTCGTTCATTCCACAATATAATTTTTACTTTCATCAAGTTGCCACCTTTGTAAACGAGATTAAACATGTTTGCACATGTCATATGAAAATATTTTTGCTTTAATAATCGTATTTTGCTAATGTAAGGACCTGTTTGTTACTTCAAGAAACTCAAGGGAAACACTAGTCCCTCTTAAAAATATTTTCTCCAAATTGGTTGTCTTATCACTCAAAACATTTTGCATTAAGGTTTTCCAAAAGGTTTTGCAGCTAACAATCTCCCCTTTTTTGATGATAACAAACCAATTTTTAGAAAATCTTTTGAAAAGATTTGGAAGAAATATAACAGGATATACAGATTGATAAATCAAATTTTTTTCCAACAACCATATGATGTGATTTTCAAAGAGTCTTTTTCTTAAAGCATGATATAGATAAAATCAAAAATGTTCATAGCCATAAGTAACTTAAATCAGAGCTGTTTTTAATTTAAATAAGTTTCTGTAGTTAATCAGAATGCTCTCTGAGAGGTATCAGAGCAAATTTGAGAAAAGATATGAGCGTCTAAGCTTTCTAAATAAACATAGCTTGATTTTTAGTCATTTTGACTTTTCTGAAATTGCATGAGTTTGAATATAGCGAGTAATACTTGTGATATATAAACTTGACCTTGAATCCATACTCAGGATATCTTTATCCAAATGAATTTTTGAAACACGATGCAGTGTTTGTGCATAAAACCATGCAATATATAGACTTTGTACACATAAAAAGTTTCTAAAGCTCGAAAGAAACTGATTACTACTTTATCAAAGTTCGTGAAAGAAATTTTTGAACCTCAGAAGAAACTGATCACAGTAGTAGCAGAACATGTTGTTTAGGGCTTGTGATTTAAAATAAGAAAACTTCATATTTGTATGACAGAGCATATATGTGCCAAACAAAACTTTAAGATCATGTAGTATGGCATATATATTAGAATGCTATCAACATTATCTTGGTATACATATGAGAGCATAAATTGGTGTATAGATCAGAGCAATGTATATAACAAAGCCTAACCGATATGTACTAGAGCTAATTATACAAATAAGATACCAATGTAGCTAAGTATCAGAGCATGCTAACAATTTGAGCAAATCTAAGCGAACACTGAAACTTATAATACATACATCACAACAAGATATATAATTAGCTGAGCAAGATATATATCAATGCTTGAATGAGTGCCCACTTAAATAGCCATAAAAAACTTGAAAAACAAATTAAATGTATGTACCTAGTATTAAAAGAAACATCATATAAAGCAAATACTAGATATAGAACAAATGTACTAACAGAAATGTATTAGAGTAATAATTAAACAAAAAAAAATTAATTGTTCAAAATAAAAAAAATGTAAGTGCTGAAAAAAAAATGATATTCTCTAAGCTCCCCCTAAGTTCCTCAGTATAGGATTTTCTTCTTTTCTTTCTTCATTTCTTCTCCCTTTTTTGTCATCAATAAAAAAGAGGTGTGTTAGAAACCAGGAAGCACCATCATAAGCTTCTATGCTTGACTTCTCAAAGGATCTCTAGTAGCAAGGCTTTATGTCTTCATGACTAAGCTTCCAATCTGTCCAGTCAGTCAAGCATGTGATGCTAGTTCTGTAGCAGTATCCAGACTTTAGAAAAGCTTAGTGGCAGTGCAAGTTGAGGTTAGCTTGATGAAGGATCAACATCCTTAGCAGGGATGGTTTAGGGATAGTAGGAGCTGGGATATGAGGTTCTTCAACTGAAGTAGCAATAGAAACATCAGCTTGAGGTGAGCTGATCACATGATCTTCATTTAGTTGCTCTTCCTCAGAATCTAAAGGCTTAGATAAAAAGATGATTTTGCTTACTCCTCATTTGGGCCTTGCTATTGCTTGCAATGTTTTCCAACTCTATATGTTACTACCAGTCTAGGCTCAGTCTTGGATATTCTGAAATTTCCTCAAATTCTTTAGTGTCCTCTAAGCTGCTTGACTTTAATCACTTATCTATTTCTTTTGCTGCTCTCAGTATCCGCAGTGGCCTTTTTAAGAAATGCATATCTTATCCTTAGGCTTTGTCTCCTGCCACTGGTTGTGGCAACACCAGTGGCTCTCCTCGGAGTCTTGAATAAGTTCAGGGTGTATTCAGTACCTTCCATATACTCGTATCAGTCATTTGCCAATGGGTAGTTCAAGTGTATCGAATATCTTGGTTCACAAGACTGATAAGGGGCATTTATGCCACTTATCTTTCTACCAAACCTTATCTTTTTATGTGAGTTTTATTGTGCTATTGACGCAATTAATAAGGATTTTGATTTATTCCTCATTATATGATTTTGATAGAATTGATGACTTTTGCATTGATTTTGGAATAATTTGTAATTACACCCTATTGTGTTTGACTTGTCTCTTTGAGTATGGTTTTGAGCACAAGAGCTTTGGATCAAGTGAAAAATGTCAAGAATAAGGCTAGGAACTCTTGGAAAGTAGCTTGGAGCTGAAAAGGAAGGAAAAAGCATGGAGACTCATATTTGGGTGAGTGTTGTAGCGCTCATTTAGTGCTGCAGCACTGGTGCGATGACGGGATTGCAGTTAACTTATCTATTTTTGGGCCCCACTTTGGGCTATTTTAGACAGCAATATATAAAGGATTGATACAAATATTTACCCTAGCTTTTGACTCACTTTTAGATCTACACTTTAGGTTGCTATTATTCTTTCTCTACATTTCTCTCTATCTTCTTTCTTCTCCTTCTCTATTCTTTTTTCTCTTAAGGATTCCAATAGTGAAGGTGTTTTGCCTTTGAGATTGTGGCAAGGATAGTTGCTATTGTTTTCAGATTTTCTTTTATCTTCATTGTTGTAATACTTTAGAGATGGAGGAGTAGAGTTCTTTACTAGTGTAAGGATTTTCTGATGGATTGGGATGACACTTGAGACTGTTTGTCTATATTAAATGCATTAGTTCTCTTAATGTTCTTTAGTTTCTATTCCTTTAATTGTTGTGGTGATTTCTATAATCTTTATTGGAATAAAAAAATTGGCAATCATCATTTAGGGAAATTGTTTGGGTATAAATTGATATATCTATTAGTTTATGTTTGAGGCAGAACATTAGAATTAACCTTCTGATTAGCTGTTAGGCTGTAGCAATTAGTACCTTAAATCACTATAATTTCCAATTAAATTGAGATATTGTTTATTAGTTATGTTCATTGGTCAGATTTTAGGGATCGATTGATCACTAGTAGAATTGCCAGTAATTAATTACTAATAGATTCAATATTTGGTCAATGATAATTAATTCTAATCCTAGTAATACCTTGCACTAGTGTTTTCTTCACTATTGTTATAATCTCATTGCTATTAACTTTTAATTTAATTTGCTTTAGTTCATTCTTCAAGACCCCCAATTTTCCCAACTAATTGGTAAGGCCTCCTTGAGAATGACCTAGGTTATGCCTTTTACTACATTTTTTATGCAACTTAGCATTAAATTAATTTTCTAACTTGAAAAGGTAGGTGACAACCTCCATTCAAATTTTGGCGCCATTGCCGGGGAGGCATTAAAACTTAGTTGTTTATTTTTTCTATTTTTATTTTATTTTATATTAATTATTTATTGTTTTTATTTTCTGCTATTATTTTCATTCTGTACAAAAAAAAAATTATTTTCCTTTGTAGAAGGCAGTCCCTATCTGCTAGAAATTTAACACCTCTTGATTCTAAAATTGAGAAAACCTTAAGAAAAATCAGACAGGCAAAGCATCGACAAGTGGAATTATCTGAACATTCTGATCCTCTATTTAGTCTTTTAGGAATTGTAGGTGACAAGGGAGATAGGAACATGACATTAAGGGAGCTCACTGTTCCTGGTTTCACCTAACAACCCTTAGCCATTACTTACCCCAGGCTCGATAATGATTTTAAGCCTAAAGGGTATATGGTACATGGTAGCTCCAAAACCCTATGCGCTTATTTCTTTTGAATTATAACAAAGCCAATTTAAAGAAAATATTCCGAAGAAAGTCTAATTTTTCCTTTGAGTTTCTTGACAAAGCATAATAGGCTTTTTCGGATTGCATAATATGCACTTGAAATGAAAATAATTTCACTTTACATGTGCAAACATGTTTTATCTCATGAAAAGATCTTATGCCTAAAAGAAAGTGAATATTATATCGTACAAAGTAGGCATACATGCCTCACAGTTGAAAGAAAATCAAATCAAGAACAAAAAACCAAGGCAGGAGTCTTTAGAAAGTAGTACTGGATTTTAGAAAGTACATTTGAAAGGAAGATATCAAATAATCTATGAATTCAAAGTGATATACTATCTTCAAACATCTCTCGTGTAAATGTTTGAAGCATCAACGAACAATGTTTGAAGACACGAAGATCCATTCTTCATCAAGGAAATGATACCGAAGTTCAGAAAGGTTATTCTCAGTAAAACAGTGTTTTCAATACGAAGATCCATTCTTTTCATTGTATGTCCAAAGAAATCTTGAGTGTAGGTTAGTTTGAGTGGCAACCCAAACTAACTACAATATGATTTGAAAGTGATCAGTATGAGATAGCTTGAAGAGGCTTATTAAAGACTAGTTGCAACATGATTGTAAAAGAGTTCTATATTGCTCACGGTTTCAGCTTGAAGAGGCCATTGAATAACTACTTGGTGTATGATAGTAAGGCAGTGTTTGTTTCCTGTCCCAGGACATAAATACAGGGACAAACTGTCCCTGTATTATGTTTGGTAGCAGAGACGGAGTATGGGGACAGAAAAATTTTCTGTCCCAGACACAGAAATTTTCAATATTTTTGTCCCTCCAAAAAGTGGGGACAGTGGAGACAGGACACAGAGACAGAAATTTAACTCCTTTGTGAGAAAAGTGGAAAAAGTGGGGATAATAATTTTTATGTCTCTGTCTCCACTGTCTCTGTATTTCTGTCTCTGTCCCTATATTTCTGTCCCCAGGACACTAACCAAATGCTACCTACGGGTTGTCTACTGGTCACTGGACAAAGCTTGAGAAGGCCACTTAAAAGACTATCTTTGTTCTTTCTCTGGTTAGCGGAAGAGTTAGTGAAACTCAATGGTTGTTGAGAACTGGATGTAGGCAAGTTGGCCAAACGAGTATAAAATTTCCTGTGTTGGTTCTTCTCTTTCCTATATCTCCATTTATTTCCATATCTATTATTGTTTAAGTTTTAGTTTTGAAAAGGCTAATATACATTTTCTTTATTTACTTTTGTTCAAATTGTTCATTTTCTGAAGTTTTTAATGCTATTTTTTGCTATATTACAAGTTCCACTGATAGCCTTTTTGATAAAGTTTTCATATCTTTAATGAAGGAAGAAAAGTTCAAACACGATTCAACCCCCCTTCTCGTGTGTTTTTCTACCTAGAAGTGGCATCAGAGCTTGGCCTCTAAGGGGTTAAGCAATCTAACGACTGCAGAGGAAAAAGATCCGAAGAATAAATGGCACAAAACATTCATATTGCTAAAGGTCACTCTATCAATGGACCACCAATCTTTGATGGTGGAGATTATGCTTACTGGAGGGACAGAATAGAGTTGTTCATGCAATACATAAGTCTTGACTTGTGGGAAATTATACAAGAAAGAGATTATGTTCCAAGGGAGGAAACTCCAAGAACTGATGATGCACCTTCAATATCTAGAGAAACCCCAAGGAGTAGGTGGATAGAGTAACAGAAAGCTAGAGTTCAACTGAACTCAAAATCCAAATACCTACTCACGTGTGCACTAAGCAAAGCACAAAATCATTGCTTGTGACACGGCAAAAAATATATGGGATAGACTACATATGCTCCATGAAAGAACTGATCAAGTAAAAGAAACTAAGATCAGTATGTTGGTTCATTAATATGAACTTTTCAAAATAACAGACCAAGAAAATATTGATGAAATAACCACAAGGTTTGTTCATGTTATAAACCAACTAAAGGGTCTTGGCAAAAGATATTCTAGCTCAGAAATGGTTAGAAAAATCTCAAGAAGCCTTCCTACCAAATGGCTCCCCAAGGTCACAGCCATCAATGAAGCAAAAGACCTTCAAACCCTTGGCCTGGATACGCTTATTGGGTCACTTAAGACTCATGAAGTCGTGCTCTCTGAAATACATGGTGTGTCGCAACCGGGATCGCGATGGGGACGGCAAAAAAAAGAATTATTTGAAAATTGGAGTCGCCACCAAGTTTATTGAAATCCGGAAAACATGGAAGAACCCATTATTTTTACAAATGGTCTTTGAAACTAGATTCGAGTTCCGGAGTCGGTTATGCATAGAGAAGGGCAGGCATTTAATCCTACGCACCCCTAGTACACCCGTCTTTAGACGGTACCTATAATTGATTTGTGCAGATTATTAATAACCCTTATTTTTTCATTTTTTGTTTACAAAGAAGATAAAAAAAAAATTTTAAAAAGAAATTTTGGAGCATCAAACTGTCACAATTCAGATGTCTAAAATATTGAGTTAACAAGTCGTCTCGGCTAAATTAACACTTTTATTTGAAATAAAATATTTGATAAATAAATAAATAAGAAAAAAAAATCTTATAAATATTTTTAAACAAGAAAAGAAAAAGATAAAAAAAATATTTTTGACATCTTTTTATAAAAGTAAATAAATAAATAAATACAAACGAGAATGAATACATTTTTTAGAGGAAATTTCGGATCATTAAGCTGTCACAGCTCAAATGTCTAAATTGTTGAGTTAACAAGTCATCTCAGCTAAATTAACATTTTTAACAGAATATTCTTCTATATAAAAAAAATTAGAAAATTATTTTACAAGTAAAATGAATTATGAAAATTTAATTTTGACTTGACAGGGATCGGAATCGCCTGCTCCTACGTATCCCCTGGTGCAATAGGGAATTCAAAGTCACGTAGTTCTATAGAAAATATTTATGGGTTGATTATTATTTTTTGAAAAGGAATTTTAGAATATTAAACTGTCACAGCTAAAATATTCCAAAATATAGAATTAACAAGTCATCACGACTCAGTTAATCCTATTTTCAAATTACTCTTTATTGATTAATTAATTTTTTAAAACGAATATTTAAGAATTCATTTTAAATCCAGATTAAATGAAACTCTTTTTATTTTATTTTTTTTTACAAAAAAACAAACTAGGGGAAGAAACCCCAAAAACAAAGTTGAAAGACTTGAAAAGGAACTGAATGACGATCTGAAAGGCAAACAAAAACTAAAAGGTTGACCAAAAATAAAATAAAAATGAATTTCATGGTTCCAAAAGAGAGTTTCTAAAAAACGCTACAGCCTAAACCAAAACATAGAATGCCAAGGGATAAAAATGAAATAGATCCACCCGAACAAATTGTTTCAGCCCCGAAACAAAAATGGACACTAGCTTGTTATTAGTTATTAAAAGAAACATGGTGAACCAACTTTCTTTCAAAAGAAATGAACCCCACCCCATGGCATCCCGAGACAAGCATCAAAATTCCTAAAAAAAATAACACGATCTAAACACTCTCTCATCATACACTTTCATGTTTGATTCCTTTTATTATTTTTCAAGTATCTCAGGCGCATGCTCAACTGGCTCCATTTTCTTTTGGCATCTTTCAGGCTGCTGCAGTTTCTCAATTTCCTCCTTTTTTATTTTTTTATTATTAATTTTTTACAAATAAATTAAAATGAAAATGAAATGGGCTAAGATTGTAAACAACGACAACAAAAAATGTAATGGGTTTCTCTTTTCTACTTTAATGAAATGAAATGGGCTTAATTTAAGGATCCAAAAAAAAAAGTGAAAACGGGCTTTAAAAAATGATAATAACAACTGAAAATGAAATGGAAAAAATTTTTTTTTTTTGGGATCGGACAAAATCGGGTGTTCACATGGTGAATCCAGTAAGAAGAGCAAGTCCATGGCACTGAAGTCATCTCATCAAAAAACATATAAAGCTAAGGCCATGAAAGTTGTTGAAGCCTCTAATAAGGAAGATGAGATTGATGATGAATCAGATGAGGAAGATGGAAATGAGTTGTTAGAAAAATGTCCAAAGCCTGGAGAGGACAAATAAAGAAAAGAAGAGAGATAAACTTCAGAAAGGATAAGAAAGGCAAGCCAAAGTTTGAAGATGTCATTTGCTATCATTGTAGGGAGAAAGGTCATCTCAAACTAGACTATCCAAAAATTAAAGGCCCACATAAAAGGTTTATGTAACACCCTAAAAATTATCTAAAAATTAATTTGAGCTTTATTAATTATAATTTCAAAAATTTGATAGTTTGAACAATGATGAGGATGATCCAACGGATTTGTAAAAAAAAAAAATGTGAATAGTATTTTACGGGCCCCGCAGTTCCCAGACAGTACAAACCCTAGAATTGGGACCCGGAGATGCCCGAAATTGAGAAATTATATGATTATGGTTAGAAATAGGTATAAATAAAGATTTTATACCTGAAATTATTTTTCGGACAATGTTTGATTACCCGGGTACACTGTTTTACCCGTTCAGTAAAATTTCGGTGTGTAATTTTTAACACCGAAAACTAATTAGATATCTACAAAAAGAATAGCCTTATCTCTTTAAACTAAATGAATGGCTAAGATTCAATCTTGAATTACAAGATTGAATCATAGCCATCCAATTCACCTTTTTATATTAGGATTTATCTAAACATTATATAATATCGTGTCATAATTACAAGATATATATTGACTCAAAATCTTCTCCAAGAAGACAAGCAATCCTCGGCCATGAATCAGCTGAATACAGCCTCCATTTCTTTCCTTCCAAACCTCCATTGATATGTTTCAAGCTTCAAAAATCATAGCCTAAAGTTGCTAAACACTCAAACTTCCTTCACAAAACTTGTTCTACACCTCAAACCCTACAAATCTAACCGATTGAAATCTCAAATCCTCACCTTAATACCTCACTTCTCCACTGCCTAAGGAGGGTTTAGGACTGAAATTGGTGTCTTGAAGTGAAGGGAGATCACTTAGAACATCCTTTGAAGTATCAAGCTCAAAAGCTTTCAAAGTAGGGTTTTCTTTGGCCTTTTTCTTTAAAACTTTTTCTGAGCAATTCTTACTAGTTTCAATCCGAAATTTCTGGTTAATTTGGTTGATATTATGTTGTTGTTGATGTATGAATTTTTCTGAAGTGTTTGGATGAGGTTAGAGAGATCATTTTGTCAAGAGATGTTGAGTGATACTTGCTGGATTTTCAGTTTTCTGACAGGCAGTGTGTGATCACGAATTTTCTGGGCTTGTTGTGGGCATTTTCTTGAACTGAAAAAAATATGTGTTGGATTTAACATCTTTATCTAGTCCCATGAATTTTCTTGGGTTTTTATTTTGAGTCAAACTGCCTTAGAAAAATCAAGAACTGAAATTAAGTATATGCTGCCTGAAATGTTGTATCTAAAGCTGTGAACTTGTGAAATTTTATTAACCTAGTAAATAATGGAATTATCACTTGAAATTTTTACAGGGTATTAGAGACATATTGAGGCTTTACCTTGATTTTTATTTCGAATTTTCTCGTTCAATTGCTAGGGTTAAAAATTATGAATTTTGGTTCTTGAGCTGAGGTTGAGTGGTTTCTGGCCACCATATTTGTCAAATTTTGTTAACAAAGTTAGAGAATTATTTTTACTCTGAAATTTTTACATAACCTCGGTGACACATTGAGGTGTCATTGAGAATTTTTATAGCATTTTAATTGATCATTTGGTATGAGAAATAAATTGTGCTACTTGAGTGAAAAATCTGCCATTGTGCTGAAAATAACTAGATGCTTTGAATTGACGAAATGATGGCATTTTGTGCTAGTATGATATGAGTACCTGAATATGAGTCTGAGTAAGTGAGCATGTGAACTTATTGATGAGGTTAGGTACACATAGATATGAATGATTATTACAATTATTTATATGCGAAAGAAAAGCATAAGATTATGTTTCTTGGACTGGAGAAAGTAAATCCAGTTTGTTAGAGAAAGTAAACCTAACTACCAAGAAGAGCATAAGATTTATAATCCTTGGGCTGGAGAAAGTAAATCCGGTCTATTAGGGAAAGTAAACCTGACTACCCTTGAATTAAGTGGGGGAAAGTAAACCTGCCTAGGAATAGGTCTGTGTGAGAATTGGAGAAAGTAAATCCAATGATCATGTATAGGAATGAGCTCAGTCCTGAAAAGCAGTCTATTACCCATTATTGCCACACTGGGGACGGCTGTACGTAATGCCCAGATGTGATAAGATTAGTCAAGGGCCAAGGCAAGTTTAAGAAGTAAATATTCTAAGAAATCTTTTGTCTTATATGCCGAGTAAAGAAGTTTAGCATTGATATTGAGACCAATGTATTTAAGTGGAAAGTTTAGTAGTATATGATGTTGAGTAGTATGGTATATGTATATTAAGTGATTGATTATTAAAAGTAACCCACTTCGGAAGTACGATTTGGAACTTCAAAAATAAACCATTATTATATAATGCATGACCACTTTTTCTTAATAAACCGAAGTGACTAGGGCGATGACAATGACATTATAATTGTGTTCGGGGGAGTCACCCTACTGAGAATTGTATAATTCTCACCCCTATGTTTCTGTGTTCGATGTCGCCTCCAAAGTTGATGCAGAAAATCGAGAAACTGCTATGCAACAGAACTCGGAAGTATAATAGGGTAGTAGTTAATACTTTTGTTATGTTGTATTTAGTGGAATGGATATGTATGTAAATAGGTTAGAGGACAAGGTGTGTTAAGGCTCATCAAAGAGCTTTCTTAATGTACTGAACTTTGTATTAAATGAATATTTTGGTTTCATTGCTATATATTTCAGTAGAATTATGACCAAGTTATCTCCCGAATCAATCCAAATGGCTATAGATATTTAAGAAAGGTCCGCTAATTTATAAGTAACAACTCTCGAGTATGATGTCATGACTTAAGGATGATGTTATACTTGGGAGGATGTTACAGTTTACGCCAAAGAAGAAGGGCATACTGACTACCTGGAGCGAATCAAAGGAAGATAGGGAGGAATTAGAAGATCAGAAGGATATGCATGTTGCCAATTTGTGCTTCATGGCAGGATATTCATTAGACAGTGATTCAGAGGTAAACAACACTGACTCAAATCTTTCCTATGATGAGCTCTTATCTCTTTATAAAGAGTTGCTTGAAGACTCTCAAACTCTTTCCTCACGCCATCTCAGTCTGAAAAAGGAATACAAGAAAAATATTTTAGAACTCAAAATAGTAAAGTCAGAAGTTAAGAATCTAAGGCTTGAGAAAGAAGTCGTGAAAGAAGAAAACAATGTTTTAAATATAAAACTCATAGCCCTAGAATATGAAGTTGCAAACAAAAAATGAAAATATTCAGAAAGCCATTTCTGAACTTGAAAGAACCTCAAAACCTCTTAAATCTAACCTTGAGAAAATGGAAAATGGATCAAAAAATCTTGATCTAATGCTTGGAGGCCAATGACCATACTTTCAAAAGATAGGATTGGGATATGAAGAAAAGTTTGAAGAAAAAGGAAAGTCATTTCTCATCAAGAGAGAAAAGAAAAAAATTCCCTATACTATCTATTTTAAGGGGGGACATCCACCTGACAAATGCTTTATGAAAAGAAATTATGTCAAAAAGGTTGGACAACCTTCTTCTCAAACTAACTCTGGAGGACTCATGTAGATATAGGTACCTAAAGTAAAAAATGTATTCATTGCAAGTCTGCTTAACAATGCGTGTGGAACTTGAAAATAAATGGTATATGGACAGTGGCTGCTCAAGGCACATGTTCGGATCAAGAAGATGGTTTAGAAATCTGCGACCTAAGAACCCAAGATCAGTAAGATTTGCAGATGGAGGTAAAGCTAAGGTCACAGGCATAGGAGATGTTGGTAAGGGTGATTTTCACCAAATTTCTGATGTCTTGCTTATTGATGGTCTAGTTCACAACCTTTTAAGTATTAGTCAATTTTGTGACCAAGGTTTCAATGTTATATTTGATGCTCTTTCCTGCAAAGTAGTAGGTCCCATTTCTGAACAAGTAATTCTATTTGATAAGAGGCATGACAACACATATGTATTGTCCTTGGATGATCAGAAAGATCAAAATGTCATCTTGTAACATCCCCTGCTGCTTTATGGATTGATGATTGTCCCCACAAACCAATATAGGTCTTGTCAGCATGCTTTGTCTTCACTCATATACTTCTTGGGAAAACTTCCTAGAAGGTCACCCATCCTAAAATTGCTCCAAGTCAGCACGCTTAACTATGGAGCTCTTTAGTGATGGGCTACCAAAAAGAAGATGCATCTTGTTGGTATAGGTAGTACAAATCAATTCATATAAGCCCTCCTTGACTGTATAGTCCTATACCTATATAGTCTCAGGATCCCTCTCATTTGGGTGTGTAATCGGTTCATTCATGTACCCCTCCGCTTAGAAGTCTACTAAGAGTCCCTACTTGTCCGTGCTTTCTTTGCACCGGCGATCACTCCCTGACTTTATCATCAGGCATTACACATCTTTCACAGATGATAAGTGGTTGTGGCATAAGAAGCTTGGGCATGGTAATTTGAAGCTTATTTGTGAGCTTTCTCAAAAAGAGCTTGTTAAAGGCCTTCCAAAGATCACATTTGATAAGGACTTAACTTGTGACTTCTGTGAGAAAGACAAGCAAACCAAAGCTTCTTTCCATAACAAGCATGTGGTTTCAACCAATAAACCACTTGAACTTTTACATATGGATCTTCTTGGTCCTACCAAGACTGCTAGTCTAGCTGGAAAGAGATATTGCTTCGTTATAGTAGACGATTACTCCATATTTACATGGGTTATATTTCTAGCTTCTAAGGATGAGGTTTTTTAAAGATTCAAAGTTTTTGTAAAATGTGTTTGTATTGAAAAAGATTCTCAAATTAGCTTTATCAGATCTGATCATGGAGGAGAATTTGAGAATTAGGCTTTTAATGAGTTTTGTGAAAAATATGGCATTCTTCACGAGTTTTTTCCACCTCAAACTACCCAAAAAAATGGGGTAGCTTAAAGGAAAAACAAAAGTTTGCAAGAAATGGCTAGAACTATGTTGTTAGAAAGTGGTTTGTCAAAAGGTTTTTGGGCAGAGGCTGTTAATACCTTTAGCTATGTTCAAAACAGAATCTTTCTTTGGCCCATTCTTAAGAAAACTCCTTATGAGCTATGGAAGAAAAGAAAACCCAACATATCCTATTTTCATATCTATGGCTCATCATGTTTTATTCTTAACACTAAGGATAAACTTGCCAAGTTTGATCCAAAGTCTACTAATGCTATCTTCCTAGGTTACTCTTTTGTGTTTAAAGCTTACAGGGTATACAACAATAGAACATCACGCGTTGAAGAGACTATTCATGTCAAGTTCAAAAAGCTCATAAAAGACTTTGCTGATGATCTTGAAGATCTAGAAGTGAGCTTCGTAAAGATGCATCTTAAAGGCACTTCTGATAACAAGATGATGAAAGACAAAACTTCAAAAAGTATGCTTCAGAAGAAAAGCATTTCAAAAAATTTGCTAAAGTTCCCCACAATGTAACACCCTAAAAATTAGTTCAAAATTAATTTGAGCTTTATTAGTTATAATTTCAAAAATTTGACAGTTTTAACAATGATGAGGATGACTCAATGGATTTGTAAAAAAAGAAGAGAGAGAATAGTAAGTTGTGGGCCCCATAAGCCTCAGAACCCTTAGAATTGAGACTCGGAGATGCCCGAAACTGAGAAAAGATGGGGTGAAGGTTAGGAATAGTTAGAAATGAGGATTTTATATCTAGAATTAAATTTCGGGTGATATCGAATTTCCCAGATATGGTGTTTCAATCGTTTGGTGAAATCTTGGCGTGCGATTTCTAACACCAAAAGATTATTTAATCTCTACAATATGGAGAAGTTTATCCATTTAAATCAAATAAATGGCTAAGATTCAATCTTGGATAACAAGATTCAATCCTAAGATAAAATCAAACTAACCAACCTTATCTCTCCATTTATTCTCGGCTAAGACAACCAGGTATACAGCTTTCATTTTCTTCTTCCAAACCTCCACTTCAAAGTTCTAATTCCTCAAAAGCTTAGCCCAGCTTTGTTAAAACTTCTAACTTACTTTACTAAACTTTAATTACTCATCATAACGTACAAATCTAACCGATTGAAATTTTAAATCTTCACCATTTCTCACTTAGATACCTCATCTGTAACATCCTAATTTTTAACCAAATACTCTAGAACATATTTAGGTTAATCATTAGTCTATTACGTCATAGTTTCCTTTTTACTTTAAAATACTTAGTGGAAAATACTCGTAAATTTTTTAAAAATTATAAAAGCAAAGTGAGAGCCGCGCGACATGATAAGCAATGAAGCACATAAGGAAATAAAGCAAGCATCTCATAAACATCAAAACATAAAGCAGGTAAAGGCACATCACGATAAAACTGAACTGCATATATATATGATATGATATGCCCACTTATGAAGAGTGGGACTTAGTTTGGTACAACATGAAACAAATACATCTAAAAAGAAAATATAAAGGAAAGTGTGACGAAAAGCATAAAAGCAAACTTCCCTACCCAAGTGCAACTAAAGGGATAACCTCTAAACAAAAGAAGGTTTATCCTCATCTAAGTGGTGTGTGCACTACCCCGGGTACTCCATTGGTCATCCGCTACCTCCTACTAACGTCCATCCTGCGAGCGAGGCACATACCTGGCAAATTGGGCGAGCTCCTCCGACGTGTAAAGATGAAGCGGGGATCGGGAGTGACCCCCATGACGTAGCCGCATCTCCGGTCGTTGTGCTAGCCGAGGCTGAGTCACGGTGTCCTCACTGCCCTCTCTCATCACTGGTGGAGTAGGGGCAGAGCTCTCGCTGTACAGATGGGTAGGCGGATCCTCCGACAGGTAGATCTCCGAGAAGTATGTCCGGGGCACATAGTCAGGGTAGCCGCAAATAGTTGAAGCGGCAGTGTGCATGCGGAGCACTCTCTCGTTATGCGTACGTGCGCGCTCGAAAACCCACTCATCGTTGTAACACCCCGAAAATTATTTAAAAATTAATTTGAGTTTTATTAGTCATAATTTTAAAAAATTTGACAGTTTTAACAATGATGAGGATAGTCTCAGGGATTTGTAAAAAAATAATAATAAAAAAAAATAAAAAAAATCTGTGAATAGTAACTTATGCCTTACTGTCCGTTTGACACCAAACCCTAGAATTGGGACCTGGAGATGCCCGAAATTGAGAAATTAAATGATTATGGTTAGAAATAGGTAGAAATAAAGATTTTATACCCGAAATTATTTTTCGGGCAATGTTTGATTACTCGGGTACACTGTTTTATCCGTTCGGTAAAATTTCGGTGTACGATTTCTAACACCGAAAGATAGTTTAATCTTTGTAAAAGGATAATGTTTATCCCTTGGAGCCAAGTGTAAGGCTAGGATTTAATCTTGAATTACAAGATCAAATCCTAGCCATTAATCTTACTTTCTTGGTCAAAGAATGTAGATTTTATATTGAGATAATGATTTAAACATAGTATAAGATAAATATAAACCACCTAACTTTATCATTTTCTTCTCCCAAGTTCGGCCAGCTCTAGAAACTGCAGAAACTCCATTTTTTTCTTCACATAAACCTTGCAAACTTGTTTCCAAACTCCAAACTCATAGCCTAGATTTGTTAAAACCCCAAACTTCATTCACTAAACTTGTTCTACATATCAATATCTACCATTCTAACCGATTGAAATTTCAATTCCTCACTTTGATATCTCATACTCCTCTACCTAAGGAAGGGTTTGGTGTGGGTTTAGGAGCTTTGAAGTGGAAGGAATCAATCTTGGAGCACCTTGGAGCCAAGGATCCAAAAGACACCAAAAGTAGGGTTTTCTTTGGCCTTTTTCTTTCAAAATTTTTCTGAGCAATTCTTACTGATTTCGATCTGAAATTTCTGGTTAATTGGGTTGATATTATGTTGTTATTGATATATGAATTTTTCTGAAGTGTTTGGATGAGGTTAGAGAGATCATTTTGTCAAAAGATGTTGAGTGATACTTGCCGGATTTTCGGTTTTCTGACAGGCAGTGTTTGATCACGAATTTTCTGGGCTTGTTGTGTGCAATTTCGTGATCTGAGAAAAATATATGTTGGAGCTAACATCCTGAGCTAGTTCCACGAATTTTCTTGGGTTTTTATTTTGAGTGAAATTGCCTTAGAAAAATCAAGAACTGAAATTAAGCATATGCTGCCTGAAATTCTAGTACAGAAGCTGTAAATTTTGCTAATTTTTTTACCATATCAAATGATAGAATTATCATTTGAAATTTTTACAGAGTATTAGAGACATATTGAGGTTTTACCAGGATTTTTATTTAAAATTTTCTGGGTTCAATTACTAGGGTAAAAAATTATGAATTTTGGTTCTTGAGCTGAGGTTGGATGGTTTCTGACCACTAAACTTTTAGAATTTTTTTAATATAGTTAGAGAACTCTAATTACCCTAAAATGTTTACAGGATCTTGATGACACATTGAGGTGTCACTGAGAATTTTTATAGCATTTTAATTGATCATTTGGTATGAGAAATAAATTGTGCTACTTGAGTGAAAAATCTGCCAATGTGCTGAAGTTGTGATGATGCCTTGAATTAATGACCTAATGGCATTTGGTTCAAGTTGATGTGTATGAATGCATGCCATGAACTTCCAAGATTATGTTATGAGGAATGAATGAATAATATATATAGGTTTGAAGTATTATGAGATCAAAGAATTATTTTCATGCATATGGAAATGTGATGCATGTATATGTGAGCTTGAGGATAATGTATGTGCTAAGTGAACAATGAAGTCCCCTTTAGTATAAAAAGGGCACGAAGAGGTCCCCAGTAGGGCACGAAGAGGCCCCCAATAGGGCATGAAGAGGTCCCCAATAAGGCACGAAAAAGTCCCCATTAGGGCACGGAAAAGTTCCCTTCATTATGTCAAGGGCACAAAAAGATCATTGTAATTGCCATATGTATATGTATATCTTGTTAAATTATTGGTCTTGAAGGAATTCCTATGGTGTTGAATGTTATGAAATACATGTTTTAAGTGATTGAATAATAAAAGAGACCCACTTCGGAAAGGTGATTTTATAATTTTGAAATGAACATTTGATATGTACATATTGCATGCTCACACTTTCTTAATAAACCGAAGTGGCTGGGGCGATGACGATGACAGTATGAATGGGTAATTGGGGAGTTACCCTACTGAGAATTGTATAATTCTCACCCCTATGTTTTTGTGTTCCCGTGTCGTCTCTAGGTTGACACAGAGGACCGAGGGACTGCTATGCAAAAGAACTCAGAAGTGCAATAGTGTAGTAGTTAATGCTTGTATTATGTTGTATTTAGTGGAATGAACATGTGTGTAAATATGTCAGAGAACAAAGGTGTGTTAAAGCTCATAAAAGAGCTTCCTTTATGTACTGAACTTTGTATTAAATAAATATTTTGGTTTCCTTGCTATATATTTTAGTAGAATGATGACCTAGTTATCTCGCGAATCAATCAAATGGCTATAGATATTTAAGAAAGGTCCGCTAATTTAGAAGTAACAACTCTCGGGTCTGATGTCATGACTTAAGGATGATGTTGTACTTGGGAGGATGTTACAATCGTCGCCGTAAGGTGCTGTTGGGGAGAAGCGATGGGTGTGTACGGGGTGAGCGAAGGGTCGTCCAATGAACATGAAGACACAAACTGTGCATTGACCCTCAAAATGGTATGATCCGTGCTCCGGATCATAGTGCACCTCCCACTTCGGGGTGTCCACAAAAACCACGAATGTCGCCATCTGATGACGTGACGGAAAGAAAAGATAGAGGGAGTGAGAATCTTGCTAAAGAATCTCAGTAGGGCCTCCTACTACCTAAGTGTCATCATCTACGTCCTCAGGAACCTTGGGTTTCGTGTATACAATAAGTGAGCATGCATTAAGTTCATTTTTAAGCTTTTAAAATATAATTAACCAAGGTCCATTCATTTTAGAATAAATCTTAATGTCATGAATGCAATATAATAAAGGATGTATGCATGGCACTACTTAATGCAAGGACATCATTCATAACATCAAGAAGCATCATAATGGTGGCATAAAGGGGTAATTGAAATCTCATGTGGGGAAAACTTTGTGACATAATCATTATACTTTACTTCCTCATGGGGCCACCCTAAAAGATATTCATTCTGGGGGTGCTCGGTCGAACCAGTGTCACCCAGAACGTGTCATATCTCTAGGTTATGAGCTCATACCTAACTAGTCGTCACTAGTTATTACTTATCAATCCCAATAAGCGTATCATAATCATAATCCCGACTATCTAGTACGAGCTAGGGGGCATTTCTTGGGGGTGCTCGGCTGAACCGGTGTCACCCAAGAATACATCTTGGTACCGATGTCACATGAGTTCTCTGGAAGTGCTCGGTCGAACCGGTGTCATCCAAGAACTCATCTTAGTACCTCATATCTTATAAAGAAAATCTCATAGGTGTTTCAAAAACTTTCTAAGTCCCCAAATTTGTCAGAATTCGGTAGCATAACAGCAGCATGCCGGATTTCTTCCAAATTTACTTTATGCCACATAAACAAATAGAACATGTATCCTCAATCATGAATTCATACGTTGACATAATCATTCTCAAATAGAACATACATTCACATGTAACATTGAAACTCATTATGCTCTTGATCCTATGGTATTTTATGCTTTGACCCTTGCGGGCCTTAAACTTGAGATGTAATTATTCTACCATTCTCTGTAACACCCCGATTTTTCTGTCCGAGGGAAATGACCAAAATGCCCCTGAGGTTATTTCCTGACCCGAATTTGAGGGTAACCAACTCGGTCGTCCTCGAAGGGTCAACTCAATGTTTGGAGGGGATTGAATGGCCTTTGAATGCTTCCGGAAGCGAAAATCTCGTTTCAGCTTGGTCAAAATGACCAAAATACCCCTATAGCGTTTTTATGCGGGTAGAAGTGCCGTTTGAGCCCGAAACTTTCCTCAGAGGTTTAAAAACATGTTTTCATGTGTCTAGAGGTCTCTGTTCAAGTCCCGGTGGTCCCGGGCAGTTTTAGTGCAAAATTACGATTTTGCCCCTAGAATAGTGTTTTTGAGCTTAATGACGTAATTAAGCAAATCTAAGCAATATTAGGCTCTAAACGAAAATTAATTAATTTCCCTAATTAATGTAGAGTCAAAATAATTTATTAAAGTTAATTAGAACCTAAAATTGCTTAGATTAAACTTAAATCCCTTTTTAGAACTCAAGATTCCTAGTCTTGGAATCTTGAATAGTGTTTTCTCTTTCCAATTCCTTAAATCAAGGAAGTGTGTCTAGAGTTGTTTAGACTCTAAATTGAGGATCTAACTCACTAATGGTGCAAGACCACTCCTTAATTATGTCTAGACCACCCTAATTATCTATTTTCCTTACCTAAACACTTTCTTACAACTTCCTAATCTTAAGCATAATCAAAGATACACCTAAACACAACTTTAAACCACAATTAAAATGCAAGAAACTCTCCTCCCTTGGCTGATGCATTTCGGCCACCTCTCCCCCATTTGACCACATGTTGATTTGTTTTTCCACTCAAAGAACCATGCTTGAGGCCATACCTTGAACCATACCTCACCATACTTTGAACCATACCTCACCATGCCTCAAGACCACATTATCTCACCTCATGGAACTCATTGGCTCCCTCCCCATCTGATGGCCGAAGCCTCCTCCTCCATGAGCACCCTTCATTTGTTTCATTTCTCTATAAATAGAATGCCTTGAGGAGCTTGCACCACTTTTAGATCATTTGCTAAGTTTAGGAACACTCAAAGCTTTTCTTTTTCTCTCAAAGCTCTTGTGTTCTTCAAGTTCTTGGAGTTCTTCATCATCTTCATCTTCTTCTTCCATCTTTAGGTTCATTACATCAAGTAGGGATTTCCTTTCATGTATTCTTTTCTTTAAAGTTCTTGTTTCAAGCTTGATGTTCATAGTTTCTCTTGTTTCTTTTTAGAACTTCTCTTCCACTCCTTTTTCCTTTTCATTTTCGGCCATAGGCCTTGGAGAACAAAGGAATGAGAGCTTGATGATGAGAGTTTCATGATGATGTTCATCACTTGAAACAAACTCTAGAGCTTGATCTTTGTTCTTGAGTAAAATACTTCTAGTTCTTCCTTTCTCTAACTTTTGGAATCTTTAACTTTGATGATGTTTTAATATGGTTCTAAGGACTCAATGATGAGGTCTCATGATGTTGGTGTTAATATATCATCAAGATCATGGACTCTAGAGTTTCAAAATGATTCTTTTGATCCTTGAAATTTCGGCTATTTCCTTTTCTTTTACATGCAAAATGTTTTGATCTTCTAAAAATGTTATGTTGAGTTCTAAGAACTCTAGACTTTACTTTATCTTGGTTTGATGAGTTTGGGTTGAGGTTTAAGTTCCTTTAAAGTCTTGTTAAGAGCTCTAGAAAGATAAAATGAACTTGCATAATTTATTTTATGCTTGCACTTATATTTACATTCTTGCTATGCACCTTTACTTTCAAGCTATCACCTAAGAACATAAAGATTAAAATGGAACTTGCATCATCACTAATTTAATTCTCAAAGCCTTTCTATTTCGGCCTCAAAGTCGATTGTTGTTGGGCCTAGAGCACTAAAATAAAGAATTGAACTTGCATCATCACCTAATTAATTTCTCGAATGCCTATCTATTTCGGCCTTAAAGTCGATTGTTGTTGGGCCAAGAGCACTAAAATAAAGAATTGAACCTTGCATATTTACCTTCAAGCTTGCACGTTTAAGTTTATGCCTTGCATATTTATTTTAAGTCATCACTTTACTTTGAAAGCAAGATTAAAAATGAAAAGCATGAGCACGTTTATTTTATGTCATAACTTAAGAACATAGAGCTCAAAGACTTGCCCATTTCATTTCAAGTTAAAGTTTAATGTGAATGCATTCTTTGAATGCAAGTTTTCAGCCAAGTAGTGATGATGGACTTGCAATGAGTTTTCATCTAGCTACAAGGACCAATAGTCTATGTTCTAAGTTTTTCTTAAAACTTTACAAAGCTTTTCAAGGTTATGTTATCATGAGAGATGACTTTATTCCCTCTTAGAAGATGAAATATATTTTGGTCACTAACCTAAGGCTTCTCTTAGCCTCTTGATGAATTAAAATGATTTGCAAAGAGTTTTAGAAGTTCTAAATTGATTCCATGAGAAACTAGTTAACTTATGTACCTAGAAATGTCAATTTAAATCCTTTACTAAAGCTAAATGTTTTCGGTTCTGATATGAAGAGTGTGATGCTGTATGATGATGTTTTGATGTGTTATAATGTGTGAAGATATCATATGATGATGTAGAAATGATTCTATGCATAATAGGTAAGAAACTAGCTAACTAGAAATACCGTAAAGCTAGAATTTAACATAGATTCGACCCATTTGTTTTTGGAACTTATCCAAAATGTTTTAATGGGAGCATAATCAGATTAGGATTTTTTAGACATGAAAAACTTGGTAACATTTGGATTAGAATCGAATTCTAGCACCTATAGGGAAACTAGTAACTAGAAAACCGTAAAAGTGCAAGTTTAGAACTCTTAGAACATTTATTTTTCTGGATTCTGCCCAGCACCCTTACAACATGATAAACGTGATTAATAATTAGTCCTTAAGCATAGGAATGCCTCATAATTGATTTAGATTTAATTCATAGCGCCTTAGGTGAAGACGGAACCGAGAAAGGGTCTAAAACGTAAGTTCTAGAACCCCGTAATCACAAGTTAGGAATTCTGCCCTATCCTATTCAGATTTAAGTGTGAACATGAGGATTATGAATGTTGATTAAGTATGAGCCCTTAGGTGCATAACATATGAACGACGGATGTTAGAGAACTATATCTCATGATTAAGACCCGTAAGGGTCAAAGCATAAGCTACCGTAAGGGTAAGCGTTTGAATGTTCTATGATGATGCATGTGGTATGTAAATGATGATGATGTTATTCATATGAGGAATTCATGAGGATATATGTTTATGTGGCATAAAGCAAATTTGGAAGGAATTCGACGTAATGCCATCGTGCCGAATTCTGGCTAATTTGGGGACTTAAAGAGATTTTGAAAATTAAGGTACTAAGATGGGTTCTAGGATGACACCGGTTCGGCCGAGCACCTCCATAGAACTCATGTGACATCGGTACCCATTTATACTCTTAGGTGACACCGGTTCGGCCGAGCACCCCTAAGAGAATTGCCCCCTAACCCGTACTCAGATAGTCGGGATTTATGATTTATGATACGCTTATCGTTAAGTGGTAAGTAAGAACTAGTGATGACTAGTTAAGGTATGAGCTCATAACCTAGATATGTGACATGTTCTGGGTGACACCGGTTCGGCCGAGGAGCCCCAGTTCGATTGTCTTTTAGGGTGGCCCATGAGGAAGAGATGTTTCATGATTATGATTATGTCACTAAGTTTGTCCCATATGAATGTTTTTATTGCCACTTTATGCCACTAAGTATGATGATGCTTGATGTTATGTTTTATGTATGTGCATTAGGTAGTACCATGCATACATCTTCTATTATGTTGCATTCATGACGTTAAGATCATCCTAAAATGAATGGACCTTGGCTAAAGTATATTTTAAAGTTTAAAATGAACTTAATGCATGTTCAGTCATTTTGTATAATTAAACCCAAGGTTCTTGAGGACGTAGATGACGACACCTAGGTAGTAGGAGGCCCTACTGAGATTCTTTAGCAAGATTCTCACTCCCTCTATCTCTTTCTTTCCATCACGTCTTCAGATGGCGACATTCATAGTGTTCGTGGACACCCCGACATGGGAGGTGCACTATGACCCGGCTCACGGGTCATACCATTTTGAGGGGCAGTGCACGGTGCAGGTTTTCATGTTCAGAGGACGCCCCTTCGCTCATCCCGCACACCCATCGCTTCTCCCGATCGCACCCTATGGCGATTTACGAGCGGGTTTTTGCCGCAAGGCGCAGACGCATGACAAGAGAGTGCTCCACATGCACACCGCCGCCTCAGCCATGCGAGACTATCCCGATTATGTGCCCCGGACCTACTTCTCGGAGAACGACTCGTCCGAGGACCCGCCTACCCATTCGTATAGCGAGAGCTCTGCCCCCTCTCCACCATTGATGAGGGAGGGCAGTGAAGATACCGTGACTCAGCCACGACTTGAACGGCGACCGGAGATGCGGCCACACCGTGGGGGTCATTCTCGATCCCCGTTTCGCCTCTTTACGCCCGAGGAGCTCGCTTAGTTTCCCGGGTATCTGCCTTGTTCGCGAGATGGACGTCAGTAGGAGGTGACGACCGACCGATGGAGTACCCGGTTAGAGCACACACCACTTAGATGGGGATAAACCTTCTTTTGTTTAGAGGTTATTCCATTAGATGCACTCGGGTAGGGGAGTAGATTATGTTTATGTTTATGTTGTATTTCCTTTCATGTATTTCCCTTGTATTAAATTAAGTCCCACACATATAAGTGGGCAAGTTATTTATATATGAGATGATATTCAGTGTTATTCATGGTGTGCCTTATGCTATGACGTTATGAGATGTGTGTTTTGATCGTTACATGATATATCGCATCACGCAGCTCTCACTTTGTTTTTCAAAAAAAAATTACCCGTATTTTCCGCTAAGTATTTCTAAGTAAAATTGAGAACTATGAAGTAACAAACTAATGATTAACCTAAGTATGTTCTAGAATATTGGGTTAAAAATTAGAATGTTACATTCTCTATCAACCTCTTATGCACCTAAGGATTCTCTTCTAACAAATCTTACTATCATTTATGTTCTTTAATAAATCTGGGTAGCACCATACTCCAAGGGTAGAGTTATACATCTATGATTACGGGATTCTAGAACTTACGTTTTAGACCCTTTCTCGGTTCCGTCTTCGCATAAGGCGCTATAAATTAAATCTAAACCAATTATCAGACATTCCTATGCCTAAGAACTAATTATAAACCATGTTTGCCATATTATGAGGTCGCTGGATAGAATCCAGAAATTAAATGTTCTACGAGTTCTAGGATTGCACTTTTACGATTTTCTAGTTACTAGTTTCTCTATAGGTGCTAAAATTCAATCCTACTTCAAATGTAACCAAATTTTTCATGATTAATCAATCCTAAACTGATTGTTATCATACGAAAATAGTTTTGGCATTGATTAAGATTGAAGGGGTTAAACACACATTAAATTCCAACTTTATGGTGTTTCTAAGAAGCTAGTTTCTCCCTTAATATGCATAGAAGTATTCCTACCTCATCATATATCATTTTCACACATTCTAATACATCAAAACATCATCATACAGCAACAAACACACCAAGGCAGAACCGAATTGTTCAAGTCCAAAAAGACACATAATTTGACCTTTCTAAAGCATATAAGTTGCTAGTTTCCCTTGTAATCATTTTAGGACTTCTAAAACTATTTGCAAACCATTTTATTTTATCAAGAGGCTAAAAACAACTTTAGGTCAATAACCAATTTAATTCTTCTTTAGAAGAGGATTAAAATCATAAATCTTGTTGGTCATAATTTTATACAACTCATCAAGCTTAAAGAAAATCCTAGAACATAGGTTGTTGGTCCTTGTAACTAGATGGAACTCATTCCAAGTTCATCATTATTACTAGGCCGAAATTATACATTCAAAGAATGCTTCCATATTACACTTTAACTTGAGATAAAATGGGCAAGTCTTTGAGCTTTAAGGTCTTTATGTGATGACAAAATATAAACATCCTATGCACTTCATTTTTATTCTTCATTACAAAGTAAAGTGAGAACTTTAAAGTAAATATGCAAGACTTGGAAATAAATATGCAAGGCTTGAAATTTAAATATGCAAGACTTCAAGTAAATATGCAAGGCTTGAAAATAAAAATGCAAGACTTGAAATAAATATGCAATGCAAGTTCATTTCTTTATTTTAGTGTTCTAGGCCCAGCAAAAATTGACTTTAAGGCCAAAATAGAAAGGTTTTGAGAATTAATTAGGTGATAATGCAAGTCTTGTTTTAATCTTTGAGTCCTTAGGTGATGACTTAAAAATAAAGATGCAAAGCAAGAATATAAACATGAGTGCAACCTCAAAATAAATATACAAGTTCATTTATATCTTATTAGAGCTCATTCAAGACTTTAAAGGAACTTAAACCTTAACCTAAACTCATCATGACAAGATAAAGTGAGGTCTAGAGTTCTTAGAACTCAAGATAACATTCCTTAAAAATATAACCATAAATGAGCTTTATAACACCTTTATGAAAACTCAAGCTTTAGAGATTTCTTTGTGGCGAACATAAAGTCACCAACTAGAACTCTCATCATCAAGCTATCACGAGGGTTCATCCAACAATTGTTGGCCAAAAATTTTAAAGAAAAAGAAAAGGAAAGAAACCGAAATTTAAGAGCAAGAAAGAACCATTTTGAAACTCTAGAGACCATGATCTTGATAATGTATTAACATTAACACCATGGGTCCTCATCATTAAGTTCATGTAACCATTTTAAAACACCATCAAAGTTAAAGATTTCAAAGTTCAAGAAAGAACTATAAACATTTTTAACTCAAGAACAAAGATCAAGCTTTAGAGGTTGTTCAAGTGAAGAACATCATCATGAAACCCTCATCATCAAGCTCTCATTCCTTTGTTTTCATAGGCTCATGGCCAAAAATGAAGAAGTAAGAGAAGAAGAAAATAAGTTCCAAAAAGATTCAAACAAAACCATAAAACACATAACTAGACTAAGAACTTAAATGAAAGAAACACTTGAAAGAAAACGTAACACCCTAAAAATTATCTAAAAATTAATTTGAGCTTTATCAGTTGTAATTTCAAAAATTTGATAGTTTGAACAAAGATAAGGACGGTCCAACAGTTTTGTAAAAAAAAATGTGAATAGTATTTTGTGGGCCCCGTAGGCCACCGAGATAGCCGAAACCCTAAAATTGGGCCCCGGAGATGTCCAAAATTTAGGAATTATAAGATTATGTTTAGAAATAGGTAGAAATAAAGATTTTATACCCGAAATTATTTTTCGGGCAATGTTTGATTACCCAAGTACACTGTTTTACCCGTTCGGAAAAATTTCAGTGTGCGATTTCTAACATCAAAAGATAGTTTAATCTTTGTAAAAGGATAATGTTTATCCTTTAGAGCCAAGTGTAAGGCTAGGATTTAATCTTGAATTACAAGATCAAATCCTAGCCATATATCTTATTTTCTTTTAGAAAGAATTATCTTTCGTAATTAAATAGATGTTTCCAACCTAATATAAGATAAACTTTAGCCACCTAACATCATTATCTCATCTTCTCATCCTCAGCCAGCATCTAAAGCAGCAGAAAACTCCATTTTTGCTTCTTTAAACACAAGAAAACTTGATTTCAAATGCCAAAAACACTAGCCTAGAGTTCATAAAACCACAAAGTTTCTTCACAAAACTTGTTCTACACCTCAAACCCTACAAATCTAACCGATTGAAATCTCAAATCCTAACCTTAATACCTCACTTCCCCACTGCCTAAGGAAGGTTTAGACTGAAATTGGTGTCTTGAAGTGAAGGGAGATCACTTAGAACATCCTTTGAAGTATCAAGCTCAAAAGCTTTCCAAGTAGGGTTTTCTTTGGCCTTTTTCTTTCAAAATTTTTCTGAGCAATTATTACTGGTTTCAATCCGAAATTTCTGGTTAATTTGGCTGATGTTATGTTTTTATTGATGTATGAATTTTTCTGAAGTGTTTGGATGAGGTTAGAAAGATCATTTTGTCAAAAGATGTTGAGTTATACTTGCTGGATTTTCGGTTTTCTGACAGGCAGTGTGTGATCACGAATTTTCTGGGCTTGTTGTGCGCATTTTCGTGAACTGAAAAAAATATATGTTGGAGTTAACATCTTTAGCTAGTCCCACGAATTTTCTTGGGTTTTTACTTTGAGTCAAACTACCTTAAAAAAATCAAGAACTGAAATTAAGCATATGCTGTCTGAAGTGTTAGAACAAAAGCTGTAAATTTTGCTAATTTTGTTACCATATCAAATGATGGAATTATCACTTGAAATTTTTACAAGGTATTAGAGACATGTTAAGGTTTTGCCAGGATTTTTATTTTGAATTTTATGGGTTCAATTGCTAGGGTTAAAAATTATGAATTTCGATTCTTGAGCTGAGGTTGAGTAGTTTCTGACCACCAAATTTGTCTAATTTTGTTAACATATTTAGAGAATCTAATTACCATGAAATTTTTATAGGACCTTGGTAACTCATTGAGGTGTCCTTGATAATTTTTATGACCTCTGAATTGATTGTTTGATGTGTAAATAAAATTGTCCTACAATGATGTGAAATCTGCCCAATTGCTGGAAATGAGCCAAAGACTTGAATTGATAATGTAATGGTAGTTTGGTTCTAGTATGACATGAGTACCTGAATATGAATATGAATAATTGAGCATGTGAGCTTAACAATGAGGTTTGGTATACATAGATATGAATGCTTATTACAATTGCTCATATGCGAAAGAAAAGCATAAGATTTTGTTTCTTGGGCTGGAGAAAGTAAATCTAGTTTATTAGGGAAAGTAAATCTAACTACCAAGAAGTAAGATTTATAGTCCTTGGACTGGAGAAAATAAATCCGGTCTGTCAGGGAAAGTAAACCTGACTACCCTTGAATTGAGTTGGGGAAAGTAAACCTGGCTAGGATTAGGTCTGTGTGAGAATTAGAGAAAGTAAATCCAATGATCATGTATAGGAATGAGCTCAGTCCTGAAAAGCAGTCTATTACCCATTATTGCCACACTGGGGATGGCGATACGTAACACCCAAATGTGACAGGATGAGTCAAGGGCCAAGGCAAGTTTAAGAAGTAAATTTTCTAAGAAATCCCTTGTCTTATATGCCAAGTGAAGAAGTTTAGTATTGATATTGAGACCAATATATTTAAGTGGAAAGTTAGTAGTATATGATGTTGAGTAGTATGGTATATGTACATTAAGTGATTGAATGTTAAAAGTAACCCACTTCGAAAGTATGATTTGGAATTTTAAAAATAAACCGTTATTACATAATGCATGACCACTTTTTCTTAATAAACCGAAGTGGTCAGCGGCGACGATGACATTATAATTGTGTTTGGGGGAGTTACCCTACCGAGAATTGTATAATTCTCACCCCTATTTTGTGTGTTCCCGTGTCGTCTCCAGGTTGATTTAGAGAACAATGCGGCTGTTTCCTGCAAGAAATTCGAGATTTGCAGTAGTTTAGTAGTTGATGTTCTTCTTATGTGGTATATAGTTATAGGTATATGTGTAGGTGAATGTAATAGAGATTGTATATGTATTCAAGCTCACAGTAGAGCTTCCTTATGTAATTGACTGGTATCTTTGTTATACATGTTAATCAAATTATGCTAGTTGTTACACAATCTTATCGCATTTGCTATAGTTATTTAAGAAAGGTCCGATAATTAAGAAGTAAAAACTCTTGAGTCTGATGTCATGACTTAAGGATGATGTTGTACTTGGGAGGATGTTACAGAAAATCCCTACCAAGTGATTGGAGGTTGAGATGAGTAAAGAGAATGAAGAACTTGAAGAACTTGGACACTTGAACTTTGAGAGAAAAAGAAAACTTTGAAGTGCTCTTTGAAAACTTACACTTAGCAAATGAACCCAAAATGATGCAAGTTCACCCAAGCATGCTATTTATAGAGAAATGAAACAAAATAAGGGGTGTAAATAGGGAGGAAAGCTTCGGCCATTATAGCCTCAAGGAGGAGAAAATATCTTCTCCAAAGTATGGTTCAAGGCATGGTGGAAAGCATGGCTAGGTATGGGTTTAAGTATGGGTACAAGTATGGGTCAAACATAGTTCTTTGAGTGAGAAACAAATCAATATGTGATGCAAATGGGGGAGGAGGTGGCCAAAACATGCATCAGCCATGGGGGAGGATTTCTTGCATTTTAATTGTGGTTTAGAGTTGTGTTTAGGTGTATCTTTGATTAGGATTAAGATTAGGAATTTGTAAGAAAGTGTTTAGGTGAGAAAATGGGAAATCAAGGTTGTCAAGATATGTTTAAGGAGTGGTCTTGCATCATTAGTGAGTTATAAATTCATTTTAGTTCATAAACAACTCTAGACACAATTCCATGATTTAAGGAATTGGAAAGAGAAAATATTATTCAAGATTCCAAGATTGGAATCTTGAGTTTTAAAAAGAGATTTAAGTTTAATCTAAGAAATTTTAGGTTCTAATTAATTTTAATAGCTTATTTTGACTCTAGATTAATTATGAAAATTAATTAATCTTCGATTAGAGCTTAATATTGCTTAGGTTTGCTTAGTTATGTCATTAAGCTCAAAAACACTATTCTAGGGGTAAAATCGTAATTTTGCACTAAAACTGCCCGAGACCACCGGGACTTAAACAGACGCTTTTAAACATGTAAAAACATTGTTTTAGACCTTCGGAGAAAGTTTCGGGCTCAAACGACACCTTTATCCGCGTAGAAACGCTATAGGGGTATTTTGGTCATTTTGACCCGAAACTGCAGAAAATGAGATTTTCGCCTCCGAAACCAATCAAGGACCATCCAATCCCCTTCAAACATTGAGTTGGCCCTTTGAGGACTGTCGGGCCGGCCATCCTCAAATTCCAGGCAGAAAATGACCTCAGGGGCATTTTGGTCATTTTCTTCTCAGACAGAAAAATCGGGACATTACATCATCACCTTGTTGTCTAAGGAAGGTTTGGGGCTGATTTGGTAACCTTGGAGTAAATACAAAATCCCTTGGATTACCTTTGAAGTATAAAGCTTTAAAGATTTGCAAAGTAGGGCTTTTGAACCTCTTTTGTATCAAATCTGTTCTTATCATTTAATTACTGATTTATATTGGTATTTTTAGTTGTATTGGTTGATAATATATAGATATTGATGTGTTTAATTTGGTGGAGTGTTTGAATGATGTTAGAAATCATTTTTGTCAAAAGGGATTTTGAACCATGCTGCTAGATTTTCAGTTTCTGTATAGATAGCCACTGATCATGAATTTTTTGACCTAGTTAAAGACTTTATAATGAGCTGAAAATTTTATATGATGTAGCTGACATATTAAGGCATCTTCAGTAAAACTTTTGCAGCATTCTAGGAACTTTTGCTATATTTAAAAAATCAAGAACTGAGATTGTATCTATGCTACATGAAATGTTAGAATAGAAGCTGTAAATTTTAGTAATTTTGTTACCTTATCAAATGATTGAATTATCACTTAAAATTTTTACAGGCTGTCGAGGACATATTGAAGTGCAATTGTGAATTTTTGTATGATTTGATATGATCACTTGATAGGGTAATAAAATTGGGAACTATGGCTATTGGCTATAAATAGGGGGTTTCTGACCTCTGAATTTGTCTAATTTTCTTAACATGGTTAGAGAGCTCTTTTTACTTTGAAACTTTTATGGAACCTTGGGGACACACTGAAGTGTCTTAGATAATTTTTATACCTTTGGGACACATTGAAGTGTCTTAGATAATTTTTATAGCCTTGGCTTTTATGGTTTGAAATGCATCATAATTTGTGCTATGAACATGTAAAATCTGCCATTGTGCTGAAAATGAATTAATGCTTTGAATTGATGAAATAATGGCATCTTGTACTAGTATGACATGAACACATGAATATGAATATATATAATTGAGCGTGTGAGCATATTGATGAGGTTAGGCACACATAGATATGAATGCTTATTACAATTGCTCATGTGCTAAAAAAAACAGATTATGTTTCTTGGGCTGGAGAAAGTAAATCCAATTTGTTAGGGAAAGTAAACCTGACTACCAAGAAAAGCATAAGATTTATAATTCTTAAGTTGGAGAAAGTAAATTCGGTTTATTGGGGAAAGTAAACCTGACTACCCTTGAATTGAGTCAGGGAAAGTAAACCTGGTTAGGAATAAGTCTGTGTGAGAATTAGAGAAAGTAAATGCAATGATCATGTATAGGAATGAACACAGTCTTGAAAAGCAGTCTATTACCCATTATTACCATGCTGGGGACGGCGGTACATAATGCCCAGACGTGACAAGATTAGTCAAGGGCCAAGACAAGTTGAAGTAGAAATTGTTTTAAGTAGTCTTTTTTCTTATGTGCTAAGTGAAGAATTTTAGTATCAATATTGAGGTCAGTATGTTTAAGTGTGATTTTGCCAGTATATGGTTTATATGATGTTGAGTAGTGTGATATGTGAATAAAAGCTACCCACTTCAGAAGGATGATTTTAGAACTTTAAAATGAATCATTAATATGTATTGTATGATCACATTTTCTTAATAGATCAAAGTGGTTGAAACGATGACAATAACATTATGATTATGTATTTGGGGAGTTGCCCTACTGAGAATTATATAATTCTCACTCCTATTTTGTGTGTTCTCGTGTTGTCTCTAGGTTGATCTAGAAAACAATGAAGCCCCTTCAAGAAAAACTATACTGGAGTTGCAGTAGTTTAATTGTTGATGTGTTTATTTTACTGTAATTTAGTTGTGGTTATATGTATGTAAATGTAATAGAGAATATATATATATATATATATATATATATATATATATATATATATATTCATAGAAGAGCTTATCTTATGTACTTAACTTTGTATTAAATAAATGTTTTGGTCTCCTTGTTATATATTTCAATAGAATTACGACATAGTTATCTCATGAATCAATCAAACTAGCTATAGATATTTAAGAAAGGTCTGCTAATCTATAAGTAATAACTCTTGAGTTCGATGTCATAGCTTAAGATTGATGTTGTACTTAGAAGGATGTTACACACAATATTAGAAAGTGATATTTCTAACCATCAAGAAGAGTAATTTGAAGATGAAGGAGAAGCTGAAGAACCTCAAGGTTAGAGAAACTACAAGGGAGTTTCTGATTTAAAAGCAGTTTCTCAAAACAAAGTTCTTGGAGATATCTCTAAAGGGTGAGAACCAGATCATCCCTTAGAAATGTGTCAAACTACGCTTTCATCTCCACTATTGAACCTGAGAGCATTGATGAAGCTTTGAATGAACAAAGTTAGGTGGACACTATGGAAGAAGAATTAGATTATTTCAAGAAAAGCAAAGTTTGGACTCTTGTTGAAAAACCAAAGGGAAAAACCATTATTGACACAAAATGGGTGTTCAGAAATAAACTAGATAAAGTAGGAAATGTCATTAGAAATAAAGCAAGGTTGGTTGCACAAGGTTATAATCAATAAAAAGGAACTGATTATGATGAAACCTTTGCACCAGTAGCTCGGCTTGAAGCCGTCAGAATGCTACTTGCCTTCGCTGCATACAAAGGGTTCACTCTTTATCAAATGGATATCAAGTCTGCATTTCTGAACGAGTTTCTCTCTAAAGAAGTATATGTGAAACAGCCTCTTGGTTGAGAGTAAAAGCCTTCCCAACCATGTCTTTAAGCTGACAAAGGCTCTCCATGGTCTGAAACAAGCCCCATGAGCTTGGTATGACAGACTAAGTACTTTCCTACTTAAGAATAGTTTCAAGAGAGGTAGTGTTGATACTACTTTTTTTAATCTTGATCAAGACAATAACTTTCTGGTAGTTCAAATATATATTGATGACATTATATTTGGTGCTTCTGACCATTCTCTCTGTGAAAAGTTTTCAAAATTAATGCAAAGTGAATTTAAGATGAGTATGATGGGTGAACTCAAGTTCTTTCTAAACTTGCAAATAAAACAACAAAAGGAATGGATCCTAATTCATTAAGAAAAGTACACAAAAAAGTTATTAAAAAGATTTAATATGGATCAAGAAAAACCTATGAGCACCCTCATGCATCTATCTCAAATCATAAATGGTAATGAAAATGGTGAGAAAGTATTAGAAAGTAATTATCATGGAATGATTAGTTCGCTACTGTATCTTACAGCCAGTAAACTAGATTTTCAATTATGTATGGGAATTTGTGCAAGATTTCAATCTAACCCAAAACAATCACACTTAAATACTTTTAAAAGAATTCTTCGATATCCGTCAGGTACTACTAATCTTGGCTTGTGGTACAAGAAAGATACCTCTTATGATATTATAGGATTCTATGATGCTGAATATGCTGGAGAAAGAGTTGAAAGGAAAAGCACAAGCAGTTTCTGCTGCTTCTTCAGAGAAACCATGATCACATGGTCATGCAAAAAGCAAAACATGATTGCTCTCTCTATTGCTGAAGCTGAATATGTAGCTACTACAAACTGCTATTCTTAGATCTGTGGATAAGGAATCAGCTAAAGGATTGTCACTTGAGGTATTCTAAAATTCACATTTATTGTGATAATATAAGTGCTATAAATCTTGCAAAGAATCCTATTCAGCACTCTAGATCCAGGCATATTGATAGTAAACATCATTTCATTCATGATCATGTTCAAAAGGGTGATATTGAGTTAATGTTTGTGAATACTGAAGACCAAGTGTCAAATATATTCACAAAGCCATTAGCTAAAGATTGCTTTTGTGCTTTGAAAAGGCTTTTGAACTTAACTGTTTTGAAAATGGCATAGCTTTTCATGCATAAACCATCTCTAGGTATTTTTTCCCTCTCTTCGTCTCTAAAAAATGAAGCCCAAAGAGGAAAGATCTCAATGTGTAAGATCAGGTATAATTCTTGAAGTTCAGAAAATAGATCAGAAAGAAAAAAGGTATCTCAAATAGCACATGGGTTGTTTAGAAAGAAAATATGAGAACAAGAGGCTTGTAGTTCATATAAGAGAAGGTTTCAGCATAGAAAGATGAGCTTATCAATGGGTCAGAAAGTGAGAAGTGAAGTTCAGAAAGAAAGTCTTTTAGAAAGTGCACTCAAGAGTTAGAAATCTTCCTTTCTGAAAGAAGGATAATAAGGCAAGGTAGTTCTCTATCTTTTTAAACTTTCTCCCACGTCACTTCACCTTTAGCCAGTTACATCACATCGCTTAGATAACCCCCCACGTCTTACACGTTACCACTTCTTTTACTATCTGCTAAAATCCTAAGCTTCAAACTGTTTCATCTCTCACAAACCTCTATTTATCATAACCTTTCTTTCCTTCAAAACTTTAACCTTTGATATTCTATCACATTCATAGCTGAAGGAAAGTTTTGTTCAGGATGCATCGCTACGATGGGAACACTCCAAATGTTCACTAAACCGATACATCAAGATCATTATGAGCAAAACTTCTCTCGTCATCCTATAGCCCCTGGGAAAAGGTTAACTCAGACGTTGATGGCTCAGGTTCTCATCCTTTTGGAAGTTTTTTCCTTTCAGGGAAGGGAAGAGTTTCTTGACTTTACTGACCAAGTCTTCTCTGGGATAGTCACTGCCTTCTACTCCCAATTGGTTCAGGTGACCGACTCTATGCTAACCTCATACATCAGAGGAGTTGATAGAGAACTGAGCATCATGGATATCTCAAACATCATCCATGTTCCTAATGAAAGTCTCAGATGCTCCTCTGAAATTAATTGGTTCATAACCCTTAGTATTTCAGCAGAGGAGGTTTCTAGATGTCTCACCAATTCACCAAGATATCATCAAGGCAAGTTTTTATAATCATTCAATTCTCTTTGCTTCCTCGTTTCGGTAGCACCCACTTTTTGGTTGGGATGAACTGTATGTTACTCTTTTATTTATTAACAAAAAGAAGAGTAAACTTGCCTTGATTAATCTTTGATCATATGGTGAGTGCTATTTCCCCTGAGAAAAGAAAAACTACTGCTATTCCTTACAAGATTCTGCTAACCAAATCTTTGAACACATGCATTACCTTCTTGCAAATGAGTGTTGTGAGTATATAGAGGATACAACATACATCTTCAACTCTTTCAGAACCCTAAGGAAACCAACCAGTGCTGCCTCTTCTGGTGTCAGAAGACAGAGTTTAAGGATCGGAGATGTAGCTGTTGAAAAGGCAGCCAAAGAAGTTGAAGGCAAAAAAGCCAAAAGGAAAATAATCATTCTTAAAGACAGTCTAGATACAGCAAGAGGCCTGAAATAATCATCAGATATAGGGGTTCACTATGTAATCATAGCATGGCCTCAGATTCTGAGCAAGAATCCTCTTCTAAGATAGAAACATCTTCACAATGTGACTCTGCTACTGCTGCTTCTTCTCTAAAGGCAGAACAACCCCCTGCTTCACCTATATCTAATCCTTTTGTTCAAGAAGTTAACCCTTCATCAAGCCAGCCACCACCACTACCACAGCCATACTACATAGAAGTTCAATTGGTATTGAGAGAACAATGCCTCATTAACAACAAGATGAATAATTTAGAAGCTACATCTCGAAGGCATGAAGCGTAGCTCCTAAAGATTCTTTATGAAGTAAGGCATCAGGGCTGATGATGGTGCTATTGGTTTCTAGCACAATCCATTCTTTTTATTGATGACAAAAAGGAGAGAAGAATACTGAAGAAAATACTTTTGTGCTGAGAAATACAGGGGGAGTTTGAACTGAAAAGGAGCATGTTTAGAAATTTCTTTTAGCACACTGCATATTGTTTATGAACAATTTATGTTTTCCATCTTTGTTTTTTCTCTAAATGCTCTGAATCTTTTTAATTGTGATTTATATATAGCTTCTAGTGCTTATATCTGTGCTTTGATTATGCATGCTTGATCTGTTTTAGTTTTTAGTTCATACGCTTTCTTGAAAAGGATGGTTTGTCAAAGACGTGTTGAAAATGGATATAATCAAAACAATATATCAAAAGTATTACTTGTCAATTATTTAGTACAAAAATCCTCAAAAAATTTCTTTTCTTGACCAAAAATCAATCTGATTGTATATTCATAGTTTAATCGGTTTCTCTTTAATCTACTGCTTTGGTACCTTCTCAGAAAGTGTGTTTCAAGCGAAACAACAAACAGCTATGATTAAAAGTCACTTAAGGCCAAAAATGTTTTATGTGTTTTACATCATGCCTTAAGAAAAAGAACTTCTTGAAAATCTCAAAGTGATAGAACTGAAAGAATATGATATATCATGTTTATATTTCTGTAATATTTCTTTCAATTATCACTTCAAAAGATTTTCTTCAAATTGGTTTGTCATCATAAAAAAGGGAGAGATTGTTATTTAAAGGGAGAGATTGTCATCATCTTCAAATTGGTTTTTCTCCAGAACCCTATGCTCTTATTTCTTTTGAATGACAACAAAGCCAATTTAAAGAAAATATTCTGAAAAATGTCTAATTTTTTTCCTTGAGTTTCTTGACAAAGCATAATAGGCTTTTTCAAATTGCATAATATGCACTTGAAATGAAAATAATTTCACTTTACATGTACAAACATGTTTTATCTCATGAAAAGAGATTGTGCATAAAAGAAAGTGAATATTATATCATACAAAGTAGGCATACATGCCTCGCAATTGAAAGAAAATCAAATCAAGAACAAGAAACCAAGGCAAGAGTCTTCAAAAAGTAGCACTGGACTTCAGAAAGTATGCTTGAAAGGAAGATATCAAATAATCTATGAAGTCAAAGTGATATAATATCTTTAAACATCTCTCGTGTAAAAGTTTGAAGCATCAACGAGCAATGTTTGAAGACACAAAAATTCATTCTTCATCAAGGAAATGATACCGAAGTTCAGAAAGCTTACTCTCAATAAAATAGTGTTTCCAACAAGAAGAATAAAGGAAAATTTTGAATTTCAAAATTTGAATTTACTTTTGGAAAAGTCATATCCCAGTGTCAAAACTAGTTAATCATCTCTTCTACCTTAGAAGTCAAGTATCAAAATATTCTCGAAGAAAGATTTCAAAAACCATGGTTTAAAAAGTAAGAAGTAGTTTATGAAGATCATCAGAAACCTCTTCTCTCACAACAGCTTCTGCAAGCTGATCTGACAAGTAGAAAAACTACACTTCTAGACTATCTTTCCAAGACACAAATAGATGATCAACATGTGTCCCTGGGCGATCTGATTTAAGGCAACAGTCACACGAAAAGACCTCTATAAATAAAGATGTTGTGCTCCTCAAAGATATAAGACTTAACGTTCAAAATTAGAGCTGAAACACTGTTTGATTTTCCCTTCATTTGTTTATTTTTCACTATTTAAAAATCATTTCCTTGTACATCAAATTTTCTTTTTACACTTCATAGATCATAATGCTCTTCCAAGGAAGAAAATCTAAAAAGAAGTCATTCAAAATTTTCAAAGTTCTTTTCAATGTATATCCAAAGAAATCTTGAGTGTAGATTAGTTTGAGTAGCAACCCAAACATATAACCTTGCATCCTTGATCCAAATGTAATCAATGTGAGATAGCTTGAAGAGGCTTATTAAGGACTACTTACATATGACTATAAAAGAGTTCTTTACTACTCACGGTTTCAGCTTAAAGAGGCTGTTGAATAACTACTTGGTGTATGACAGTAGGGGTTGTCTACTGGTCATTGGACATAGCTTGAGAAAGCTACTCAAAAGACTATCTTTGTTCTTTCTTTGGTTTGAGGAAGAGTTAGTAAAACTCAATGGTTATTGAGAACTGGATGTAGGCAGGTTGGCTGAATCAGTATAAAATTTCCTGTGATGGTTCTTCTGTTTCATTTATCTCCATTTATTTCCATATCTATTATTGTTTTAGTTTTAGTTTTGAAAAGGCTAATATACATTTTCTTTATTTTCTCAACTTCAAAAGGTTCACTTTTTGAAGTTTTTAACACTGTTTTTCGCTGTGCTACAAGTTTAACTTGATAGCCTTTTCAATAAAATTTTTCAGATGTTTAGTGGAAGAAAAAAAGTTCAAACATGATGTAACCCCCCTTCTCATGTATTTTTCTACCTAGAGTACATGCTTTGCCTAAGTTCCATGAGCTGTCTGGAAAAGATCTCTACCTGCACTTGAAGAAGCTACACATGGTATGTTCTGGCATAAGACCCAATGGGGTAGAAGTTGATGATGTTAAACTAAGAGCATTTCCTTTCTCCTTAGAGGGTGCTATAGAAAACTGGTTCTTTAATCTGCCAGATGGGCTTGTAAATAGCTGGATGGGGATGAAGAGGTTTTTCCTGAAGAAATATCTTCCTACCTCTAGAGTGGCTTCTATCAGAAAAGAAATCTCTAAAATTTGCCAAATTAATGAGACCCTACATGAATATTGGGAGCATTTCAAGCTCTTTTGTGCAAGCTGCCCCAAGCATCATATTCCGAAGCAACTCCTCCTTCAGTACTTTTATGAGGGGGTTGATACCTATTGATAGATGCATGATAGATGTTGCCAATAGAGGGGCAATTTTGGATAAGACTCTGCTAGAGGCCCATGCTTTAATGGAGAATATGTCTACCAATTTTTAGCAATTTGGTTCCAAGGCAGCCACAACTTTTTGGGCTTATGCAATAGTTGATGGCTAGCCAGGCAGCAACTCTAGAGGTTCCTAAGATCTATGGCATATATACTTTACATGACCATCACATTAATATGTGCCCAATATTGCAAGATAACTCAACTATAGGGGTAACAGCAACAAATCCCTTCCAGAGTCAACCTCAGAATTAGGTAGGCTAGTTCCTATTTGGGAACACTTATAACTTTAGCTGGAAGAATCACCCCAATTTGAAGTGGGGAAATAATTCATAGCTACAGGGCCAACCTTCTCAGCAAAAGTATCTGGCACCTTATCAAAGGCAACATGCCCTTCCTACACCTTCATCTTTAGATCCCACTATGACTGAGATGATGACAATGATGATGGAGCAAATGCAAGAAATTAGAAAAAAAAATGCCCAGCTGAGAGAGGAGGTGACTCAAATGAAAAGTAGTTAGGGTCAGTAAGCCCTGATTGCCCAATTGCCTTCTTAAACCATGCCTAATCCAAGGGGAAATGTCTGTGCTATCACCCTAAGGTCTGAAATGACAATACAAGAGGCATCAAGGCCTGCAAAGAATGATTAGAAAGAGAAAACTGAGCACGAAGGCGATTTTGTTGAGTGTCGTAGTGCTCAAACAGCGTTGTAGCACTCAGTCGAGCATGCAGATGAAGAACTGGCACAAGAGTACCTCTCAGGTGAGTACCACAGCATTCAAACAGCACTGCAGCAGTTAGCCAAGACAAAAAAAGCAATCCAAAAGAATTCTAAAGTGTACCGCAGTGCTCAAACAGCGCTATAGCGCTCAATAGAGGCTACCAAAGATAAAAACTTCACTCCTCCATTTCCATTCCCTCAGAGCATCCAACCCAAGAAATCTACTGCATCAGAATTGGATCTAGAGACTTGAGAAATCTTTAGAAAAGTGCAAGTAAACATACTCCTATTGGATGCAATCAAACAAATTCCTAAGTATGCAAAATTTTTGAAGGATCTATGCACCAGTAAGAGGAAGATAAAGAACAGTCAAGAAAAAAAGGTGACCATGAGGGTAAATGCCTTCTCCATTATCAAACTAGGCAACCTACCACCCAAGTGCAAGGATCCAAGCACATTCACTGTTCCTTGCATTATTGGAAACGTACACATCACAAAGGCCTTACCTGACCTTGGAGCTAACATTAATGTTATGCCTAAGTCTCTCTACTAGTCCTTGAATTCTAGAGAGCTCAAGCTCACTAGGCTATAGATTCAGCTTGCCAATCATAGCATCACAAGGCCAGAAGGAGTATTGGAAGATGTTCTGATACAAATAAATGATTTAATATTCTCTGCTGATTTTTATGTTCTTGAAATGGAAAATGACAATAATGCTAGCCAGCATACATTAATCTTGGGTAAACCTTTTTTGAAAACTGCTAGAACTATGATTGATGTTTATGCTGGCACATTATCTATGAAGTGTGGGGAGATGAAGGTCCAATTTTGTTTATATGATGCAATGAGGTGTCCCCATGAGGAACAATCCGTGTTTGGCATTAATGTCACTGACTCTTTAGTTGATAATGCTTGTAGACATATGCTTTGTAAGGATACGGTTCCCTTTTCTCCATTTTCTCTTCTTCTATGGGATATGATATGCCTATTGTTTAGAATGTCCCAAGTTTTCAGATATAAGTACTCCACCTAGTAAGCATTCATTGATTTTCCAGGTGCTTCCTGAACCACCTGTATTGGGAAGGAAGCCCTATAAAGAGCAACAAATCTTATTACATGAGCCCTGGGTAAAATCGATGGTTGGAAGGCTAAAATCTAGATGAAAGGGACCATTCTTAGACACCCATGTACACCTTGATGGTGCAATTGAGTTGGAGAACTCTAGGATGATTTGATGTGACTTTGATGGGCATCAACTAATGCACCTACATGAGATCCCCATGGATCTAGGGGCTTAGATAGCCTATTTGGGGGTTGAAGCTGCACGCCCTCCATAAGGGACCTGACCATCTAACTTAGGGACGTTAAAGCAAAGTGTTGGTTGTGAGACAACCCACATGAGTTTTTTTTTTTTACCTTTCTCTTTTATTTTCCTGCATTTTATTTGTTTTCATTTTAGTTTTGAGTCTTGCATCATATTTATTTTTATTTTCATTTTACACCATCCCTTTGGCACCTTAGAGGTCTACATACATAGGCTCACACCACATGCACTATATTGACATGCTTGACATTGACTTTATTTTGTAGTGTACTGTTTGGTGGATTCATTGTATTATTTGGATTGAGTTCATGCACTTTTACCTATGAGATTTTGAGCCTTTTGATTGGACCATCATGTACTATCCTTATTTGTTCATATGTGTTTCCCTCTTTGGATTTGTATTCTAGAACTTGCTTATGGTCTTGCTTGAAAATATGTTTCCATGTGCATACTTGAATATGATTGAGGAATTTCTCTTGTTTTAGCCACTTGCTCATATAGCCACCCTTTGCATGTTACCATTATTTAGTCCCTTTAAGCCTTATTGCCTATTCTTTTGCACATCCTTAGCCAAAAGTAAAAAACCATGAAATATCCCAACCTTTTAAGCTTAGGAAAGCATTTTGGGTTTTCTTATATGTGTTTGAGCATAGGTATGGGAGAGAGCATGAGGACATGCCCTAATTTAAGTATGGGGGGGAACAATGCGTGTACAAAAACAATTTCAGCAAGTGGCATACCAAGAAGAAGAAAAAATAAAGAAATCAAGATGGAAAGTTTATTAAAATAAAAAATTCTGGAAATGTTTAAGTTGAAGGTGTGCCACATTGCAAAAGAAAGGCCTGTAATTGTGTTAATTTGGACAAAGTGTAACCTTAGGCACTTGTGCTCTTGGTATATGCATTTATTTTCCTTTGACTTAAGGTTTAGCCCCATCGGCCTATATTTTTATCCACCTTCACCTAAGCCACATTACAACTAAAGGTATGTCATCTTAATTCAATATGCACATGTAGGTGACAAAATGGAGAATGAGACCTGTAACAAGCCTATGATAATGCATTTTTATTTCATGTGATTGATTGTGCATCTTAACCTTAAACACTTGAGTGAATGAGTGGCAAACGCTGACCTTGGGAGGATTTATGTATTTGATTCATGCATCATATGTGAATCTTTTTCTGTGTACTATGTTCTTGTTCATGCCTTGCTCGTTATAATTTTTTTAATAGTTAGTATGAAAGCTTACTATGTCGCCTCTAGGTTCATTGGATTGGTGTATTATCATTTCTTTTCATGCATCATGCATTTTATGTTAGGAGTCTAGTATAGTCCTTGTATACTGCTCCTCATCCATGCCTTAGTTTGATCTTAGTTTCACATGAGGACGTGTGAAAGCTTAAGTGTGGGGGAGTTTGATAAGAGGCATTTATGCCACTTATGTTGCTACCAAACCATAGCTTTTTATGTGAGTTTTATTATGCTATTGATGCAATTAATAAGGATTTTGATTTATTCCTCATTGTAGGATTTTGATAGGATTGATGGTTTTTGCATTGATTTTGGGATAATTTGCAATTACACCCTGTTGCGTTTGACTTGTCTCTTTGAGTATGTTTTTGAGCATAAGAGCTTTAGATCAAGTGCAAAATGTCAAGAATAAGGCTAGGAACTCTTGGGAAGTAGCTTGGAGCTGAAACAGAAGAAAAAGCATGGAGGCTCATATTTGGGTGAGCGCTGCAGCAATCATTTAGCCCTACCACACTTGGTAGAGTGACAACCATTAATTTCTTAGTCTCATCATTCTAGTGAGCATCGCAGCGCTGGTGCAATGACGGGATTGCAGTTCACTTATCTATTTTTGGGCCCCATTTTGGATTATTTTAGAGAGCAATATATAAAGGATTGATACAATTGTTTACCCTAGCTTTTGACTCGCTTTTGGATCTATACTTTAGGTTGCTATTATTCTCACTCTGCATCTTTCTCCATCTTCTTTCTTCTTCTTCCCTATTCTTCTTTCTCTTAGGGATTCCATTAGTGAAGGTGCCTTTTCTTAGAGATTATGGCAATAATTATTGCTATTATTTTTAGGTTCTCTATTATCTTCATTGTTGTAATCCTCCAGATATGGAGGAATAGATATCTTTACTAGTGTAAGGATTTTTGGATGGATTTGGATGACATTTGAGACCCTTTGTTTATATTGAATGCATTAGTTTTTTTAATGTTCTTTAGTTTCTATTCCTATAATTATTGTGGTGATTACTATAATCTTTATTGAAATAACTAAATTGGCGATCCTCATTTAGGGAAACCCTTTGGCCATAAATTGATAGATCTATTGGTTTTTGTTTGAGGGAGAAATTAGAATTAACTTTCCGATTGATGGTTAGCCTATAGCAATTAGTACCTTAAATCATTGTAATTTCCAATTAAATTAAGATCTCATTTATTGGTTATTTTCATTTGTCAAATTCTAGGGATTGATTGATCACTAGAAGAATTGCTAGTAATTAATTACTAATAGCCACTAATGGATTCAATATTTGGTCAATGATAATTAATTCCAATCCTAGGAATACCTTGCACTTGTGCTTTCTTCACTATTTCTATAATGTTGTTGCTATTAACTTTTAATTTAGTTTGCTTTAGTTCTTTCTTCAAAACCCTTAATTTTCCCAACTAAATGATAAAGCCTTCTTGAGAGACGACCTAGGTTGTGCCCTTTACTACATTTTTGTGCAACTTAACATTAAATTAATTTTCTAATTTTCAAAGACTCCATAAACGAAAGCAATAGTTCTTCTTTTCTCTAGGGAAATGGCACTGAGCATGTAGTCAAAGATTAGTCTGGGCAGGTTAACCTTTCTCTGTGCAAGCAGACAGTAGAGCAACATGCAGTCCATCCCAATGAGCAGGTGGGTACTTCCCAATCTTGGGAGAAGAGAAAACTAGACAATGTTAAAAACTTGTCATGCCCTATAACTCAACAATGCAATTTTTATCTTACTAGGTTAGTACTTAGGAGAGTTAGTAAGACATCTGGAGATCTCCTCAGCTAAGACTCCAAGAGATGTAAACTAATCTCCATCAAGATGAGCATCCAATTCCATAGTCAGATGCTTGAATGATGTTGAAGGAATCAATTATGCCTAGCTCGATGTCAATCCCCTTAATAGAGGTCCTTAACACAGATTCAAATACCTGCGCCAACTGGGTGTAGAAGGCTATCACCATCCTAATGAAGACACTGTCAATGATGTTGAAAAACCCTTTCTATCCTCAAAAAGAAATAACTTCCAATAGGATGATGACCTAAGTTGTCAGTTCCCTGCACAGCCTTTTCTTAGGAGCTATTTTCATTGGAGAAATTTTCAGCATAGTGCTTCTGCAGGATAAGTTCTTGGTACATGAGGAGAGTTCTTGTGTGAGCAACGTTACAGTTAAAGTGTTTGCCTTCTGCCATCGTAGGGTTATGTAAGTGAAGATGAAAGAAGGTTGAGGGTTTGGTTTGGTGAGGGTTGTAGAGATGGAGGATCTTTAAAAGAGAATATGAAACTATTAAGGTTTCAAGTGTATGAGGTTAAAGATGAAGGAGTACTATGTGACGTGTGAAGAGTAGGGAATTATTTAAGTGGTGAGATGTAAAGATTGAAGGTGAGATGACGTGGAAGAGAGAAACTTACAATGAGTAGGAATTATCCTACCTTTTTCATTCTTTCAAAGTTCTTTCAAAGTAAGTGGTTTATGAAGCATGGAATCATTTTTTGAGCTCTACTCCACTTTTTGACCCATTGGAGTAATACTGCTTTTTCACAACTCATTTCTTTTCTTATTCTAAACCCCGTAAAACCATACATTCTTCTTTCTGAGCTTGTAAACTAACTTTCTTGTCCTCAAGATGATTCTCTGGCCTTACCAACTGATTCTCTAATCTTGCAAACTAGTGTCTTCGTTTAGGCTTAGTCAAAGTGTAACATCCTAATTTTTAACCCAATACTCTAGAACATATTTAGGTTAATCATTAGTCTGTTACTTCATAGTTCTCATTTAACTTTGAATTACTTAGCGGAAAATACGGGTAAATTTTTTTTGAAATGAAAGTGAGAGCCGCGTGATGCGATATAACTTGCAACGGACAAAACATACATCTCATAACGTCATAGCATAAAGCATATAAGGGCACATCATGAGAGACACTGAATAACATCTCATATATAATTATAATTTGCCCACTTATAAGCGTGGGACTTGATTTAGTACATGGAAATACATGAAAGAAAATACAACATAAACATAAACATAATCTACTCCCCTACCCGAGTGCAACTAATAGGATAACCTTTAAACAAAAGAAGGTTCATCCCCATCTAAGTGGTGTGTGTTCTAACTTCGGGGGCGTGTGCGCTCGAACACCAGGCCATCGCCAAAAGGTGAGGCGGGGAGAAGCGATGGGAATGTACAAGGGGAGTGAAGGAGTCGAGCCATGTACATGAATACTCTAACTATGCATCGACCCACAAAATGGTATGATCCGTGGTCCGGGTCATGGTGCACCTCCTATGTCGGCGTGTCCACGAATATCACGAACGTCGCCATCTAAAGACGTGACGGAAAGAAATAGATAGAGGGAGTGAGAATCTTGCTAAAGAATCTCAGTAGGGCCTCCTACTACCTAGGTGTCATCATCTACGTCCTCAGGAACCTTGGGTTTATTTATACAAAATGACTGAGCATGTATTCGGTTGATTTTAAACTTTAAAATATATTTTAGCCAAGGTCCATTCATTTTAGGATGATCTTAATGTCATGGATGCAACATAATAGAGAATGTATGCATGGCACTACCTAATGCACATACATAAAACATAACATCAAGCATCATCATTCTTGGTGGCATAAAGTGGCAATAGTAACATTCATATGGGACAAAACTTAGTGACATAATCATAATCATGAACTTCTCTTCCTCATGGGCCACCCTAAAAGACAATCGAATCAGGGTGCTCGGCGAACCGGTGTCACCCGAGCGTGTCATACATCTAGGTTATGAGCTCATACCTTAACTAGTCGTCACTAGTTCTTACTTACCACTTAACGATAAGCGTATCATAAATCCCGACTATCTGAGTACGGGTTAGGGGGCAAATCTCTTAGGGGTGCTCGGCCGAACCGGTGTCACCTAAGAGTATAAAATGGTACCGATGTCACATGAGTTCTATGGAGGTGCTCGGCCGAACCGGTGTCATCCTAGAACCCATCTTAGTACCTTAATTTTCAAAATCTCTTTAAGTCCCCAAATTTGTCGGAAATTCGGCGGCCAAAACGGTCATTACACCGAATTTCCTTCCAAATTTGCTTTATGCCACATTAACATATAAAGAATGGACCTTGGCATGAGGGGAGTGACTTTTTTTTTGTTATTGGGTTCACGCAAAAAGAATAAAAGGAATAATAATATGAGGGGAATGGCTTGAGTTGCACTAGTATCATCCCAACAATTTCTAACAAATAAACAAAAGAAATTTTTGACTTGACTTACTTTAGTATCCATTGTAACGCCACGATTTTTCCCATATACAAATGACCAAAATGCCCCTGAGGCAATTTTTACTAGGAAAATAAGGATAGCTGGCCCCGGCCACCCTCAAAGGGTTGTTTTAATGTTAAATGGAGATTATGTGTGTTACATATCTTAATAGAGCAGAAGAATCTCATTTTTGAGTTCCTGCATGCAAAATTACCAAAACGCCCCTTTGTCTAATTGACATAGAATTGATTCCTGATTGGACTCGGACTTTACCTGGGAGTTTGAAATGTTATTTTTAAGGGTTGCTTAATGACTGGTTGAGCACGGGTGGTCCCGGAAAATATTTGCGAAGAATTACCATTTTGCCCCTGATTAAGGGCATAGCGAGTTTTAACTACATAATTAACGAAACCTAAGCAATATTAGGCTCTAATTAAAGATTAATTAATTCTAATTATTAATCTCGAGTCAAAATAATTAATTGAGGTTAATTAGGACCTAAAATTGCTTAAGGAAGCTCAAAATCTCTTTCTTTATTTAAGACTTTATGTCACATTTTCATGAATAGTACTCTCCCTATTCCAATCCCATGATTTAAGGAAATCAAGATGTGATTGAGAATCTTGACTAGAAGAAGTTTGACTCCACTAATGAGCAAGAACACTCTTTAATCTTGTCTTGAGCCATCGTAATTGCTCACTTTCTCATCCAAACACCTAACTACAAATCTATAATCAAAGGCCTAACTAAATCCACTCCTAAACACATTTCTAATCAACATTAAATTGACAAAATTTCCTCCTTAAGCCCCTTGAAAGAAGTGGCCACTCCCCCTCCATTTTCATCCATCACTTGTTGAAATTCAAATAAAATACACTTGAAGAATCATACCATGAACCATACCTAAGCCTATATCTAACCATACCTTGGAATGACACACACAAGAGATATTTTTCTTTTTCTCTTCCCTTCCATGGCCGGCCACACTTCCTCTTTCCTATTCCCTCATGATGAAATTCTTCTATAAATACACACTCAAAGGAAAACAAATGCCTTTTGCTCAACCTTGCAAGTTCTAGCTTCCTTAAGAATTCTTCTTCTTCTCATCCTTCAAAAAGACACTACCCAACCTCTCACACTTCCCACTCCCAAGATCAAGTTCCCCTTCAAACAAGAAACATATCCTTGGTAGGGATTTTATGTTGGGTTCTTCTCCTTTCCCTTAATTCCTTCTTTTTCGGTTTTGAGCTTCTTCTTCTCCTCCATTTGTTTTTGTTTTACTGTTGTTCAATGATTGGAAACCATGGCTTGATGATGAAAATCCTTGAAGTTGGTTGAAAAGCCTTTATTTGTTTAACCTCTAGAGCTTAAAGTTTCATTATTTGGTTTTAAGAGTTCTTAGTAAATGAAATATTATGATTTTTTTCATCACTTGATTTTATGGGTTCAAGACTTACCTTATTTAACTTATGATTGATCGGTATTTTAGAGTTTACACTCTAAATAGGAGTTTTGAGCTTAAACCTTAAAGAACTAAATAAAAATATGTTGGGTTTTTCTTTGATGGTTTTCTTTTGAGCGTGATGATGAGTCTAAGAAGACAAGGTTCTTGGAACCACAATAATAAGAGACTCTAAAATTCATGCCATTTAGTAAGATTGATCGGTATTTTAGAGTTATCACTCTAAATAGGAGCCTTGAGCCTAGAACCAAAAGAATATAATAAAAGGAAATGCATTCATGTTTATGTTTCAAGTCTTTGCATTTCATGTTTACATTCAAGTCTTGCACCTCATATTTCTTTCCAAGTTGTCACCTAAGGCTGAAGATAAGAAATGGACTTGCATTCCATGTTTATATTTCTTGTCTAGTGTATTTATATTTCAAGCCATCGCCTAAACTTAAAGATTAAAATTGAACTTGCATTCTCATATTTAATTTTGAGGCTTGCATAGCATATTTACATTTCCATTGCCATCACCTTATAACATCAAGACTAAAATAAGGCTTGCATTGGCTTGTTTAAAATTGTGTCATCACCTAAAAATCTAGAGCTCAAGACTTACCCCTTTCAATTTACTTAGGAATTTTGGTTCCATGGGCATTCACGTTTGTAAAGGTGTTTCGATTTCAAAAAGAATGTGGAATAAGGTTCAAAATGGTTTTAGAAAGGAAAAGTAACACAAAGAGTGTTTAAAACTTGAATTTTTGAACTTTGACGTTATTGGTAATCGATTACCAGGGGGATGTAATCAATTACCAGAGTGGTCTGCAATACCCAAGTAAGAACTTTTGGCCTAAATGTCGATTACAACATCATGTAATTTGATTACACAATGTTCTAAGAAACCCGAGCGTATTCTGGACTTTGTGTCGATTATCATTCCATGTAATCGATTACTCAGATATTCTTGAGGCCCAGAAAGCATTTTCAATGGTGGTAATCGATTACAAGGCTCAAGTAATCGATTACTAGAACATTTAACCTTCCTGTTTTAAAGATTCAAGCTGTGTAATTGATTACAGGGCTCATGTAATCAATTACAAGAACCTAAAATGTGCAAATAAACATTTTCCCTACTTGTATATCATGAATCTATGATCTTGTATAACATGAATCTATGACCTTGTATAACATGAATCTATGATCTTGTATGACATGAATCTATAATCTTGTATGACATGGACTTATGATCTTGCATGACTATTCTTGGATCGTGAGCATATTTATCTGGATTAAGAAATTCATTAGAAGGCATTTGCAATGACTGTGAACATGCTTATGTGAATTGGTTGAGATGCATAATTATGAGCAATGGCATGTTGAGAAATAAGTTATGAATTACCATGCATCTACATAACATGTCAAGATTAAAGGTGACATAAGATACATAGAAATGATCCTTAGACTCCCTGAATTAAAGGGTATGAGAGGTGATCCAAATAGGAAATGATCCTTTGGACTCCCCGAATTAAAAGTTATGAAAAGTGATCCCGATGCCCTCTACCCCATACTTTTAGAGTCAAGTGTTAAACTTATCATAGGATAAATATATGCTAGTGATGACTAGTGAGGTATGAGCTCATAACCTAGAACTCTCAAAAGCAAAAGTAATAGGGTGGCCCCAAGGAGAGAGAAAGAATAGCTTAAGTCACTTAAAAGATAAGACACAGAAATTCATGTTATGTTTACTATGTTCAATGAGCTTCACTATGTTTGTATGTATATTATGTTACTCCTTACACTGACATGCATAGCATGATAAGGTATGATGCATTCATAACATTTAAGAAGCATATTAAAATGAACGGGCCTCGGTAAATGATATTTTAGAACTTAAAAATTCAACCTTATGCATGCTCACCATTTTATAATAAAACACGAGGTTCCTGAGGACATAGATGATGACAGCAGGATAGGAAGACGCCCTATTGAGATTGTATAGAAAGTTTTTGACTCCCTCTATCTTTTCCTTCCATCACGTATTTAGAGGCTGATGGCGACATTCATGATCTACATTGACGCGCCCACTTAGGAGATGTACTATGTAACGCCCCGATTTTACATGCAGTGGAAAATGACCAAAATGCCCACGAGGACATTTTAGGTCGGAGTCGAGGATGGCCAACCGGCAGTCCCGAAGGGCCAACTCAATGTTTGAAGGGATTGAATGACCCTTGAGTGGTTACGGAGGCGAAAGTCTCATTTTCTGATTTGGTCAAAATGACCAAAATACCCCTATAGCGTTTTTACGCGGGTAAAGGTGCCGTTTGAGCCCGAAACTTTCCCCAAAGGTTTAAAACCATGTTTTTACATGTTTCAAAGCATCTGTTTGAGTCCCAGTGGTCTCGGGCAGTTTTAATGCAAAATTACGATTTTGCCCCTAGAATAGTGTTTTTGAGCTTAATGATGTAATTAAGCAAATCTAAGCAATATTAGGCTCTAATCGAAGATTAATTAATTTGCATAATTAATCTAAAGTCAAAATAAATTATTAAAATTAATTAGAACCTAAGACTGCTTAGATTAGATTTAAATCTCTTTTTAAAACTCAAGATTTCCAATCTTGGAATCTTGAATAGTGTTTTCTCTCTCCAATTCCTTAAATTAAGGAATTGTGTCTAGAATTGTTTATACACTAAAAATGAATTCCTATCTCACTAATGAAGCAAGACCACTCCTTAATTATGTCTAGACAACGTTAATTACCCATTTCCTTACCTAAACACTTTCCTACAAATTCCTAATCCTAAGCCTAATCAAAGCTACACCTAAATACACATCCTAACCCACAATTAAGGAACAACTTGTTCCCCAAGTCCTTCTAGAAAGGCATGGCCACCCATACCTCCCTCATGGCCACCCATACCATACCATGTCTTGAGCCATACCTAGGACCATGCTTTGAAGCATGCCTAGCCATACTTCACCATGTTTTAGGCCATACCTCACCATACCTTGAACCATGCCTTTGAATGACCATTTGATGAAGATATTTCCTTTCTTTCCTTCCTCAATTTCGGCCACCCCCTCCATTCCTTCACCCTTGGGTTGTTTTTCTATAAATACACATGCAAATGAACTTGTGAGAACCTTTACTTCACTTGCTAGCTTTGAGTTTTCAAGAGTGTCTTGGTTTCTTTCTTTTCTTTCAAAGAACTCAAGAGTTCTTTCTTCTTCTTACCTTCTTCATCCTTTCCACCACCATACAACCACCATTAAATCCTCCTTGAAACACTTAGCCATATCATTCTCAAGATCAAACTCAAGAAGCACAACATCCTTTCTTTTCTTCTCTCTTGGCCGAAACTTCTTTCAAGCCCAAGGGAAGATTTTTCTTCCATTCTCCTCTCAAGACCAAGCCTTGTTCATTCTCCAAGAGACATACCTTAGGTAGGGAGTTGTTTTAATAATTATTTCCTTGCTATGTTAAGATTTGTTTTTGGTTTAAAATGATGTTTTGAGGCTTTACCATCTCGGTTTCTTCCTTTTCTCCTTCCTTATGTATTTCGGCCATCAAAGTTTTGTTGGTTTCCCATGATAGCTTGATGATGAGTGTTTCTAGATGATGACCATGTGTTCATCACAATGAGACCTCTAGAGCTTGAGTTTTGATAAAAATGTTATTTATAATTTTGCTTCAAGGAATGATATTTTGTTTACTTTAGCTTGTTGTGATAAATTTGGATTAAGGTTTAAGTTCCTTCAAAGTCTTGTAAGAGCTCTAGTAAAGATATAAAATGAACTTGCATATTTATATTTCTAGCACCTCATATTTAGATTCCAATTTCTTGCATCTCATATCTACTTTTTATGTCATCACTAAACTCTAAAGATCTAAGAAAAGAACTTGCATTGTCACGTTTAAGTTTCAAGCTTTGCATTTCACGTTTATATTTCAAGTCTTCACCTAAGAACTTAAAGATTAAAACAAGAGTTTGCATATCACCTAAATAATCTCAAAGCCTTTCTATTTCGGCCTTAAAGTCGATTGTTGCTGGGCCTAGAGCACTAAAATAAAGAATTGAATTTGCATATTTACTTTCAAGTTTTGCATATTTACTTTGAGCTTTGCATATTTACTTTCAAGTCTTGCATATTTAATTTCAAGTTCTTGCATTTCATATTTACTTTGAAGCTCTCACTTTACTTCCTAATGAAGAATAAAATGGAATGCATAGCACGTTTATATTTTGTCATCACTTAAAGAAACTAGAGCTCAAAGACTTGCCCTTTATCTCAAGTTAAAGTTTGGTTATGGGAGCATTCCCTTGAGTGCACAATTCGGCCATGTGATGATGATGAGCTTGGAGTAAGTTTCATCGAGTCACAAGCGCCCATAATCTATGTCTTAATATTTTCTTAAGCATAGGAGAACTCAAAGAATATTTCAAGTATGATTTTACATTTTAAATCCCAATTTTGGGACAACTCAAATGGTTGCTACCCTTGTTTAGTTTATGATGATTTTAGTGAAATAAATTGGTTTCCAAAGAGTTTTAGAAGTCCTAAAGTGAATCCATGAGAAACTAGTGTATTATGTGCATTGACAATGAAATTTCATGCTTGGTATGATGATGAATGAATTCGGTTCTGCCTTGATGATTTGGTTGTTGTTTGATGATGATTTCATATGATAGAATGCGTAAAAATTATATATGTTGAGGTAGAAGCCTTTCTATGCATATTAGGAAAGAAACTAGTCTTACCGATAAATCGTAAAGTTGAGTTTTAGCATAGTTTTGACCCATTTATTTTTAGTTTCTTACCAAACTTTTTTAGTATGATAATAATCAGATTAGGATTGTTTAGATATGAAAAACTTGGTAACATTGGATATAGGATTGAATTTTAGCACCCATAGAGAAACTAGTAACTAGAAAACTGTAAAAATGCAATTCTAGAACTCTTAGAACATTTAATTTTCTGATTCTATCCAGCACCCTTACAATGTAGTAAACATGGTTTATAATTAGTTCTTTGAACTAGGAATGACTCATAATTGGTTTAGGTTTAACTTATAGCGCCTTAGGCGAAAACGGAATCGAGAAAGGGTCTAAGACGTAGTTTCTAGAACCCTCGTAATCACAAGATGTAATTTCTGCCCTTAAAGTGTAAGGCTGTCCAGATTCATTGAAGAACATAAAAATAAGTAAGAATTATTAGTTGTGAGCCTATAGGTGCATAAAAGGATAAAAACGGATGATAGCGTAATTAGTTTTCAAGATTTAGATCCGTAAGGGTCAAAGCATAAGACACCATAGGCTTAAGAGCATAATGAGCTTTAATGTTTCATGCAAGTGTATGTTTTATTATGAGAACAACTTGAGCATGTGATCTCTTATAAGAGTATATAGTGTTGATGTGGTGATGCTCACGCCATGATGCGTTATGCAAAATTATAATATTATGATGCTTATGATGCATACGATGATTATGATGCCTTATGTTGGTATTGAATGGCTATGCATGCTCTATATGTTTGGTGGCATAAAGCAAGTTTGATGGAAATCCGGTGTACGCCGTTACGCCGCCGAATTTCCCATCAAACTTGGGTACTTGAGAAAAAGCTTGCGAAAACTCCTGGGTGACACCGGTTTGGCCGAGCACCCCCAGGATAGGTTCTGGGTGACACTGGTTCGGCCGAGCACCCCCAGAACAGAATGACATAGTACTGAGACGCATTTCTCCCGCTACGGTGAGGAGAGAGCAAATCCGTGAGGGTATTGACTTTGAGCTTGCCAAAGCGGACAATTCACTGTGTACTAGATACCAGTAGAGCATTTCAAAGGAGGAAATGATCCTAAGATAGGTGATCCAAGAAAGTTATGTATACCCCCTCTATTAGCCCATATTAAATCTAGTGACGACTAGTTAGGATTGAGCTCATTCCTAGGCGATAGGTGAGATGTAGTTTGGTGACCAGATTATCGCCGGGCCGGTGAATCGGTTGGATTTTTGGTGGATATGTTAAGAGGGTGGTCTTTAAGAAAAAGAACTTAAGAGTTTTACTTATAAGAAAGATGTCACATGAAAAGTACTATGCCTTTTTATGCCACGTATATGATTTATGTTTCCTTATGATGTGCCCAAGTATTACGATTTTCGTGTTAATGTGCATATGTTATTGTCATGCATTCATCAAATATCTGTTGCATTCATGTCATTAAGACACATACTAAAAGACACCCACTTCGGATAAATAGATTTGTAAAGCCTAAAACCAATCCTTATGCATGTACACATTTTTCATAATTAAAACCGAGGTGGCTGGGGACGACGACGATGACACTAGTGTTAGAGTCGGGAATCCCTACTGAGAATCTTGAATGAGTTTCTTATCCCTTCCTTTTCTCCCGTGTCGTCTCTAGACGAGGATTACAACGAGGTTCGTGACTTCTTCTGAGGCTCGCGCTTAAGGGTCACACTAGCAGACGGAGCAGAGGGTCACTGCGGGAGCATAGATAGCTTAGCTTTTGGGTTGACACTTATCCAACCTCATAGGTGGATAAGGATCACTTCACATGTATGAGCATGTTTTGATGTAAATGATGGTACAATGATGCTAGTAATCTATATATAATACTATGTGTCATGATTATGAATAGTGTGGTTACATTTTCTTGCACGTTATGGTTATGACAAACGTTAGGTTAGAGCGCGGCTCGCGTTTTGCTTTCAAGTTTCAAAAAGAAAAATTTATTCATATTTTCCGCTAAGTATTTTAATGAAGGGTTGTAAAGAATGAGACTAAAAGAGTAATATACTAATGATTAACCTAAATATGTTCTAGAGTATTGGGTTAAAAATTAGGATGTTACATACTACGACGCCGCTCATCAGTCATATCATTTCGTGGGTCATTATGCAGTTCGCCTTCTTGTATACATGGACCGTCCCTTCACACACCTAGTCTCTAGCTTTTGATTCTCTCCTGCCTCCCCCTTTGGCAACGACCTCGTCTTCGAGCATGCATGTCCTCACGAGAAGCGGACTCGTCGCACTCCACCATCCACGACTTCCTGGAGTATGTGCCCCGTTCCCTCACAGACCATTCAGAGTGTAACGCCCTGATTTTTCAATCTGAAAGGAAAATGACCAAAATGCCCCTGAGGTCATTTTTTGCCCGAAATTCGAGGAAAGCCGTCTCGGCAATCCTTGGAGAGCCGATTCAATGTTTGAAGAAGATTGGATGATCCTTGAGTGGTTTCAGAAACGAAATCTCATTTTCTGCAGTTTCGGGTCAAAATGACCAAAATACCCCTATAACGTTTTTACGCAGGTAAAGGTGCCATTTGAGCACGAAACTTTCCCTGAAGGTTTAAAACAATGTTTTTACATGTTTAAAAGCATCTGTTTAAGTCCCGGTGGTCCCAGGCATTTTTTGTGCAAAATTACAATTTTGCCCTCGGGATAGTGTTTTTGAGCTTAATGACGTAATTAAGCAAACCTAAGCAATATTAGGCTCTAATCGAAGATTAATTAATTTCCATAATTAATCTAGAGCCAAAATAAACTATTGAAATTAATTAGAACCTAAAATTGCTTAGATTAAACTTAAATCTCTTTTTAAAACTCAAGATTCCAATCTTGGAATCTGAATAGTATTTTCTTTCTCCAATTTCTTAAATCATGGAATTGTGTCTAGAGTTGTTTATGAACTAAAATGAATTTATAACTCACTAATGATGCAAGACCACTCCTTAAACATGTCTTGACAACCTTGACTACCCATTTTCCCACCTAAACACTTTCTTACAAATTTCTAATCTTAATCCTAATCAAAGATACACCTAACACAACTCTAAACCACAATTAAAATGTAAGAAATCCTCCCCCATGGCTGATGCATGTTTCGGCCATCCCTCCCCTAATTCCATCACATGTTGATTTATTCCTCACTTAAAGAACTATGCTTGACCCATACTTGCACCCATACTTGAATCCATACCTAGCCATGCTTTCCACCATGCCTTGGAGAAGATATTTTTCTCCTCCTTATGGCTGTAAATGGCCGAAGCCATTCCCTCCCCAAACACCCTTCATTTGTTTCATTTCTCTATAAATAGCATGCTTGGGTGAACTTGCATCATTTTGGGTTCATTTGCTAAGTGTAAGTTTTCAAAAAGCACTTCAAAGTTTTCTTTTTCTCTCAAAGTTCAAGTGTCCAAGTTCTTCAAGTTCTTCATCCTTTTCACTCATCTCAACCTCCAATCACTTGGTAGGGATTTTCTTTCAAGTGTTTCTTTCATTTAAGTTCTTAATCTAGTTATGTGTTTTATGGTTTCTCTTGAATCTTTTTGGAACTTCTTTTCTTCTTCTCTTCCTTCTTCATTTTCGGCCATGAGCCTTTGAAAACAAAGGAATGAGAGCTTGATGATGAGGGTTTCATGATGATATTCATCACTTGAATAACATCTAAAGCTTGATCTTTGTTCTTAAGCAAAAGGTGTCTTTAGTTTCTTTCTTTCTTGAACCTTGAGATTCTTAACTTTGATGTTGATTTAAAATGTGTTAGTGGACTCAGTGATGAGGACTTATGATGTTGGTGTTAATACATCATCAAGATCATGGTCTCTAGAGTTTCAAAATGGATTTTTTCTTGCTCATGATTTCAGTTCCTTCCTTTTTCTTTTCTCAAGATTTCGGTTTCTTTCCTTTTCTTTCCTTCATGATTTCGGCCAACCAACTTGGGTGGTCTAACATGATAGCTTGATGATGAGAGTTCTAGATGGAGACTTTATGTTCACCACAATGAAACCTCTAAAGCTTGAGTTTTCATAAAAATGTTATATAGCTCACTTGTGGTTTAATTCTTTAGAAATGTTATCTTGAGTTCTAAGAACTCTAGACCTCACTTTATCTTGTCATGATGAGTTTGGGTTAAGGTTTAAGTTCTTCTAAAGTCTTGAATGAGCTCTAATAAGATATAAATGAACTTGCATATTTATTTTAAGGTTGCACTCATGTTTATATTCTTGCTTTGCATCTTTATTTTCAAGTCATCACCTAAGGACTCAAAGATTAAAATAAGACTTGCATTATCAACTAATTAATTCTCAAAGCCTTTCTATTTCGGCCTTAAAGTTGATTGTTGTTGGGCCTAGAGCACTAAAATAAAGAAATGAACTTGCATTGCATATCAATTTCAAGCCTTACATATTTATTTCCAAGTCTTGCATATTTACTTTAAAGTTCTCACTTTACTTTGTAATGAAGAATAAAATTGAAGTGCATAGCATGTTTATATTTTGTCATCACTTAAAGACCTTAGAGCTCAAAGACTTGCCCATTTTATCTCAAGTTAAAGTCTAATCTGGAAGCATTCTTTGAATGTATAATTTTGGCCAAGTAATAATGATGAGCTTGGAATGAGTTCCATCTAGTTACAAGGGCCAACAACCTATGTTCTAGGATTTTCTTTAAGCTTGATGAGTTTTATAAAGTTATAACCAACAAGATTTATGATTTTAATCCTCTTCTAAATAAGAATTAAATTGGTTACTGACCTAAGGTTGTTTTTGGCCTCTTGATAAAATAAAATGGTTTGCAAAAAGTTTTAGAGGTCCTAAAATGATTCCAAGGGAAACTAGTAACTTATATGTTTTAGAAATGTCAAATTATGTGTCTTTTTGGACTGCAACAATTCGGTTCTGCCTTGATGTATTTGTTGCTGTATGATGATGTTTTGATGTGTTAGAATGTCTGAAAATGATATATGATGAGTGTAACGCCCCGATTTTCTGTCTGAGTGGAAAATGACCAAAATGCCCCTGAGGTCATTTTCGGCCCGGAATTCGAGGATGACCGACCTGGCAGTCTTCGAAGGGCCAACTCAATGTTTGAAGGGGATTGAATGACCCTTGAGTGGTTCCGGAGGCGAAAGTCTCATTTTCCGTAGTTTCAGGTTAAAATGACCAAAATACCCCTATAGCGTCTTACGCGGGTAAAGGTGCCGTTTGAGCCCGAAACTTTCCCCAGAGGTTTAAAACCATGTTTTTACATGTTTCAAAACATTTGTTTGAGTCCCGATGGTCCCGAGCAGTTTTAGTGCAAAATTATGATTTTGCCCCTAGAATAGTGTTTTGAGCTTAATGATGTAATTAAGCAAACCTAAGCAATATTAGGCTCTAATCGAAGATTAATTAATTTCCATAATTAATCTAGAGTCAAAATAAATTATTAAAATTAATCAGAACCTAAGATTGCTTAGATTAGATTTAAAATGCAAAGAGAACCCTCCCATGGCTGATGCATTTCGGCCCTCTCTCTCTCAATTACCACACATGTTGAATTGTTTCTCACTCAAAGAACCATGCTTGAGGCCATACCTTGAACCATACCTCACCATGCCTCAAGACCACATTATCTCACCTCATGGAACTCATGGGTTCCCTCCATTCTGCATGGCCAAAGCCTCCCCCTCCATTTACACCCTTCATTTGTTTCATTTCTCTATAAATAGCTTGCTTGGGTGAACTTGTATCATGTTGGGTTCATTTGCAAGGAGTAAGTTTTCAAAGAAACACTTCAAAGCTTCCTTTTCCTCTCAAGTTCAAGTCTTCAAGTTCTTCATCCTCTTCTCTCATTCCAACCTCCTAATCACTAGGTAGGGATTTTCTTTCAAGAGTTCTTTCATTTAAAGTTCTTACTTTCCTTATGTGTTCTTAGTTTCTCTTGAATCCTTTTTAGAACTTCTTTTCTTCTTCCACTCCTCTTTGTTTTTCGGCCATGAGGCTTGTGAATCAAAGAAATGAGAGCTTGATGATGAGAGTTTCATGATGATGTTCATCGCTTGAACAATCTCTAAAGCTTGATCTTTGATCTTGAGTTAAAGGTGTTTTTAGTTTTTCTTCTTAAATCTTTGAAACCTTTCACTTTGATGATATTTTAAAATGGTTAACATGAACTCAATGATGAGAGCTCATGATGTTGATGTTAATGCATCATCAAGATTATGATCCCTAGAGTTCCAAATGTTTCTTTTCTTCTCCAACAATTTCGGTTCTTCTTCCTTTTCTTTCTTTGTGGTTTCGGCCATGTTGGCCAAAGGAACTCACAATGGCTTGATGATGAGAGCTTCTAGATGATGACTATGTGTTCATCACAATGAGGCCTCTAGAGCTTGAGTTTTAATAAGAATGTTATTTAAGTTTACATTTCAAGAAAAGAAACTTTGTGTTTAAAGAACTCTTGAGGTTCACTCTTGTTTTTCTTTATCTTGTCATGATGAGTTTGGGTTGAGGTTTAAGTTCCTTTAAAGTCTTGTATGTGCTCTAATAAGAAATAAAATGAACTAGCATTCATATTTAAATTTGAGCTTATGCATTACATATTTATTTTGAGCTTTGCATTCATATTTAATTTTCAAGCCATCACCTAAAGTTAAAGGCTAAAGAATGGAATGCATCTCATATTTATATTCTTGTCTAGCATATTTACCTTTCATCACTAAAGAACGTAAAGATTTAAAATGAGGTTGCACTATCACCTAACTAAATCTCAAAGCCTTTCTATTTCGGCCTTAAAGTCGATTGTTCTTTGGGCCTAGAGCACTAAAATAAAGAAATGAACTTGCATATTTATATTTCAAGCCTTGCATATTTATATTCCAAGTCTTGCATATTTATTTTAAGCCTTGCATTTTTATATTCAAGTCTTGCATGTTTACTTTAAGTTCTCACTTTATTTTGTAATGAAGAATAAAAATGAAGTGCATAGCATGTTTAAATTATGTCATCATTTAAGAGATCTTAGAGCTCAAAGACTTGCCCATTTCATCTCAAGTTAAAGTTTAATGAGGGAGCATTCTTTGAATGCATGATTTCGGCCATTAAGTGATGATGAACTTGGAATGAGTTCCATCTAGCTTCAAGAACCAATAAGTCAAGTTTTAAGAAATCTTTTCAAAGCTCATGAATTTGTTTAAGTTTAAGACCAACAAGGTTCTACGAATTTAACACTCTTTTAAGGAGGGATTGAGTGGTCACTAGCCTAAGGACATGTTTAGTCTCTTTGACATGATAAAATGGTTTGCAAAAGAGTTTTATAAGTCTTGAAAATGATTCCAAGAGAAACTAGTAACTTATGTGTTTTAAAAATATCAAGTTATATATCTTTTTGGGATTTAATGTTTCAGTTCTTCCATGATGTGTTTGCTGCCATGTGATGATGTTTGATGTGTTTGAACGAGTAAAAATTATGTATGATAAAGTTGGGACATTTCTATGCAAGGTAGAAAAGAAACTAGCTTTCTAGGAAAAACCGTAAATCAAGATTTAGCATAGTTTTATCCCATTTAATTATGGACACTGCCCAAACTGTTTTGATGGGGATATAATCAGATTAGGATTGATTAGTCATGAAAAATTTGGTTTCATTTGAAGTAGGAATGAATTTTAGCACCTATAGAGAAACTAGTAACTAGAAAACCGTAAAACCGCAATTCTAGAACTCTTAGAACATTTAATTCTTAGAATCTGTCCAGCAACCTTAAAATGTAGAGAACATGATTTATAAATAGTTCCTTGATATAGGAATGACTCATAATTGGTTTAGGATTAACTTATAGCGCCTTAGGCGAAAACAGAACCAAGAAAGGGTCTAAAACGCAAGTTCTAGAACCCCGTAATCATAAGTTTATAACGCTGCCCCTAAGGAATGATGATTTAATTGAGAGCATAATTAAATTGTAACACCTCGATTTTTCTGTCTGAGGGAAATGACCAAAATGCCCCTGAGGTCATTTCTTGACCCGAATTCGAGGGTAACCAACTCGGTAGCCCTCAAAGGGTCAACTCAATATTTGAAGGGGATTGAATGGCCTTCGAATGTTTCCGGAAGCGAAAATCTCGTTTCATGATTTGGTCAAAATGACCAAAATACCCCCATAACGTTTTTACACGGGTAGAAGTGCCGTTTGAGTCCGAAACTTTCCCCAAAGGTTTAAAAACATGTTTTCATGTGTCTAGAGGTCTCTGTTCAAGTCCCGATGGTCCCAGGCAGTTTTAGTGCAAAATTACGATTTTGCCCCTAGAATAGTGTTTTTAAGCTTAATAATGTAATTAAGCAAACCTAAGCAATATTAGACTTTAAACGAAGATTAATTAATTTTCATACTTAATCTAGAGTCAAAATAAATTATTAAAATTAATTAGAACCTAAAATTGCTTAGATTAGATTTAAATCTCTTTTCTAAAACTCAAGATTTCACTCTTGGAATCTTGAATAGTGTTTTCTCCCTCCAATTCCTTAAATCAAGGAATTGTGTCTAGAATTGTTTATACACTAAAATGAGTTTATAACTCACTAATGATGCAAGAACACTCTTTAATTATGTCATGACAACCTTAATTACCTATTTTCTCACCTAAACACTTTCTTACAAATTCCTAATCTTAATCCTAATCAAAGATACACCTAAACACAACTCTAAACCACAATTAAAATGCAAGAAATCCTTCCCCCATGGCTGATGAAGTTTCGGCCACCTCCTCCCCCTTTTGACCACATGTTGATTTGTTTCTCACTCAAAGAACCATGCTTGAGGCCATACCTTGAACCATACCTCACCATGCCTCAAGACCACATTATCTCACCTCATGGAACTCATGGGTTCCGTCCAATCTGATGGCCGAACTCCCTCTCCCTCCATGCACCTTCCATTTGCTTCATTTCTCTATAAATAGAATGCCTTGAGGAGCTTGCACCACTTTTAGATCATTTGCAAAGTTTAGTTCTCTCCAAAGCTTTTCTTTTTCTCTCAAAGTTCTAGTGTTCTTCAAGCTCTTCAAGTTCTTCAAGTTCTTCATCTTCTTCATCTTCTTCTTCCATCTTCAAGATCATCACACCAAGTAGGGATTTCTTTTCATGAATGTTCTTCTTTAAAGCTTGATGTTTATGGTTTCTCTTATTTTCATTTTTAGAACTTCTTCTCTATTCCTTTTTCTTTCTTGTTTCGGCCATGAGCCCTTGAGAATAGAGAAATGAGAGCTTGATGATGAGAGTTTCATGATGGTGTTCATTACTTGAAACAAACTCTAGAGCTTGATCCTTGTTCTTGAGCAAAAATGTTTCTAGTTCTTCCTTTCTTGAACTCTTGAGAACTCTATCTTTGGTGATATTTCAAAATGGTTTTAAGGACTCAATGATGAGGTCTCATGATGTTGGTGTTAACATGTCATCAAGATCATGGACCCTAGAGTTTTAAAATGTTCCTTTTCCTTCTTGAAGTTTCAGCCACTTCCTTTTCTTTTACAAGCTAAATGTTTTAATTTTCTAAAAATGTTATGTTGAGTTCTAAGGACTCTAGACTTTACTTGATCTTGGTTTGATGAGTTTGGGTTAAGGTTTAAGTTCCTTTAAAGTCTTGTTAAGAGCTCTAGAAAGATAAAATGAACTTGCATAATTTATTTTATGCTTGCATTTATATTTACATTCTTGCTATGCACCTTTACTTTCAAGCTATCACCTAAGAACATAAAGATTAAAATGGAACTTGCACCATTACTTAATTTAATTCTTAAAGCCTTTCTATTTCAGCCTTAAAGTCAATTGTTGTTGGGCCAAGAGCACTAAAATAAAGAATTGAACTTGCATTATCACCTAATTAATTTCTCGAATGCCTTTCTATTTCGGCCTTAAAGTCGATTGTTGTTAGGCCAAGAGCACTAAAATAAAGAATTGAACCTTGCATATTTACTTTCAAGCTTGCACGTTTAAGTTTATGCCTTGCATATTTAATTTAAGTCATCACTTTATTTTGTAAGCGAGATTAAAAATGAAAAGCATGAGCACGTTTATTTTATGTCAAAACTTAAGAACCTAGAGCTCAAAGACTTGCCCATTTCATTTCAAGTTAAAGTTTAATGTGAATGCATTCTTTGAATGCATGTTTTGGCCAAGTAGTGATGATGGACTTGCAATGAGTTTTCATCTAGCTACAAGGGCCGATAATCTATGTTTTAAGTTTTTCCTGAAGCTTTACAAATCTTTATAAGGTTATGTCATCATGAGTTATAACTTTATTCCCTCTTTGAAGATGAAATATATTTTGGTCACTGACCTAAGGCTTCTCTTAGCCTCCTAATGAATTAAAATGATTTGCAAAGAGTTTTAGAGATTCTAAATTGATTCCAAGAGAAACTAGTTAACTTATGTACCTAGAGATGTCAATTTAGTTCTCTTATTGAAGTTAGATGTTTTCGGTACTGTCATGATGAGCTTGTGGCTGTATGATGATGTGTTGATGTGTTAGAATGTGTGAAAATATCACATGATGATGTAGAAATGATTCTATGCATGATGGGTAAGAAACTAGCTAACTAGAAATACTGTAAAGCTAGAATTTAACATAGTTTAGACCCATTTGTTTTTGGAACTTATCCAAACTGTTTTAATGGGAACATAATCAGATTAGGATTGTTTAGACATGAAAAACTTGGTAACGTTTGGATTAGAATTGAATTTTAGCACCTATGGGGAAACTAGTAACTAGAAAATCGTAAAAATGCAAATGTAGAACTCTTAGAACATTTAGTTTTCTGGATTCTGTACAGCAACGTTACAACATGATAAATGTGATTTATAATTAGTTCTTAAGCATAGGATTGCCTCATAATTGATTGAGATTTAATTTATAGCGCCTTAGGCAAAGACGGAACCGAGAAAGGGTCTAAAACGTAAGTTCTAGAACCCCGTAACCACAAGTTAGAAATTCTGCCCTATGCTTTTCAGATTTGAGTATGAACATGAGGATTAGGAATGATGGTTAATTATGAGCCCTTAGGTGCATAACATACGAACGACGGATGTTAGAAAACTATATCTCAAGATTAAGACCCTTAAGGGTCAAAGCATAAGCTACCGTAAGGGTAAGCGTTTGAATGTTCTATGATGATGCATGTGTTATGTGAAGGATGATAATGTTATTCATATGAGGAATTCATGAGGATATATGTTTATGTGGCATAAAGCAAATTTGGAAGGAATTTGGCGTAATGCCTTTGTGCCGCTAAATTTCCGACAAATTTGGGGACTTAAAGAGATTTTGAAAATTAAGGTACTAAAATGGGTTCTAGGATGACACCGGTTCAGCCGAGCACCTCCATAGAACTCATGTGACATCGGTACCAATTTATACTCTTAGGTGACACCGGTTCGGCCGAGCACCCCTAAGAGAATTGCCCCCTAACCTGTACTCAGATAGTCGGGATTTATGATTTATGATACGCTTATCGTTAAGTGGTAAGTAAGAACTAGTGACAACTAGTTAAGGTATGAGCTCATAACCTAGAGATGTGACACGTTTTGGGTGACACCGGTTCGGCCGAGCACCCCCAGAGCGCTTGTCTTTTAGGGCGGCCCATGAGGAAGAGAAGTTTCATAATTATGATTATGTCACTAAGTTTGTCCCATATGATTGTTCCTATTGCCACTTTATGCCACTAAGTATGATGATGCTTGATAATATGATTTATCTATGTGCATTAGGTAGCGCCATGTATACATTCTCTATTATGTTGCATTCATGATATTAAGATCATCCTAAAATGAATGGACCTTGGCTAAAGTATATTTTAAAGTTTAAAATGAACTCGATGCATGCTCACTTGCTTCTACGAAAATAAACCCAAGGTTCCTGAGGACGTAGATGATGACACCTAGGTAGTAGAAGGCCCTACTGAGATTCTTTAGTAAGATTCTCACTCCCTCTATCTCTTCTTTCCGTCACGTCTTCAGATGGCGACGTTCGTGGTGTTCGTGGACACGCCGACATGGGAGGTGCACCATGACCCGGACCACGGGTCATTCCATTTTGTGGGTCGATGCATGGTTCGAGTATTTATGTTCATGGGTCGACCCTTCACTCCCCCTGTACATTCCCATCGTTTCTCCCCCGTCTCACCTTTTGGCGATAACCTGGTGTTCGAGCCTGCACGTCCCCGAGAAGAGAGGCTTCGCTGTACTCCACCATCTGAGTCCGCCGTTCGAGACTACCCCCAGTATGTGCCCCGTTGCCCATCGTCTTTTTCGGAGACGGATCCTTCCGAGGATTCGGCGACCCAAGTACCCTTCGAGGGATCTTCCCCTACCATACCCATGGACCTCAGGGAGGGTAGCGAGCCCACCGTGACTCAGCCGAGGCTTGCACGACGACCGAAGATGAGGCCGCGCCACAGAGGTCACTCCCAAGCCCCGTTCCGCCTATTCTCGCCGAAGGAGCTTGCTCAGTTCCTGGTTACGTGCCACGCTTGAGGGATAGTCGCCAGTAGGAGGCTGTGGATGGCCCGGGTTAGTGCACACACCGCATAGACGAGGATAAACCTTCTTTTATTTAGAGGTTACCCCATCAGATGCACTCGGGTAGGGGAGTAGTTTATATTTATGTTTATGTTGTATTTTCTTTCATGTATTCCTTTGTACTAAATTAAGTCCCACACTTATAAGTGGGCAAGTTATATATATATATGAGATGATATTTAGTGTTTCTCATGATGTGCCTTTATGTGCCTTATGCTATGACGTTATGAGACGTATGTTTTGTCCTTTACGTGTTATATCGCATCACGCGACTCTCACTTTGTATTTCAAAAAAATTTACCCGTATTTTTCGCTAAGTATTTCAAAGTAAAAATGAGAACTATGAAATAACAGACTAATGATTAACCTAAGTATGTTCTAGAGTATTGGGTTAAAAATTAGGATGTTACATAAATGATAAGGTTTGATAAAAGAGAACCCTTAGGTGCATAAGAGTTTGATAGGAGATAATAGGTTAACTACATCACGAGTTTAAGGCCCATAAGGGTCAGAGCATAAATCACCATAGGACCAAGTGCATAACAAACTTTTAATGTTGCTTGTGAGAATATGAGGATAATTATGTGAATGCATGATGAAGGATGCATGTTTGATTGACTTATGTGGCATAAAGAAGAATTTGGAAGAAATTCAACATGCTACAGTTATGCCATCGAATTTCTGACAAATTCGAGACTCAGAAAGTTTTTGAAAACCTATGAAAGTTTTTATGAGGTACTAAGATGGGTTCTCGGATGACACCAGTTCGGCCGAGCACCTCCAGAGAACTCATGTGACATCGGTACCAAGATTTAATTCTTGGGTGACACCGGTTCGGCCGAGCACCCCCAAGAAATGCCCCCTAGCCCGTACTGGATAAGTCGGGATTATGTTTATGATTATGTTACGCTTATCGAGATTGATAAGTAAGAACTAGTGACGCCTAGTTGAGATATGAGCTCATAACCTAGAGATGTGACACGTTCTGGGTGACACCGGTTCGGCCGAGCACCCCTAGAGCGCTTGTCTTTTAGGGTGGCCTATGAGGAAGTTATGATGATTATGTCACAGAGAATTTATTTGCCACTTTATGCCACTACTATTATGATGTTCTTAAGTATATGATGATTATTCTTGCATTAATTAGAGCCATGCATACATTCTTTAATATGCTTGCATCCATGACATTAAGAATCATGCCAAAACGAATGGACATTGGCTAAATTATGTTTTAGAACCTAAAAATGGACTTAATGCATGCTCACTTATTTGGTATAACTAAACCCAAGGTTCCTGAGGACGTAGATGATGACACCTAGGTAGTAGGAGGCCCTACTGAGATTCTTTAGCAAGATTCTCACTCCCTCTATCACTTTCTTTCCATCACATCTTCAGATGGCGACGTTCGTGGTTTTTGTGGACACCCCAACTTGGGAGGTACATCATGATCCGGACCACGGGTCATATCATTTTGTGGGCCGCTGCGTCGTTTGAGTGTTCATGTTCGTTGGACGGCCCTTCAGTCACCCCATACATAGCCACCGATTCTCTCCTGTCTCACCCTACGGTGACGACTTCGTGTTCGAGCGCGCACGTCCTCGAGAGGAGCGGATCCGCCGCACCCCACCGACGGCCTCTGCCATCCGGGACTACCCACAGTATGTACCCCGCTCGCCCTCATCATTCTCCGGGACGGACCCTTCGGAGGATTCTGCCACTCAGGTACCCTCCGAGGGATCCTCCCCCACTGTGCCGATGGACGTTGGGGAGGGTAGCGAGGCTTTCGTCGCTCAGCCAGTACGTGGAGGACGGGTGAGGATAACTCCCCGCCGTGGAGCTCACATCCGACCGATGCAGCGTATTGCCACCCCCGGCCGAGATCGCCCAATGGATCGGGTACATCCCTCCTTTCCAGAGAGGCCCGCAGTAGGAGACGACTGTCGCGGTTCTGGCGCTTGAGCTCGACTAGGCTAGGATAGCCTTCTCTTGTCTTTGGGGTGATCCATTTGTAGGAGCACTAGAGTTAGGAGAGTTTCTTTTATCACCTTTGTTGTACTTTCATTTCCATGTATTTTTATTCCAGTTGTACTAAACTAAGTCTCGCTCCTTATGAGTGAGCATATCATATATTATATAAATATGCAGTTCGATGTTATTATGATGTGCCTTTACTTTGCTTATGTGATGTTGCTATGCGATGTTTGCTGTATTACCTTTCGCGTATTACTAGTTAACATGTCGCGCGGCTCTCACTTTGCTTTTATAATTCAAAAAAAAATTTACCAGTATTTCCGCTAAGTATTTTAAAGTAATAAGAAAGCTATGACGTAACAGACTAATGATTAACCTAATTATGTTCTAGAGTATTGGGTTAAAAATTAGGATGTTACAATGAGGTAGGAACATTTCTATGCATGTTAGGAGAGAAACTAGCTTCATCGAAAAACAGCAAAGTTGGAATTTAACGTGTGTTTAACCCCTTCAATCCTAATCAATGCCAAAACTGTTTTAGTATGATAACAATCAGTTTAGGATTTATTAATCATGAAAAATTTGGTTACATTTGAAGTAGGATTGAATTTTAGCACCTATAGAGAAACTAGTAACTAGAAAATCGTAAAAGTGTAATCCTAGAACTCTTAGAACATTTAATTTCTAGATTCTGTCCAGCAACCTCATAATATGGCAAACATGGTTTATAATTAGTTCTTAGGCATAGGGATGCCTCATAATTGGTTTAGATTTAATTTATAGCGCCATAGGCCAAAACAGAATCGAGAAAGGGTCTAAAACATAAGTTCTAGAACCCCGTAATCATAGATATATAACTCTGCCCTTGGAGTATGGTGCTACCCAAATTTATTAAATAACATAAATGATAGTAAGATTTGTTAGAAGAGAATCCTTAGGTACATAAGAGGTTGATAAAGAATGATAGAATAATTACATCTCAAGTTTAAGGCCCGTAAGAGTCAAAGTATAAGATACCATAAGATCAAGAGCATAATGAGTTTCAATGTTACATGTGAATGTATGTTTTATTTGAGAATGATTATGTAAACGTATGAAATTATGATTGAGGATACATGTTCTACTTATTTATGTGGCATAAAGTAAATTTGGAAGAAATTTGGTATGCTTGTAGATTATCTTCTTGAATTTCTGACAAATTTGGGGACTTAGAAAGTTTTTGAAAAAGCTATGAGATTTTCGTTATAAGATATGAGGTACTAAGATGGGTTCTTGGATAACACCGGGTCGGCCAAGCACCTCCAGAGAACTCATGTGACATCGGTACCAAGATGTATTCTTGGGTGACACCGGTTTGGCCGAGCACCCCCAAGAAATGCCCCTTAGCCCGTACTAGATAGTCGGGATTATGATTATGATACGCTTATCGGGATTGATAAGTAAGAACTAGTGACGACTAGTTAGGTATGAGCTCATAACCTAGAGATGTGACACGTTCTGGGTGACACCGGTTCGGCCGAGCACCCCCAGAACAAATGTCTTTTAGGGTGGCCCCATGAGAAAGTAAAGTATGATGATTATGTCACAAAGTTTTCCCCACATGAGATTTCAATTACCACTTTATGCCACCATTATGATGCTTCTTGATATTATGATTGATGTCCTTGCATTAAGTAGTGCCATGCATACATCCTTTACTATATTGCATTCATGACATTAAGATTCATTCTAAAATGAACGGACCTTGGTTAATTATATTTTAAAAGCTTAAAAATGAACTTAACGCATGCTCACTTATTTTATACACTAAACCCAAGGTTCCTGAGGACATAGATGATGACACTTAGGTAGTAGGAGGCCCTACTGAGATTCTTTAGCAAGATTCTCACTCCCTCTATCTTTTCTTTCCGTCATGTCTTTAGATGGCGACGTTCGTGGTTTTTGTGGACACCCCGACGTGGGAGGTGCACTATGATTCAGAGCACGGATCATACCATTTTGAGGGTCAGTGCACAGTTTGTGTCTTCATATTCATTGGACGACCCTTCACTCACCCTGTACATACCTATCACTTCTCCCCGACAGCACCCTACTGCGATGACAAGCGGGTTTTCGAGTGCGCACATACGCACAATGAGAGAGTGCTCTGCATGCACACCGCCGCTTCAGCCATGCGCGACTACCCCGACTATGTGCCCCGGACATACTTCTCAGAGACCGACCCGTCGGAGGACTCGCCTACCTATCTATACAGCGAGAGCTCTGCCCCCATTCCACCACTATTGAAAGAGGTCAGTGAGGACACCGTGACTCAACCTCAGCTAGCACGACGACCGAAGATGCGCCCATGCCATGGGGGTCACTCCCGATCCTCGCTTCGTCTTTACACGTCGGAAGAGCTCGCCCAATTTGCCGGGTATGTGCCTCGCTCATAGGATGGACGTCAGTAGGAGGTAGCGGATGACCGATGGAGTACCGGGGTAGTGCACACACCACTTAGATGAGGATAAACCTTATTTTGTTTAAAGATTATCCCTTAGTTGCACTTGGGTAGGGGAGTTTGCTTTTATGCTTTCTGTCACACTTTCCTTTGTATTTTCTTTTTAGATGTATTCATTTCATGTTGTACCAAACTAAGTCCCACTCTTCATAAGTGGGCATATCATATCATATCATATATATATATGCAGTTCAGTTTTATCATGATGTGCCTTTACCTGCTTTATGTTATGATGTTTATGAGATGCTTGCTTTATTTCCTTACGTGCTTCATTGCTTATCGTGTCGCGCGGCTCTCACTTTGCTTTTATAATTCAAAAAAAAATTTACTAGTATTTTTCGCTAAGTATTTTAAAGTAAAAAGAAAACTATGACATAATAGACTAATGATTAACCTAAATATGTTCTAGAGTATTGGGTTAAAAATTAGGATGTTACACAGAGACAAACCCTTCCGAGGATTCCGCTATTCAGGTACCCTTCGAGCGTTTTTCACCCGCTATACCCATGGATTTTGGCGAGGGCAGTAAGACCACCGTGACGCGGCCGATCCACGGAGGGCGAGTGAGGATGATACCCCGCCGTGGAGCCTATGTCTGACCTGCATACCATTTGGCCACCTCGGCCGAGCTGGCTCAATGGGTTGGATATGTTCCTCCTTCATAGGGCGAGCAGCAGTAGGAGCTGGCAGCTATTGTTTAGTGCTCGAGCATATGACTGGCATAGGATAGCCCCCTTTTTTGGTTTTAGGGGTTATCTACTTTAGATGTACTAGGGTAGCGAGGGTTTATGGTTTATGTACTTTATGTTTTTATGTATTTCGAATGACTGTACTTAATCCTACTACTTAACCTGACGTAGGATTGAACCTTTATTATATAATATATAATGTGATGGTTGTTATGTTATGATCTTATGCCCTCATTCTTCACATGCATGGTTTATTATTATTTGTTACGAACCACATGACATAGTGTTATCGTATGCGCAGCTCATGTTTTCATCTCTTATTTCAAAAAAATTTACCTGTATTTTCACTAAGTATTTTCTAAAAGTTAGAATCAAGAGCTGGAACAAAAAAGTAACGGCTAATATTTAACTTGAATACCTCCTAGGCATGTTAGGTTAAAGATTAGGGTGTTACATTCACCACACACAAGCATTGATGCGTGCCAACTGTCTTCCACTTTTTTTTTTGGGGGTCTGGAACTGTCTTCCACTTATAGGCCAATAAACGTGGACTTCACAATCACAGCCCAGTATAGTTCATGGACTAGGCTTAAGAACTAGACTCAAGCATTTTATATTTTTGTATGGATTAGAAGGGCTGGTTCGTAAATCTGTGGGCCAGGCTCGTTTAGCTCCAGGCTAGGTGGAGCGGGCTAAAAAAGTCTACGCGTTGGCAAGCCAGCCCTACCTCCCAATCTATCCAACCTCCATGATGTTTTTCATCTTTCCCAGTTGAGAAAATATGAGTCTGACCCGGGTCATGTATTAAAGCCAGAGCATATACAATTAAGGGAAGACCTGACGTTTAACTTGCCACTTACAAGAATCACAGACAGGGGAGTCAAGCAACTGAGAAGTAAAATTGTACCCTTGGTCAAAGTAGCGTGGGGACAGTGAAAAGTAGAGGAGTTCACTTGGGAGTTGGAGTCAGATATGATGGCACAATATCCCAAGCTATTCTCAAATAATGAATTTTAGGGGCGAAATTCTTTTTAAGGAGGAGAATAATGTAACATCTCGATTTTTTCCGTGTACAAATAACCAAAATGTCCCTAAGGCCATTTTTACTGGGAAAATAAGGATAGTCAGCCCCGGCCATCCTCAAAGAAATTTGTTTTAATGTTGAACGGGGATTATGTGTGTTACATGTGTTAATAGAGCACAAGAATCTCATTTTTGAGTTCCTGTGTGCAAAATTACCAAAATGTCCCTATGTCTAATTAACACAAAATTGATTCCTGACTAGACCCAGACTGTACCTAGGAGCTTGAAATGTTGTTTTCAAGGGTTGCTTAATGACTAGTTGAGCCCGGGTGGTCCCAAGAAGTTTTTGCAAAGAATTACCGTTTTGCCCCTGATTAAGGGCATAGCGAGTTTTAACTACATAATTAACTAAATCTAAGCAATATTAGGCTCTAATTAAAGATTAATTAATTCCAATAATTAATCTAGAGTCAAAATAATTAATTGAGGTTAATTAGGACTTAAGATTGCTTAAAGAAGTTCAAAATCTCTTTCTTAATTTAAGACTTTATGTCACATTTTCATGAATAGTATTCTCCCTATTCTAATCCCGTGATTTAAGGAAATCAAGATGCAATTGAGAATCCTAATTAGAAGAGGTTTTACTCCACTAGTGAGCAAGAACACTCTTTAATCTTGTCTTGAGCCACCTTAATTGCTCACTTTCTCAACCAAACACCTAACTACAAATCCCTAATCAAAGGCCTAACCAAAGCCACTCCTAAACATATTTCTAATCTACATTAAAATGACAAAATTTCCTCCCTAAGCCCCTTGAAAGAACCGGCCACTCCCCCCTCTATTATTATCCATCACATGTTGAAATTCAAATAAAATACACTTGAAGAACCATACCATGAACCATACCTAAGCCCATACCTAGCTATATCTTGGAATGACACACGCAAGAGATATTTTTCTCTTTCTCTTCCCTCCCATGGCCGGCCACACCTCCTCCCTCTCATCCCCTCATGATGAAATTCTTCTATAAACACACACTCAAAGGAAACACAAATGCCTTTTGCTCAACCTTGCAAGTTCTAGCTTCCTTAAGAATTCTTTTTCTTCTCACCCTTCAAAGAGATACTACCCAACCTCTCACACTTCCCATTCCCAAGATCAAGCTCTCCTTCAAACAAGAAATGCATCCTTAGTAGGGATTTTATGTTGAGCTCTTCTTCTTTCCCTTGATTCCTTCTTTTTTCAATTTTGAGCTTCTTCTTCTCCGCCATTTTTTTTTGTTTTGTTGTTGTTCAATGATTAGAAACCATGGCTTGATAATGAGAATCCTTGATGTTGGTTGAAAAGCTATCATTTGTTTGATCTCTAGAGCTTAAGGTTTCATTATTTGGTTTTAAGAGTTTCTAGTAAATGAAATATTATGATTTTGTCATCACTTGATTTTTATGGGTTCAAGACTTACCCCTTTCAACCTAAAGTTGATCGGTGTTTTAGAATTTACACTCTAAATAGGAGTCTTGACTTTAAACCTTAAAGAACTAAATAAAAATATGTTGGGTTTTCCTTTGATAGTTTTCTTTTGAGATTAATGATGAGTCTAAGGAGACAAGGTTCTTGGAACCACAATGATGAGAGACTCTAAAGCTCATGCCCATTGAGTAAGATTGATCGGTGTTTTAGAGTTATCACTCTAGATAGGAGCCTTGAGCCTAGAACCAAAAGAAAATAATAAAAGGAAATGCATTCATATTTATGTTTCAAGTCTTTGCATTTCATGTTTACATTCAAGTCTTACACCTCATATTTATTTCCAAGTTGTCACCTAAGGCTGAAGATAAAAAATGGACTTGCATTCTATGTTTATATTTCTTGTCTAACATATTTATATTTCAAGCCATCACCTAAACTTAAAGATTAAAAGTGAACTTGCATTCTCATATTTAATTTCAAGCCTTGTATAGCATATTCACCATTCCATTGCCATCACCTTATAACATCAAGACTAAAATGAGGTTTGCATTGACATGTTAAAAATTGTGTCATCACCTAAAAATCTAAAGCTCAAAACTTACCCCTTTGAATTTACTTTGGAATTTTGGTTCCATGGGCATTCATCTTTGTTGAGAGGTGCTTTGATTTAAAAAAGAAAGTGGAATAAGGTTCAAAATGGTTTTAGAAGGGAAGAGTAACACAAGGAGTATTTAAAACTTGAATTTTTGAACTTGGAAGTTACTGGTAATCAATTACCAGGGGGATGTAATCGATTACTAGAGTGGTCTGCAATACCCTAGTAAGAACTTTTGGCCTGAGTAATCGATTACTACATCATGTAATTTGATTACACAATGTTCTGAGAAACCCATAATGTATTCTTAGACTCTAGTAATCGATTACCATTCCATGTAATCGATTACTCAGATGTTCTTGAGGCCTAGAAAGCATTTTCAACGGTGGTAATTGATTACAAGGCTCATGTAATCAACTACTAGAACCCTCAACCTTTCTGTTTTAAAGATTCAAGCTATGTAATCGACTACAAGGGCTGACGTAATCAATTACCAAAACCTAAAATGTGCAAATGAGCATTTTTCCTACTTGTATAACATGAATATATGATCTTGTATAACATGAATCTATGATCTTGTATGACATGAATCTATAACCTTGTATAACATGAATCTATGATCTTGTATGACATAAATCTATAATCTTGTATGACATGGACTTATGATCTTGCATGACTATTCTTGGATCTTGAGCATATTTATCTGGATTAAGAAATTCATTAGAAAGAATTTGCAATGACTGTGAACATGCTTATGTGAGTTGGTTGAGATGCATAATTATGAGCAATGGCATGTTGACAAATAAGTTATGAATTACCGTGCATCTACATAACATGTCAAGATTAAAAGTGACATAAGATACATGGAAATGATCCTCTAGACTCCCCAAATTAAAGGTTATGAGAGATGATCCAAATAGGAAGTGATCCTTTGAACTCCTCGAATTAAAGGTTATGAAAGGTAATCCTGATGCCCCCTACCTCATACTTTAAGAGTTGGGTGTTAAACTTATAATAGGATAAGTATATGTTAGTGATGACTAGTGAGGTATGAGCTCATAACCTAGAGCTTTTAAAAGTGAGAGTAATAGGGTGGCCCCAAGAAGAGAGAAAGAAAAGTCATCTAAAAGATAAGATACAGAAATTCATGTTATGTTTGCTATGTTCCATGAGCATCACTATGTTTGTATGTATATTATGTTACCCCTTACATTGGTATGCATAGCATGATAAGGTATGATGCATTCGTAACATTTAAAAAGTATATTATAATGAATGGGCCTCGGTAAATGATATTTTAGAACTTAAAAATTGAACTTCATGCATGTTCACTATAACATCCTAATTTTTAACCCAATACTCTAGAACATATTTAGGTTAATCATTATTCTGTTACTTCATAGTTCTCATTTTTACTTTAAAATACTTAGCGAAAAATACAGGTAATTTTTTTTGAAATAAAAAGTGAGAGCCGCGTGATGCGATAAGCAGTAAACCATGTATAGTAAACAAATGTCTCACAACATCATAACATAAGGCACACCATGAATAACACTGAATATCATCTCATATATATATAATTTGCCCACTTATAAGTGTGGGACTTAGTTTAGTACAAGGAAAATACAGGAAAGGAAATACAACATAAACATAAACATGATCTACTCCCCTACCCGAGTGCACCTAATGAGATAACCTCTAAACAAAAGAAGGTTTATCCCCATCTAAGTGGTGTGTGCTCTAACCGTGTAACACCCTAGTAATTAACCAGATACACCTAGGTTGAATCTGATTAATGACTAGACTTTACTCCTTGCTTTGGTTCTTTCTTCATAATTTGAAAATACTTAGTGAAATTACGAGCCCTTTTTTTTTTAAAAAACACATAATTGAAAACGTGAGCCGAGTACAACGTGAACGAGTAAGCGGAGTATAATAAGACGTTTAAGAATATATCACATCATATCACTTAGGCTCCATCATATAACATCCATAAGCACATTATAGCATATATTTACATACAATAACCTCACTCAAAGGGTGGGTTATGTTCATACATCATTATCTTATGCAAACCCATAAAAGAAAATATACTTAAGGAAATTCATGCCCCTAAACTAGATAACTCCATAAGCCGGGAAGGTTATCCTAAAACTAGGGTGCATGATCACACATAAGTCTACTAAGAACCTTCTATGGCCACTGTCCTGAAAATGGGGGAATAAATCCGATCCACTGATGGGCTCCCTCGAGAGTTGACACACGAGATGCACCAGTCAGTCGCATGGACGGCCTTCTCGCTAACCTCGGCTGAACAACTGTTTCCTCACTACCCTCTCTTACACGTGTGGGAGTAGGAGCAGAGCTCTCAGAATATACATGAGTAGGAGTGTCCTCTGTAGGATCAGTTTCAGGATATCTCGTCTCGGGAACATACTGAAATCCATGGACAAAGCAGATGAAGCGGGATAAGAACGTAACATCCTTTCATCAAGTGGACGTGCATGTTCGAAAACCATTTCATCGCCATAGGGAGAAGTAGGAGAAAATCGATAACTAGGGATAGGATGTGCAAATGGCCGAACTATGTAAATAAAAACACGAATCTGCGCACCTCCCTTCAAAATGATACGAGCGATGCGTCGGATCATAGTGGAATTCCCAAGTAGGGGTATCAACGAACAGCACGAATGTCGCCATTTGAATCTGGAGACAATGACGGAAATAAAGAAAAGGGAGTGAGAATCTTGCTAAAGAATTCTCAGTAAGGTACCTCCTTCTACAGGGTCATCATCAAAGTCCCCAGGAACCTCGGGATTATTCTAAAATAGTGAGCATGCAAAGATTCATTTTAAGTTCGGACAAATACTTAACCGAGGTTCGTCAATTTTTAATCATGCGTCTTATAATGCATCTTATTCTTAACATGTCATATTTACAATGAACTTTTCCTTTATCATTACATCATATTCCTCATCATCATTATCAAAATAACATGCATAAAAGAACGTCATATAATATTAGCTACACATGGACACAAAGTGCACATATTTCATTTCTTTAGTGCCTTAGGTGACTTAAAATCTTATCATCATCATTATTTTCCTTGGGCCACCCTATACTCCACCCTTTTGGGAGTAATTTAGGTTATGAGCTCATACTTTACTAGTCGCCACTAGCATATACTTATCCCTTTTGATAAGCTAAAGTCCCGACTCTACCCTTTTGAGAGAACGGGTTAGGCGGCTAAAATCACCTTTTCACCACCTATAGTCTGATGGTTCCAAAGGATCATTTTCTTATAAGTTTAAGTCACCATTAAATCTTTGCATGTTATATCATAATACAATTCATAAACATCATAACATTTTCTCATTTATAGTCTTAAGCTAGAATAATATATATCAATCTGTAATCATGCATATGGGAGATTCCCAGAAAGAGAGGTGGGTCACGATGGACACGCTTAAATACCAAGTCTTTCCTTAGCCGTAACCTTTCCAAATTACACTTTTACAATGATACACTTTCTTCTAGCAACAAAGGTGAATTTTACATAAGAACATTTCATGTATAAGCATTCTTATTATTTGCAACAAAGAACTATAACATGCAAGTCAGAAATCATTCAATGATATCAAGTACTTAATAAGCATCCAATCCTTACATAGAATTATCAATTATAGAACTAATTAGTTACTAAACCAATTATGAATCATTCTCTTAACAATAAACCATAATTATCACAACTTCAATCATATCAAATCATTATCACACATTGATACTAAACTCAGATCGCTGGCGAATCATGAACCTCATGCAATTACATAGAATCATATTTTAACTGCATATAAAATACTAGTTCCCGGTAAAATCCTTGCAAAGCCTTAAAACTCATTTAGAAACTAGTTCTTTTGTCAAATTTGGGAGGATCTTCACAATTAAAATTCTCACTTAAGATAAAAGGAGTAAGTCTTGAGCTTTAGAGATTTAGGTGACATCTTAGAATTATAAACATGCTATGCAACCTTATTTTAATCTTATCTTTATAAGGTGATAGCTTGGAATTATAAACATGATATGCAATTCCATTTCTTTATCTTTAAGATTTAAGGTGATGACTTGAAAATTAAACATGATGCAAGAACTTGATATATAAACATGATACAAGAAAGCTGAGCGGCGGTAATCCGCACAGGACGATAGAGGGAGAAGAGAATATTAAGAAACCGGAGCGGTAGTCCGCACAGACGATAGAGAGGGAGAAGAGAATATTAAGAAACCGGAGCGGTAGTCCGCAGGACCAAGAGAGGGAGAAGAGAATTATTATTACATCTTTTTAAGCTCCAATCTCAAGACTTTTTAAAGAATAAATTCTTTAACTCCAATAATCATATTTCTTTGCTTGTGATACATGGGCAAGTCTTTAAGCTCTAGGATCTTTAGGTGATGGCAAAATATAAACATGTCATGCGTTGATTCTTTTAGCCATTATAAAATATAGTGAGAGCATAAATTAAATATGAGATGCAACCTCTTAATTATCTTGAAAGATTAAGTGATGACTTGAAACATAAACATGAAATACAAGCTTGGAATTTAAACATGAGAAATGCAAGTTCATTTATTCATTCTTGAAAATTTAGTGATGACATAGAAGGTAAACATGGTTATGCAAAGCATAAACTTAATCATGGATGCAAATTCATTTTGTTTCTTTACTAGAGCTCCTTCAAGACTTTAAAAGAATTATAAATTCAACCCAATACATATCTTAACAAGAAATAAAACATAAAAGGAAAAAATACATCTTTCAAGTTCTAAACTAAAAATCTTTGTTTTAGCATCATAAAGCATTATTCTTTAAGGTTTTGCATCAAGTGGAATTTTCAAGCTTTAGAGGCCTAACTTGTGATGGATTTACAACCCACCCTCAAGGTCCTCATCATCAAGCCATCATCTTAGTTCCACCTAGGCCATATGGTTGAATTGGTTAAAGAAAAATTGAAGAGGAAAACCAAAATAAAAAGCTAAGGCAAGTTCATAATTTCATCATTTTGAGCTAAAAACACAACTCCTCAAAGCATAGAAATAAATTTAGAAACTACTCCCTACCTAATCTGAGTTGAAGAAGAGGAAGAGAACTTGATTTCTTGAAGTGAAATGACACAAAATCTCTTTGAAAAATTGAAGAAAGAATTCAGCCAAAGAGGAGGAAGAAAGAAAGTTTTTGGTGCTCCTAAAAACTAGTTATGAACCAAGCATTCCAAGACCACTCAAGCAAGCCTATTTATAGAAGATTTTGAGGCTTCTAATTGGCCAAAATGAGGAGGTAGTTGTCAGAATTTTTCAGGAGTAATAATGGAGGAAAAATCATTTTAGACAAAGTTGTATGAAATTAAGGAATTATGTCTCTTATGGTGACATTTTGGCATTTTATTTTAGTGCAACTTTTGGAAATAATTCAGCTGCATAATGGCATCAATAATTTCGTGCATTACAGCCCAAAGAAGTGAAATTTGTGTGTTCCATGCATTATTTAGGTGTAGGCAAGGTATTCATGTAATTTAGAGAATTTACGGTTAAGGGCTTAAGTGAATTAGTAAGCAATTTGGGTGTTTTTGAGCAATTTTGGGTTCTAATCAATCTAAATACATAATTTTGAATCTAGATTAATATTTAGAATTTAATAAGCTTTAATTTGAGCCTAATATTGCTTAGGTTTCGTATATGAATCGAAAATCCCGAATTCGCAAAGCGCCAAAAAGCAGGGCAAAATCGTACTTTCACTTAAAAGCGCCCAAGGCCACCCGAGCTTAACCAATGGTTAATCATGGCTTAAAAACACATTTTAAAACATTTTAGTGAGGTTCGGGCTCAGTCGCACGCACATCGGAGTTAAACAAATTGCGGGGCGTTTGGTCTTTCGTCAAGGCGGAACTCAAAATTGAGATTCTTGTGCTCTATTAACACACATAACACAAACACTCCCTTATTATTCTCAAAACATCCCCTTGAGAATATGTAGGGCCCACAATCCTCATTTTCGAGTAAAATAACTTCAGGGACATTTTGGTCATTTTATACGTGCATAAAATTCGGATTTGCGACTCGCATGAATCGTTCCTAACCTCTCTTCTAATGTTATATTCCTTTATTGAGGATTGTTCGGCCTCAAATCTTATGTAATAATTACCTACGGTAATTCAGTAATTGAGTAATTTCTAATGACAAGAAAATTACAAAGTAAAAATTGGGCGTTACATTACTCCCTCCTTAAAAAGAATTTCGCCTGGAAATTGCTACTGAGAACAACTCGGGGTATTGTGCTTTCATGTTTGATTCCAGCTCCCATGTAAGTTCTTCGGTTTCACCTGTCCCCATGCTACTTTGACCAGGGGTACACTTTGTTCCTTAATCGCTAACTCCTCGTCGACGATTCTGGTGGGCAGTAAGTTCATTGTCAGGTTATCCCTTAATTGTACATGTTGTCGGCTCTAGTACATGACTCGGGTCAGATTGATACTTTCTTAACTGAGAGACATGGAAAACATCATGAAGGTTGGATAGACTCGGGGGTAGGGCTATACGGTAGGCTACAGGTCCTACTTTGGTAAGGATTTCAAACGGACCAAGAAATCTGGGGCTCAATTTCTTTACTTTTATTGCTCGGCCTATGCCTGGTGGCGGTGATCCTTAGGAACACGTGGTCCCCTTCTTGAAAATCTAGCGGTTTTCGCCGCTTGTCCGCATAGTTTTTCTGTCGACTTTGAGCAGTAAGAATCTTATCCCTAATCTTGTTGATTTGTTCCGTTGTTTCTCACAATATCAGGTCCGAGTAAACTTTGCTCTCCGGGTTCATACCAACATAAGGGAGATTGACATTTCCGTCCATAGAGGGCCTCATACGGTGCCATACCGATACTTGCATGATAACTATTGTTATATGCAAATTCAATCAGTGGCAGGTACTTATCCCAACTTCCCCTTTGATCTAAAACACATGCCCTTAACATATCCTCCAAGGTTTGAATAGTTCTTTCAGATTGACCATCTGTTTGGGGGTGATAGGTCGTGCTTAGACACAGCTTTGAACCAAATGCCTTTTGAAAGGCTCCCCAAAATCGCGACGTAAATCGCGGATCTCGGTCCGAGATTATCGTCGACTGCACCCCATGTAACCTCATGATCTCCTGAATATATAATTGTGCTAACCTATCCAAGGAATAAGTCACCTTAATAGGTAAAAAGTGGGCTGACTTTGTCAATCGATCCACGATTACCCATATGGTATCATGATTCATTTGGGTCCTTGGTAATCCAATCACAAAATCCATGGAGATACTATCCCACTTCCACTCAGGGATCGACAGAGGTTGCAGCATTCGCAGGTTTTTGGTGTTCAATCTTCACCTTTTGACACACCAAGCACTTACTCACCCATGTGCACACATCTTTCTTCATTCCAGGCCACCGTAACATCTTCTTCAAATCTTGATACATCTTGGTGGCACCAGGATGAAAGGGTAAAATGGCTCTTATGGGCTTCCTCCAAAATATCCTTTCGGAGGCCACCACTAGCAGTACACATATTCGACCTTTAAACCTCCACAAATCGTCCATTCCTTGGGTAAAACCTATCAACTTTCCTGCCTTCTTGCCCTAAAGTCTCTTGAAACTTCGGCATCGTCCCCTTGAGCTTGAACAATCCTTTCTTTGAACTCACTTGTCACTCTAAGATGACAAGCTCGATGCCCTTAGTGGTCAAAGTCATTCCTAGGTTTAAGTCCCTAAATTGCTCAATCAATTCAACCTCCTTCACCATCAAAGCGGGACACTTGTAAGGACTTCCTACTCAAAGCATCGGCTACTACATTAGCTTTACCAGGATGGTAGTTCAATCCAAAATCATAATCTTTCAAGAACTCCATCCATCGCCTTTGCCTCATGTTTAGCTCTTTTTGATCAAAGAGATATTTCAAACTCTTGTGATCGGAAAACACCTCAAACTTAACTCCATATAAATGGTGTCTCCAAATCTTTAGAGCAAACACGGCAGCCTAACTCAAGGTCATGGGTAGGAGTAGTTTGCCTCATGTGGCTTGAGTTGTCTTGATGCATAGGCCACCACTTGCCTATCCTGCATCAATACACAACCTAAACCCTTTTTTGAAGCATCACAATACACCTCGAAAGGCACATTGGGGTCGGGTAACACTAAAGCAGGGTCGAGGTTAGCTTGTGTTTTAACTCTTGAAAGCTCTTTTCACACTCCGGTCCATGAAAAAGGGGTGTTCTTCCTAGTCACCTTGGTCAAAGGTAGAAATCTGGGAAAATCCCTTGATAAATCGACGATAATAACCGCTAAACCCAAAAAGCTCCTTACTTGATTCACAGTGGTTGGTCTTTCCCGATTTACTACCGCTTCTACCTTACTAGGATCTACAAAGCAATTCCTTTCTTAGATACTACATGCCCTAAAAATTGCACCTTATCCAACCAAAACTCACACTTGGAAATCTTGGCATATAGTTTCTTTTCCTTCAAGATCTCTAGTACTATGGTTAGGTGGCATTCATGCTCTTCATGGGTCTTAGAATATATGAGAATGTCATCTATAAAGACAACTACAAACTGATCTAAATAGGGTCGAAAGATCCTATTCATGTAATCCATAAAAATAGCTGGAGCATTAGTTAACCCAAAGGACATTCTTTGCAAACTCAAAATGGCCGTGTCGAGTGCGAAAGCCGCTTTAGGTATGTCTTCATCTCTCACTCTAATTTGATGGTAGCCTGACCTCAAATCTATCTTAGAAAACACTACCGCACCTTTCGGTTGGTCCATCAAATCATCGATCCTAGGCGAGAGGATACTTGTTTTTCACCGTTACTTTATTCAACTCGCCTATAATCTACACACATCCTCATACTCCCATCCTTTTTCTTTACAAACAACACAGGGGCTCCGCAAGGTGATGCACTAGGCCTAACAAACTTTTTCTCCAATAAATCTTCCAATTGAGTTTTTAACTCGGTCAATTCTAATGGGGACATCCTGTATGGGGCTATGGATATAGGTCCCACTTTGGAAGCAACTCTATGGAAAATTCTATCTCTCTCTTGGGAAACTCGTATCTCATCTGGAAATACTTGGGATAATTTCTTACTATTGGTATCTCATCGATACTTTGCTCAAAGTCTACATCACTAGCGGCTAAGAAAATGTAACCTTTACTCTCACCCTTACCACAGTCCATTTCCACAGCAGTTATGTAAAGACTTATGGGTTTCTTAGGTTCAATAGGAATAGGAAGAAAAGTGATGGTTTTCTCATAACAGTTTAACAGTACACGGTTGGCCTCAAGCCAATCCATGCCAAGAATCACATCTAAACCTCGCATGGGTAAGCAAATAAGATCTAAAACAAAGGATCTATTATCTATAATAAAACTACAATCTAAACAACATTTACAAGTCCCCTCGGGTTTTCCAGTCGGGGTAGAAACAATAAGGTCAAAAGGAAGCTCAGTCATAGGTAAATTAAGGCTTTTAACACATGAATGGGAGATAAAAGAATGAGAAGCGCCAGAATCATATAGTACAATTAAGTCTTTACCATGCATATTACCCTTACCTTCCACGAGATTTCGTGACTTCGTTGTTTCTTCAGCATTAACAGTAAATACCCTTCCCTGGTATTGTGGCTTGGGATTGGGGTTGGTGGGTTCCTTTCCATGCATTCTCAGGAGTAATGACCTGGCTTTCCACACCGATAGCACACGTTTGTTCGGCTCGACATGGCATGCTCCCATGATTCTTGCCGCGCTTGGGACATTCCATGGATGGCGCAGCCGTGGAGGTACTTCTTTGGACCTCTTTGTGGTGCTTTCCCTTTATTGTTGTTATTGTTGTTGTTGTGATTGTTCTTTGGGGTTATTGTTGTAGCGCTTGTTATTATAGCGATTGTTGTTGTTTGGCCTTCCTTGTTGAAAATTTCTTTGTGTCCCTTGTGGTCTTGATTGAGGGGAAATGGAGGTCGATTCTCGCTCTTGAATCTAGCGACCTTGAGGTGTCAACTTTTTGGTAATATTATCGACTTTGGGGTGTTTAGTTTTCTCGACCTTCTTCAATAATCCGACATTTGTTAACTAGGGTAGAGAAATCCTAATCTCCAAATGTGCAAGCTGCCACATTAAGTTCCGCCTTCAACCACGACTCGTATTTAATGCATTTCCAGTACTCATCATGATTTCCTTGGTACATTCTTGAGAACTTAATGAGTTCTTCAAATCTGGCAGTGTACTGGGCCACATTCATATTCCCCTGGACAAGTTGCATGAATTCAATGTCCTTGGCATTTCTAACTGACTCTGGAAAGTACTTTTCGTAAAAATGGACCTTGAATAGTTCCCAATCAATGTCCACATCGGTCGTCTCAGTCTTGAACACTGTCCACCAGAAACTGGCATCACCCTCAAGCATATGAGTAGCGAAGGTGACCTTTTGCTCCTCCGAGCATGGGACTACAGCAAAGACCTTCTCAATATTCCGAATCCATTCATCTGCAATATTTGGATTCAGTGTCCCCTTGAAAATCGGTGGGTTTGCCTTACGAAACTCCCCGAAACAGGCATGTTCAGAATCTCATGTCGCCGATTCATATTGGCTTCACGATCCTCATCCATTCGTTCCATCATCATTCTCATGGTTCTTGCTACGTCGCGGAGTGCTTGGTACTGTCTCGTTGTCGTGATTATTTTGTGCTGCGCTCCTAGTCTGTTGTCGACATGCCATTGGTCCCTATACACACAAAACAGCAACACTGAGGTGATCAGGCCCAATATTCCATGCAAAGTGAGCAAGTTACCATGGCACTTTCAACATACAGTAGTCATGTATTTCTACTCCCCAAGCTCATCCTAATGATAAACATCTACACATGACGTCACTAACGTATTATGCTTTAGAAGCATAGCTAGTCCAATCCTCAGGCTCCATGAGAATCGAATCAAGCTCTCAGATACCAAAATGTAACACCCTAGTAATTAACCAGATACACCTAGGTTGAATCTGATTAATGACTAGACTTTACTCCTTGCTTTGGTTCTTTCTTCATAATTTGAAAATACTTAGTGAAATTACGAGCCCTTTTTTTTTAAAAAAACACATAATTGAAAACGTGAGCCGAGTACAACGTGAACGAGTAAGCGGAGTATAATAAGACGTTTAAGAATATATCACATCATATCACTTAGGCTCCATCATATAACATCCATAAGCACATTATAGCATATATTTACATACAATAACCTCACTCAAAGGGTGGGTTATGTTCATACATCATTATCTTATGCAAACCCATAAAAGAAAATATACTTAAGGAAATTCATGCCCCTAAACTAGATAACTCCATAAGCCGGGAAGGTTATCCTAAAACTAGGGTGCATGATCACACATAAGTCTACTAAGAACCTTCTATGGCCACTTGTCACGAAAAATGGGGAATAAATCCGATCCATCGATGAGCTCCCTCGGGAGGGACACCACGAGATGCACCAGTGAGGGTCGCATGGACGGCCTTCTCGCTAACCTCGGCTGAACAACTGTTTCCTCACTACCCTCTCTTACGTGTGGGAGTAGGAGCAGAGCTCTCAGAATATACATGAGTAGGAGTGTCCTCTGAAGGATCAGTTTCAGAATATCTCGTCTCGAACATACTCTGAAATCCATGGGACAAGCAGATGAAGCGGGATAAGAACGTAACATCCTTTCATCAAGTGGACGTGCATGTTCGAAACCATTTCATCGCCATAGGGAGAAGTAGGAGAAAATCGATAACTAGGGACAGGATGTGCAAATGGACGACCTATGTAAATAAAAACACGAATCACAAGACCTCCCTTCAAAATGATACGAGCGATGCACCTGATCATAGTGGAATTCCCAAGTAGGGGTATCAACGAGCAGACGAATGTCGCCATTTGAATCTGGAGACAATGACGGAAATAAAGAAAAGGGAGTGAGAATCTTGCTAAAGAATTCTCAATAAGGTACCTCCTTCTACGATGTCATCATCAAAGTCCCAGGAACCTCGGGATTATTCTAAAATAGTGAGCATGCAAAGATTCATTTTAAGTTCGGACAAATACTTAACCGAGGTTCGTCAATTTTTAATCATGCGTCTTATAATGCATCTTATTCTTAACATGTCATATTTACAATGAACTTTTCCTTTATCATTACATCATATTCCTCATCATCATTATCAAAATAACATGCATAAAAGAACGTCATATAATATTAGCTACACATGCACACAAAGGTGCACATATTTCATTTCTTTAGTGCCTTAGGTGACTTAAAATCTTATCATCATCATTATTTTCCTTGGGCCACCCTATACTCCACCCTTTTGGGAGTAATTTAGGTTATGAGCTCATACTTTACTAGTCGTCACTAACATATACTTACCCTTTAGATAAGCTAAAGTCCCGACTCTACCCTTTTGAGAGAACGGGTTAGGGGCTAAAATCACCTTTTCACCACCTATAGTCCGATGGATCCAAAGGATCATTTTCTTATAAGTTTAAGTCACCATTAAATCTTTGCATGTTATATCATAATACAATTCATAAACATCATAACATTTTCTCATTTATAGTCTTAAGCTAGAATAATATATATCAACTGTAATCATGCATATGGGAGATTCCCAGGAAAGAGAGGTGGGTCACAATGGACACGCTTAAATACCAAGTCTTTCCTTAGCCAGAACCTTTCCAAATTACACTTTTACAATGATACACTTTCTTCTAGCAACAAAGGTGAATTTTACATAAGAACATTTCATGTATAAGCATTCTTATTATTTGCAACAGCAACTATAACATGCAAGTCACCAAATCATTCAATGATATCAAGTACTTAATAAGCATCCAATCCTTACATAGAATTATCAATTATAGAACTAATTAGTTACTAAACCAATTATGAATCATTCTCTTAACAATAAACCATAATTATCACAACTTCAATCATATCAAATCATTATCACACATTGATACTAAACTCAGATCAGTGGCCGAATCATGAACCTCATGCAATTACATAGAATCATATTTTAAGTGCATATAAAATACTAGTTCTCCGTAAAATCCTTGCAAAGCCTTAAAACTCATTTAGAAACTAGTTCTTTTGTCAAATTTGGGAGGATCTTCACAATTAAAATTCTCACTTAAGATAAAAGGAGTAAGTCTTGAGCTTTAGAGATTTAGGTGACATCTTAGAATTATAAACATGCTATGCAACCTTATTTTAATCTTATCTTTATAAGGTGATAGCTTGGAATTATAAACATGATATGCAATTCCATTTCTTTATCTTTAAGATTTAAGGTGATGACTTGAAAATTAAACATGATGCAAGAACTTGAAATATAAACATGATACAAGAAACTGGAGCGGGGGTAATCCGCACAGGACCAGTAGAGGGAGAAGAGAATATTAAGAAACCGGAGCGGCGGTAGTCCGCACAGGACCAGTAGAGGACCAGTAGAGGGAGAAGAGAATATTAAGAAACCGGAGCGGCGGTAGTCCGCACAGGACCAGTGGAGGGAGAAGAGAATTATTATTACATCTTTTTAAGCTCCAATCTCAAGACTTTTTAAAGAATAAATTCTTTAACTCCAATAATCATATTTCTTTGCTTGTGATACATGGGCAAGTCTTTAAGCTCTAGGATCTTTAGGTGATGGCATAAAATAAACATGTCATGCGTTGATTTTTTTAGCCATTATAAAATATAGTGAGAGCATAAATTAAATATGAGATGCAACCTCTTAATTATCTTGAAAGATTAAGTGATGACTTGAAACATAAACATGAAATACAAGCTTGGAATTTAAACATGAGAAATGCAAGTTCATTTATTCATTCTTGAAAATTTAGTGATGACATAGAAGGTAAACATGGTTATGCAAAGCATAAACTTAATCATGGATGCAAATTCATTTTGTTTCTTTACTAGAGCTCCTTCAAGACTTTAAAAGAATTATAAATTCAACCCAATACATATCTTAACAAGAAATAAAACATAAAAGGAAAAAAAATACATCTTTCAAGTTCTAAACTAAAAATCTTTGTTTTAGCATCATAAAGCATTATTCTTTAAGGTTTTGCATCAAGTGGAATTTTCAAGCTTTAGAGGCCTAACTTGTGATGGATTTACAACCCACCCTCAAGGTCCTCATCATCAAGCCATCATCTTAGTTCCACCTAGGCCATATGGTTGAATTGGTTAAAGAAAAATTGAAGAGGAAAACCAAAATAAAAAGCTAAGGCAAGTTCATAATTTCATCATTTTGAGCTAAAAACACAACTCCTCAAAGCATAGAAATAAATTTAGAAACTACTCCCTACCTAATCTGAGTTGAAGAAGAGGAAGAGAACTTGATTTCTTGAAGTGAAATGACACAAAATCTCTTTGAAAAATTGAAGAAAGAATTCAGCCAAAGAGGAGGAAGAAAGAAAGTTTTTGGTGCTCCTAAAAACTAGTTATGAACCAAGCATTCCAAGACCACTCAAGCAAGCCTATTTATAGAAGATTTTGAGGCTTCTAATTGGCCAAAATGAGGAGGTAGTTGTCAGAATTTTTCAGGAGTAATAATGGAGGAAAAATCATTTTAGACAAAGTTGTATGAAATTAAGGAATTATGTCTCTTATGGTGACATTTTGGCATTTTATTTTAGTGCAACTTTTGGAAATAATTCAGCTGCATAATGGCATCAATAATTTCGTGCATTACAGCCCAAAGAAGTGAAATTTGTGTGTTCCATGCATTATTTAGGTGTAGGCAAGGTATTCATGTAATTTAGAGAATTTACTGGTTAAGGGCTTAAGTGAATTAGTAAGCAATTTGGGTGTTTTTGAGCAATTTTGGGTTCTAATCAATCTAAATACATAATTTTGAATCTAGATTAATATTTAGAATTTAATAAGCTTTAATTTGAGCCTAATATTGCTTAGGTTTCGGTATATGAATCGAAAATCCCGAAATTCGCAAAACTGCCCAAAACGCGGGCAAAATCGCACTTTCACTTAAAAGCGCCTAAGGCCACCCGAGCTTAACCAATGGTTAATCATGGCTTAAAAACACATTTTAAAACATTTTAGTGAGGTTCGGCTCAGTCGGCACGCACATCGGAGTTAAAAGCGACCTTGAGCGTTTTGGTCTTTTCGTGCGTCGGAACTCAAAATTGAGATTCTTCTGCTCTATTAACACACATAACACAAACAATCCCTTATTATTCTCAAAACATCCCTTGAGAATATGTGGGGCCCACAATCCTCATTTTCTGAGTAAAATAACTTCAGGGACATTTTGGTCATTTTATACGTACAGAAATTCGGGATTTGCGACTCGCATGAATCGTTCCTAACCTCTCTTCTAATGTTATATTCCTTTATTGAGGATTGTTCGGCCTCAAATCTTATGTAATAATTACCTACGGTAATTCAGTAATTGAGTAATTTCTAATGACAAGAAAATTACAGAAAATTGGGGCGCATAAACCGGTACTCCATCTGGCCGATCGTCACCACTCATCGACGTCCGTCTCGCGAACGAAGCAAGTATCCGGGTAACTCGGCGACCTCCTCGGGCGTTAAGAGGCGTAACGGGATCGAGAGTGACCGCGGTGTGGCCGCATCTCCAGGTTCGCGCAAGTCGTGGCCGAAGTCACGGTATCCTCACTGCCCTCCCTTATCAATGGTGGAGAGGGGGCAGAGCTCTCGCTATACGGATGAGTAGGCGGGTCCTCGGATGGGTCGGTCTCCGAAAAGTAGGTCCGGGGCACATGATCGGGATGGTCTCGCATGGCTAAGGCGGCGGAGTGCATACGGAGCACTCTCTCGTCATGCGTACGCGCGCGCTCAAAAACTCGCTCGTCGTCGCCATAGGGTGCAGTCGGGGAGAAGCGATGGGTGTGCACGGGATGAGCGAAGGGGCGTCCTACGAACATGAAGACCCGCACCGTGCACTACCCCTCAAAATGGTATGACCCGTGAGCCGGGTCATAGTGCACCTCCCATGTCGGGGTGTCCACGAACACTACGAACGTCACCATCTGAAGACGTGACGGAAAGAAGGAGATAGAAGGAATGAGAATCTTGCTAAAGAATCTCAGTAAGGCCTCCTACTACCTAGGTGTCATCATCTACGTCCTCAGGAGCCTTGGGTTTAATTATACAAAATGACTGGGCATGTATTAAGTTCATTTTAAACTTTAAGATATACTTTAGCCAAGGTCCATTCATTTTAGGATGATCTTAATGTCATGAATGCAACATAATAGAAGATGTATGCATGGCACTACCTAATGTACATACATAAAACATAACATCAAGCATCATCATACTTAGTGGCATAAAGTGGCAATAGTAACATTCATATGGGACAAACTTAGTGACATAATCATAATCATGAAACATCTCTTCCTCATGGGCCACCCTAAAAGACAATCGAATCAGGTGCTCGGCCGAACCGGTGTCACCCAGAACGTGTCATACATCTAGGTTATGAGCTCATACCTTAACTAGTCGTCACTAGTTCTTACTTACCACTTAACGATAAGCGTATCATAAATCATAAATCCCGACTATCTGAGTACGGGTTAGGGGGCAAACCTTTTAGGGGTGCTCGGCCGAAACCGGTGTCACCTAAGAGTATAAAATGGTACCGATGTCACATGAGTTCTATGGAGGTGCTCGGCCGAACCGGTGTCATCCTAGAACCAATCTTAGTACCTTAATTTTCAAAATCTCTTTAAGTCCCCAAATTTGTCAGAAATTCGGCGGCACAACGGCATTACACTGAATTTCCTTCCAAATTTGCTTTATGCCACATAAACATATAACCTCATGAATTCCTCATATGAATAACATCATCATCATTTGCATACTACATGCATCATCATAAAACATCCAAACGCTCACCCTTACGGTAGCTTATGCTTTAACCCTTACGGATCTTAATCTTGAGATATAGTTCTCTACATCCGTCGCTCACATCTTTATGCACCTAAGGGCTCATAATTAATCATCATTCCTAATCCTCATGTTCATACTTAAATCTGAAAAGCATAGGGCAGAATCTCTAACTTGTATTTACGGGGTTCTAGAACTTACGTTTTAGACCCTTTCTCGCTCCGCCGCCATAGGCGCTATATATTAAATCTAAATCAATTATGAGACATTCCTATGCTTAAGGACTAATTATTAATCATGTTTATCATGTTGTAAGGGTGCTGGACAGAATCCTGAAAATTAAATGTTCTAAGAGTTCTACATTTACATTTTTACGGTTTTCTAGTTACTAATTTCCCCATAGGTGCTAGAATTCAATTCTAATCCAAATGTTACCAAGTTTTTCATGTCTAAACAATCTAAATCTGACTATGTTCCCATTAAAACAGTTTGGAAAAGTTCCAAAAGAAAATGGGTTAAAACTATGTCAAATTCCAACTTTACGGTATTTCTAGTTAGCTAGTTTCTTACCTATCATGCATAGGATCGCTTCTACATCATCATATGATATTTTCACACATTCCAACACATCAAAACATCATCATACAACATCACACTCATCATATCAGAACCGAAAACATTTAACTTTAATAAGAGAGTTAAATTGACGTTTCTAGGTACATAAGTTAACTAGTTTCTCTTGGAATCAATCTAGAACTTCTAAAACTCTTTTTCAAAACATTTTGATTCATCAAGAGGCTAAGAGAAGCCTTAGGTCACTGACCAAAACATATTCCATCCCCTAAAAGAGAATAAAATCACAACTTGTGATGACATAACCTTATAAAGTTTTGTAAAGCTTGAAAGAAAACTTAAAACATAGACTATTGGTCCTAGTAGCTAGATGAAAACTCATTGCAAGTCCATCATCACCACTTGGCCGAAAATATGCATTCAAAGAATGGTTTCACATTACACTTTAACTTGAAATGAGATGGGCAAGTCTTTGAGCTCTAGGTTCTTAAGTTATGACATAAAATAAACGTGCTCATGCTCTTCATTTTTAATCTTGCTCACGAAACAAAGTGATGACGTAAAAATAAATATGCAAGGCATAAACTTAAACGTGCAAGCTTGAAAGTAAAGATGCAAGGTTCAATTCTTCATTTTAGTGCTCTTGGCCCAACAACAATCGACTTTAAGGCCGAAATAGAAAGGCATTCGAGAAATTAATTAGGTGATAATGCAAGTTCAATTCTTTATTTTAGTGCTCTAGGCCCAACAACAATCGACTTTAAGGCCAAAATAGAAAGGCTTCGAGAATTAAATTAAGTGATGATACAAGTCCCATTTTAATCTTTATGTTCTTAGGTGATAGCTAGAAAGTAAAGATGCATAGCAAGAATGTAAATATGAATGCAAGCATAAAATAAATTATGCAAGTTCATTTTATCTTTCTAGAGCTCTTAACAAGACTTTAAAGGAATTTAAACCATAACCCAAACTCATCCAAACAAGGTAAAGTCAAGCTTAGAGTTCTCAAAACTCAACATAATATTCTTAGGAAATCAAACTATGAAGCTTAGAAAAATTAAGGAAATGGCCGAAATCTTCAAGAAGAAAAATGAACATTTTAAAACTCTAGAGTTCATGATCTTGATGATATATTAACACCAACATCATGAGTCCTCATCATTGAGTTCATAGAGCCACTTTAAAACATCATCAAAGCTAAAGTTCTCAAGAGTTCAAGAAAGGAAGAACTAGAAACATTTTTGTTCAAGAACAAAGATCAAGCTCTAGAGTTTGTTTCAAGTGATGAATATCATCATGAAACTCTCATCATCACGCTCTCATTTCTTCATTCCCAAAGGCCCATGGCCGAAAATGGAAAGGAAAAAGGAATGGAAGAGAAGTTCTAAAAGAATCGAGAGAAACTATAAACATAAAGCTTAGAACAAGAACTTTAAAGAAAGAAATACTTGAAAGAAAAATCCCTACTTGATGTGATAAACTTGAAGGTGGAAGAAGAAGATGAAGATGATGAAGAACTTTGAAGAACTTGAAGAACACTAGAACTTTGAGAGAAAAGAAAAGCTTTGAGTGTTCCTAAACTTAGCAAATGATCTAAAAGTGGTGCAAGCTCCTCAAGGCATTCTATTTATAGAGAAATGAAACAAATGAAGGGAGCTCATGGAGGATGATGGCTTCGGCCATGTGTGCAGATTGGAGGGCATCCCATGAGTTCCATGAGGTGAGATAATGTGGTCTTGAGGCATGGTGAGGTATGGTTCAAAGTATGGTGAGGTATGGTTCAAGGTATGGCCTCAAGCATGGTTCTTTGAGTGAGAAAACAAATCAACATGTGGTCAAATGGGGAGGAGGTGGCCGAAATGCATCAGCCCATGGGGGAGGATTTCTTGCATTTTAATTGTAGTTTAGTGTTGTGTTTAGGTGTATCTTTGATTATGCTTAAGATTAGGAATTTGTAAGAAAGTGTTTAGGTAAGGAAAATGGATAATTAAGGTGGTCTAGACATAATTAAGGAGTGGTCTTGCACCATTAGTGAGTTAGATCCTCAATTTAGAGTCTAAACAACTCTAGACACATTTCCTTGATTTAAGGAATTGGAGAGAGAAAACACTATTCAAGATTCCAAGACTAGGAATCTTGAATTCTAAAAAGAGATTTAAGTTTAATCTAAGCAATTTTAGGTTCTAATTAACTTTAATAAATTATTTTGACTCTAGATTAATTAGGGAAATTAATTAATCTTCGTTTAGAGCCTAATATTGCTTAGGTTTGCTTAATTACGTCATTAAGCTCAAAAACACTATTCTAGGGGCAAAATCGTAATTTTGCACTAAAACTGCCCGAGACCACCGGGACTTGAACAGAGACCTCTAGACACATGAAAACATGTTTTTAAACCTCGGGGGAAAGTTTCAGGCTCAAACGGCACCTTTACCTGCGTAAAACGCTATAAGGGTATTTTGGTCATTTTGACCCGAATCATGAAACGAAATTTTCACTTCCGAAAGCATTCTAAGGCCATTCAATCCCCTTCAAACATTGAGTTGACCCTTCGAGGATGACCGAGTTGGTTACCCTCGAATTCGGGTCAGGAAATGACCTCAGGGGCATTTTGGTCATTTCCCTCGGATAGAAAGAATCGAGGTGTTACATTACTCCCCTCCTTAAAAAGAATTTCGCCTTCGAAATTCGTTACCTTAGAAAAGCTCGGGATACTTGTCTCGCATTTCTGTCTTTAGCTCCCATGTGAATTCTTCGGACTTGTCGCGTCCCCATGCTACCTTTACCAAAGGAACAGACTTGTTCCTCAGCTGCTTGACTCCGCGGTCCACGATTCTCGTAGGGGGAAGATTGAAAGTTAGGTCGTCCCTTAACTGAACATGCTCTGGCTCTAAAATGTGGCTAGGGTCGGACTCATACTTCCTTAACTGAGAGACGTGAAAGACGTCATGATGATTTGAAAGATTAGGGGGTAAGGCTATTTTGTAGGCAACTGTTCCTACTTTTTGAAGAATTTGGAAGGGGCCAAGAAATCGGGAGCTCAACTTTTTGACTTTCATGGCTCTCCCTATGCCTGTAGTGGGGGTAATCCTAAGGAACACATGTTCTCCCTCTTCGAATTCTAAGGGCTTGCGCCGCTTGTCCGCATAGCTCTTTTGCCTACTTTGAGCAGTGAGCATCCTATCCCGGATCCTCTTGATTTGTTCCGTCTGCCTCACTACATCGTGTCCTAAGACACTTTGCTCCCCGCACTGCACCAACACAAAGGTGATTGGCACTTTCTTCCATACAATGCCTCGTATGGTGCCATACCGATGCTCGCGTGATAACTGTTGTTATACGCAAACTCGATCAAAGGCAAGTACTTATCCCAACTTCCCTTTGGTCTATCACACAGTGCTCTTAGCATGTCCTCTAGGGTTTGGATCGCCCTTTCGGATTGTCCGCTCTATTGGTGGGTGGTAAGCAGTGCTCAAGCATAGCTTTGAACCAAACGCCTTTTGAAAGGCTCCCCAAAAACGTGACGTAAACCGCGGATCTCGATCCGAGATTATCGTCGACGACACTCCATGCAATCTCACGATCTCTTGGATGTATAACTGAGCTAATTTATCTAAAGAGTATGTCACTCTAATAGGCAGAAAGTGTGCCGACTTGGTTAGTCGATCCACTATCACCCATATAGCATCATGGCCAGCTTGGGTCTTAGGCAATCCCGTCATGAAATCCATAGATATTCATTCCCACTTCCATTCGGGGATTGACAGGGGTTGCAACAAACCTGAAGGTTTTTGGTGCTCGATTTTCACTTTCTGACATACCAAGCACTTACTAACCCAGGCGACTACATCCTTCTTCATTCCGGGCCACCAAAACATCTTCTTCAAGTCTTGATACATCTTGGTAACACCGGGATGAATGGTGAAATAGCTTTTGTGAGCCTCCTCCAAGATTTTCTCTCGGAGGTCACCATCTTGGGGTACGCAGATCCTTCCTTCAAACCTGCATATCCACCCTCTCCTCTTCGAAACCCTTCAACTTTCCCCGCCTTAACAAAGATCTATGATCTCTTCAACTCCTTATTCTCTCGCAGCTAACATGATCCTTTGCTTAAATCCACTTGTTACACTAAGATGGCACATCTTCATCCCTTTATCGGCCGCTGACATCCCTAGATTCATATCCCTAAACTTCTCTATCAACACAACTTCTTTGATCATCATGTTGGGACAGTGTGTAACGTCTTTCGGCTCAAGGCATCAGCGACTACATTAGCCTTGCCGGGGTGGTAACTTAAGCCGAAATCGTAATCTTTGAGGAATTCCATCCACCTTCTTAGTCTCATGTTCAACTCCTTTTGATCAAAGAGGTACTTGAGACTCTTATGATCGGAGAAAACTTCAAACCTTACACCATACAAATGGTGTCTCCACATCTTTAAGGCAAACACTATGGCGGCTAGCTCTAGGTCATGGGTGGGGTAGTTAGCCTCGTGAGGCTTGAGTTGTCGAGATGCATAGGCTACCACTTGCCTATTTTGCATCAACACACACCCTAGCCCTTTGCCCGAAGCATCATAATATAACTCGAAAGGTACATTGGGGCTAGGTAAGACTAAGACTGGGGTCGTGGTTAACCTTTCCTTAAGCTCTTGGAAACTCTTCTCACACTCGGGATTCCAAATGAAGGGGGTATTCTTTCTAGTTAGCTTGGTTAGGGGTAAGGCGATTTGAGAGAATCCTTTTATAAACCTACGGTAATAGCCCGCTAAACCTAAAAAGCTCCGTATTTCCATTACGGTGGTTGGTCTATCCCAATTCATTACGGCTTCTACCTTACTAGGATCAACGGCTATACCTCCTTTTGACACAACGTGCCCTAAAAACTTGACCTCCTCCAACCAAAATTCACACTTAGAGAGTTTTGCATACAGCTTTTTCTCCTTCAAAATCTCCAAAACTATCCTCAAATGACACTCATGCTCCTCGTGGGTTTTTGAATAGATGAGTATATCATCTATGAAAACGACCTTGAACTGATCTAAATAGGGTCTAAAGATCCTATTCATGTAATCCATAAATACTGCAGGAGCATTCGTCAATCCAAAGACCTCGCCGACCTCAAAGTGTCCATACCGAGTTCTAAAGGCGGTCTTTGGTATATCTTGATCTCTCACTCTAATTTGGTGGTATCCTGACCTTAGGTCGATCTTGGAAAATACTACCGCTCCTCTCAATTGGTCCATAAGATCATCAATCCTAGGCAAAGGGTATTTGTTTTTCACCGTTACACGGTTCAATTGCCTATAGTCTATACATAACCTCATGCTCCTGTCCTTCTTCTTCACAAACAAGACTGAAGCTCCCCACTGATGAGGCACTAGGTCTAATGAAACTCTTTCCCAAAAGCTCCTCAAGTTGGGTTTTTAATTCGGCTAGTTCTAGGGGTGACATTCTATAGGGGGCAATGGAGATTGGTCCCGCTCCAGGAACCAACTCAATGGAGAACTCCACTTCTCTCTCGGGAAGGAACTCAGGTATATCTTCCGGAAACACCTCGGGATAGTCTCTCACTACTGGTATATTCTCTAAATTTTGCTCAAAGTGTACTTCGCTAGCGGCTAGGATAACATATCCCTTAGTCTTTTTCCCACTACAGTGGACCTCTACGGCATTGAGATAGAGTCTCAAAGGTTGACTCATTTCACTAGGGGGAGAAGGAAAGACGACTGTTTTGGTGTCACAGTCTAACAACACACGGTTGGCGTGAAGCCAATCCATGCCAAGAACTACTCCTATACCTTTCATGGGTAAACAAATTAAATCCACAACATATGATCTATTTTCTGTGGTGAGGTGACACTTTAGACAACAATAACAAGTATTCATAGGATGATTTGTAGGGGTAGAGACAATAAGATCAAAAGGAAGTTTGGAAGTTTTCAAATTTAGAGCCTCGACACTAGCATATGAAATAAAAGAATGTGTTGCACCAGAGTCATAGAGTACAGTTAAGGTCCTACCATCTATTTCGCACTTACCTTCTATGAGACCGTTGGATGTGTCTGCTTCGTCTACATTGAGGGTGAAGACCCTCCCTTGGTATTGCGGCCTAGGGTTCTGATTCGCTGGCCCTCCGTTGTTGCATCTGTTGGCGTAGTAGCCAGGCTCCCCGCACTTGAAGCACACGTTTTGTCCAGCTAGGCAGGGACGGTTGCCATGATCTTTCCCGCACTGGGGACATATTATTGCCGGTGTAGGCCTAGCAAAGGTGGCGGGGGCTCCTTGGGGCATCTTGTTCTTGGTCCCCCTTGATCCTCCTTGGTTGTTTCGGGGGCCGCCCGACCCTCCTTGTCGGTTGTTGTTGTTGTTGTTGCGGTTGTTGTTGTTGTTCTAGAATTGTGGTCAGTATGGTTGCTTGGGTTGTTGGTAGAAGGGGGTTCTTTGTTGTTGTTGTGGTTTGAACTGGTTGGTTTGGTAGGGATTATAGTGATTTCGCGATTGGTTTGGATATTGGGGCTTGAATTTTGGGGCTTGAGGTGCTAGCCCCTTGTTCCGCGGTCGCCCTTGCAAAGATTGATTTTTTTTGTCCCTCTTCCATGATCCAGCACTTGTTGACTAGGGTTGGGAAGTCCCTAATCTCCATGTGTGCCACAACATAGTTGAGTTCCGCCATTAATCCAGCCTCATATTTGACGCACTTCCACACCTCATTGGGGTTTCCTTGAAACACCCGAGAGAACTTGATCAGTTCCTCAAATTTCACCGTGTACTGGGCGACAGTAGACCCCCCTTGGGTCAGTTGCATAAACTCAATGTCCTTTACATTCCTCACAGACTCCGGGAAGTACTTCTCATAGAAGTAAGTCTTGAACAGCTCCCAGTTGATAGCAGTGCCCGAAGCCTCAAGTAGTCTTCAGGTGCCGACCCACCAGAATTCGGCGTCGGACTCCATCATGTATGCGGAAAATGTGACCTTTTGCTCCTCCGAGCAAGCTACCACGGAGTAGATCTTCTCCATGTTCTTGACCCACTTATCAGCTTTGTCGGGGTCCATGGCTCCTCGAAAGGTTGGTGGGTTCACCTTGCGAAACTCACCAAACCTTGCTTGTTCCACCATCTCAGCAGTAGGGGGAGCACGTCTTGCATCCCTTTGTCGATCCATCCTTTCGAACATTCATTCCATGGCCCTAGCCATGTCACGAACAGCAGCAGCAGTAGCATCGTTTTGGTCCCCCTCGGTCGGGGTCCTAGGTTGTCTCCTTGGTGCCATTGGTTCCTAAACACATGAGACAATAAACACTGAGGTGATCAGGCTCAATATTCCATGTAAGATGAGCTAGTTACCTTGGCACACGCAAGTAGACAAGGGTCATGCACTTCTACCCTATAGCTTATCTCTAACTAAGCACTACGCATGACATAGCTATCGTCCTACGCTTTAGAAAGCATAGTCACCCAATCCTCAGCTCCATGAGAATCAAATCGCTCACGATACCATAATGTAACATCCTAATTTTTAACCCAATACTCTAGAACATATTTAGCTTAATCATTAGTCTGTTACTTCATAGTTCTCATTTTTACTTTGAAATACTTAGCGGAAAATACGGATAATTTTTTTTTGAAATAAAAAGTGAGAGCCGCGTGATGCGATAAGCGGTAAACCATGTATAGTAAACAAATGTCTCATAACAACATAACATAAGGCACACCATGAATAACACTGAATATCATCTCATATATATATAATTTGCCCACTTATAAGTGTGGGACTTAGTTTAGTACAAGGAAAATACAGGAAAGGAAATACAACATAAACATAAACATGATCTACTCCCCTACTCGAGTGCACCTAATGGGATAACCTCTAAACAAAAGAAGGTTTATCCCCATCTAAGTGGTGTGTGCTCTGGCAAGATACTCCATCGGTCGATCGTCACCTCCCATCGACGTCCGCCTCGCCGAACGAGGCAAGTATCCGGAAACAAGGTGAGCTCCTCGGCGTAAAGAGGCGGAACGGGATCGAGTGACCTCACGGTGGCCGCATCTCCGGTTGCCGCGCAAGTCGTGGCTGAGTCACGGTATCCTCACTGCCCTCCCTTATCAATGGTGGAGAGGGGTCAGAGCTCTCGCTATACGGATGAGTAGGCGGGTCCTCGGACGGGTCGGTCTCCGAAAAGTAGGTCCAGGGCACGTAATCGGGATGGTCTCGCATGGCTAAGGCGGTGGTGTGCATGCGGAGCACTCTTTCATCATGCGTGACGCTGCGTCTTTGAAAAACCCGCTCGTCGTCGCCATAGGGTGCAGTCGGGGAGAAGCGATGGGTGTGCACGGGATGAGCGAAGGGGCGTCCTACAAACATGAAGACCCGCACCGTGCACTGCCCCTCAAAATGGTATGACCCGTGAGCCGGGTCATAGTGCACCTCCCATGTCGGGGTGTCCACGAACACTACGAACGTCGCCATCTGAAGACGTGACGGAAAGAAGGAGATAGAGGGAGTGAGAATCTTGCTAAAGAATCTCAGTAGGGCCTCCTACTACCTAGGTGTCATCATCTACGTCCTCAGGAACCTTGGGTTTAATTATACAAAATGACTGGGCATGTATTAAGTTCATTTTAAACTTTACGATATACTTTAGCCAAGGTCCATTCATTTTAGGATGATCTTAATGTCATGAATGCAACATAATAGAAGATATATGCATGGCACTACCTAATGCACATACATAAAACATAACATTAAACATCATCATACTTAGTGGCATAAAGTGGCAATAGTAACATTCATATGGGACAAACTTAGTGACATAATCATAATCATGAAACATTTCTTCCTCATGGGCCACCCTAAAAGACAATCGAATCGAGGTGCTCGGCCGAACCGGTGTCACCCAGAACGTGTCATACATCTAGGTTATGAGCTCATACCTTAACTAGTCGTCACTAGTTCTTACTTACCACTTAACAATAAGCGTATCATAAATCATAAATCCCGACTATCTGAGTACGGGTTAGGGGGCAAACCTCTTAGGGTGCTCGCCAAAACCGGTGTCACCTAAGAGTATAAAATGGTACCGATGTCACATGAGTTCTATGGAGGTGCTCGGCCGAACCGGTGTCATCCTAGAACCCACCTTAGTACCTTAATTTTCAAAATATCTTTAAGTCTCCAAATTTGTCGGAAATTCGGCGGCACAACGGCATTACACTGAATTTCCTTCCAAATTTGCTTTATGCCACATAAACATATAACCTCATGAATTCCTCATATGAATAACATCATCATCATTTGCATACTACATGCATCATCATAAAACATCCAAACGCTCACCCTTACGGTAGCTTATGCTTTAACCCTTACGGATCTTAATCTTGAGATATAGTTCTCTACATCCGTCAGCCACATCTTTATGCACCTAAGGGCTCATAATTAATCATCATTCCTAATCCTCATGTTCATACTTAAATCTGAAAAGCATAGGGCAGAATCTCTAACTTGTATTTATGGGGTTCTAGAACTTACGTTTTAGACCCTTTCTCGCTCCGCCTCACTTGAAGGCGCTATATATTAAATCTAAATCAATTATGAGACATTCCTATGCTTAAGGACTAATTATTAATCATGTTTATCATGTTGTAAGGGTGCTGGACAGAATCCTGAAAATTAAATGTTCTAAGAGTTCTACATTTACATTTTTACGGTTTTCTAGTTACTAATTTCCCCATAGGTGCTAGAATTCAATTCTAATCCAAATGTTACCAAGTTTTTCATGTCTAAACAATCTAAATCTGACTATGTTCCCATTAAAACAGTTTGGAAAAGTTCCAAAAGAAAATGGGTTAAAACTATGTCAAATTCCAACTTTACGGTATTTCTAGTTAGCTAGTTTCTTACCTATCATGCATAGGATCGCTTCTACATCATCATATGATATTTTCACACATTCCAACACATCAAAACATCATCATACAACATCACACTCATCATATCAGAACCGAAAACATTTAACTTTAATAAGAGAGTTAAATTGACGAATCTAGGTACATAAGTTAACTAGTTTCTCTTGGAATCAATCTAGAACTTCTAAAACTCTTTTCAAAACATTTTGATTCATCAAGAGGCTAAGAGAAGCCTTAGGTCACTGACCAAAACATATTCCATCCCCTAAAAGAGAATAAAATCACAACTTGTGATGACATAACCTTATAAAGTTTTGTAAAGCTTGAAAGAAAACTTAAAACATAGACTATTGGTCCTAGTAGCTAGATGAAAACTCATTGCAAGTCCATCATCACCACTTGGCCGAAAATATGCATTCAAAGAATGGTTTCACATTACACTTTAACTTGAAATGAGATGGGCAAGTCTTTGAGCTCTAGGTTCTTAAGTTATGACATAAAATAAACGTGCTCATGCTCTTCATTTTTAATCTTGCTCACGAAACAAAGTGATGACGTAAAAATAAATATGCAAGGCATAAACTTAAACGTGCAAGCTTGAAAGTAAAGATGCAAGGTTCAATTCCTCATTTTAGTGCTCTTGGCCCAACAACAATCGACTTTAAGGCCGAAATAGAAAGGCATTCGAGAAATTAATTAGGTGATAATGCAAGTTCAATTCTTTATTTTAGTGCTCTAGGCCCAACAACAATCGACTTTAAGGCCGAAATAGAAAGGCTTCGAGAATTAAATTAAGTGATGATACAAGTCCCATTTTAATCTTTATGTTCTTAGGTGATAGCTAGAAAGTAAAGATGCATAGCAAGAATGTAAATATGAATGCAAGCATAAAATAAATTATGCAAGTTCATTTTATCTTTCTAGAGCTCTTAACAAGACTTTAAAGGAATTTAAACCATAACCCAAACTCATCCAAACAAGGTAAAGTCAAGCTTAGAGTTCTCAAAACTCAACATAATATTCTTAGGAAATCAAACTATGAAGCTTAGAAAAATTAAGGAAATGGCCGAAATCTTCAAGAAGAAAAAGGAACATTTTAAAACTCTAGAGTTCATGATCTTGATGATATATTAACACCAACATCATGAGTCCTCATCATTGAGTTCATAGAGCCACTTTAAAACATCATCAAAGCTAAAGTTCTCAAGAGTTCAAGAAAGGAAGAACTAGAAACATTTTTGTTCAAGAACAAAGATCAAGCTCTAGAGTTTGTTTCAAGTGATGAATATCATCATGAAACTCTCATCATCACGCTCTCATTTCTTCATTCCCAAAGGCCCATGGCCGAAAATGGAAAGGAAAAAGGAATGGAAGAGAAGTTCTAAAAGAATCGAGAGAAACTATAAACATAAAGCTTAGAACAAGAACTTTAAAGAAAGAAATACTTGAAAGAAAAATCCCTACTTGATGTGATAAACTTGAAGGTGGAAGAAGAAGATGAAGATGATGAAGAACTTTGAAGAACTTGAAGAACACTAGAACTTTGAGAGAAAAGAAAAGCTTTGAGTGTTCCTAAACTTAGCAAATGATCTAAAAGTGGTGCAAGCTCCTCAAGGCATTCTATTTATAGAGAAATGAAACAAATGAAGGGAGCTCATGGAGGATGATGGCTTCGCCATGTGTGCAGATTGAGGGCATCCCATGAGTTCCATGAGGTGAGATAATGTGGTCTTGAGGCATGGTGAGGTATGGTTCAAAGTATGGTGAGGTATGGTTCAAGGTATGGCCTCAAGCATGGTTCTTTGAGTGAGAAAACAAATCAACATGTGGTCAAATGGGGGAGGAGGTGGCGAAATGCATCAGCCCATGGGGAGGATTTCTTGCATTTTAATTGTAGTTTAGTGTTGTGTTTAGGTGTATCTTTGATTATGCTTAAGATTAGGAATTTGTAAGAAAGTGTTTAGGTAAGGAAAATGGATAATTAAGGTGGTCTAGACATAATTAAGGAGTGGTCTTGCACCATTAGTGAGTTAGATCCTCAATTTAGAGTCTAAACAACTCTAGACACATTTCCTTGATTTAAGGAATTGGAGAGAGAAAACACTATTCAAGATTCCAAGACTAGGAATCTTGAATTCTAAAAAGAGATTTAAGTTTAATCTAAGCAATTTTAGGTTCTAATTAACTTTAATAAATTATTTTGACTCTAGATTAATTAGGCAAATTAATTAATCTTCGCTTAGAGCCTAATATTGCTTAGGTTTGCTTAATTACGTCATTAAGCTCAAAAACACTATTCTAGGGGCAAAATCGTAATTTTGCACTAAAACTGCCCGAGACCACCGGGACTTGAACAGAGACCTCTAGACACATGAAAACATGTTTTTAAACCTCGGGGGAAAGTTTCAGGCTCAAACGGCACCTTTACCGCCAGAAACGCTATAAGGGTATTTTGGTCATTTTGACCAAAGCTATGAAAACGAAATTTTCACTTCCGAAAGCATTCTAAGGCCATTCAATCCCCTTCAAACATTGAGTTGACCCTTCGAGGATGACCGAGTTGGTTACCCTCGACTGGTCAGAAATGACCTCGAGGGCATTTTGGTCATTTCCCTGGGATAGAAACAATCGAGGTGTTACACTACTCCCCTCCTTAAAAAGAATTTCGCCTTGAAATTGTTACCTTAGAAAAGCTCGGGATACTTGTCTCGCATTTCTGTCTTTAGCTCCCATGTGAATTCTTCGGACTTGTCGCGTCCCCATGCTACCTTTACCAAAGGAACAGACTTGTTCCTCACCGCTTGACTCATGGTCCACCATTCTCGTAGGCGGAAGATTGAAAGTTAGGTCGTCCCTTAACTGAACATGCTCTGGCTCTAAAATGTGGCTAGGGTCGGACTCATACTTCCTTAACTGAGAGACGTGAAAGACGTCATGATGATTTGAAAGATTAGGGGGTAAGGCTATTTTGTAGGCAACTGTTCCTACTTTTTGAAGAATTTGGAAGGGGCCAAGAAATCGGGGGCTCAACTTTTTGACTTTCATGGCTCTCCCTATGCCTGTAGTGGGGGTAATCCTAAGGAACACATGTTCTCCCTCTTCGAATTCTAAGGGCTTGCGCCGCTTGTCCGCATAGCTCTTTTGCCTACTTTGAGCAGTGAGCATCCTATCCCGGATCCTCTTGATTTGTTCCGTCGTCTCCCTCACTACATCAGGTCCTAAGACACTTTGCTCCCCAGACTCGTACCAACACAAAGGTGATTGGCACTTTCTTCCATACAATGCCTCGTATGGTGCCATACCGATGCTCGCGTGATAACTGTTGTTATACGCAAACTCGATCAAAGGCAAGTACTTATCCCAACTTCCCCTTTGGTCTAACACACAGGCTCTTAGCATGTCCTCTAGGGTTTGGATCGTCCTTTCGGATTGTCCGTCTATTTGTGGGTGGTAAGCAGTGCTCAAGCATAGCTTTGAACCAAACGCCTTTTGAAAGGCTCCCCAAAAACGTGACGTAAACCGCGGATCTCGATCCGAGATTATCGTCGACGACACTCCATGCAATCTCACGATCTCTTGGATGTATAACTGAGCTAATTTATCTAAAGAGTATGTCACTCTAATAGGCAGAAAGTGTGCCGACTTGGTTAGTCGATCCACTATCACCCATATAGCATCATGGCCAGCTTGGGTCTTAGGCAATCCCGTCATGAAATCCATAGATATTCATTCCCACTTCCATTCGGGGATTGACAGGGGTTGCAACAAACCTGAAGGTTTTTGGTGCTCGATTTTCACTTTCTGACATACCAAGCACTTACTAACCCAGGCGACTACATCCTTCTTCATTCCGGGCCACCAAAACATCTTCTTCAAGTCTTGATACATCTTGGTAACACCGGGATGAATGGTGAAATAGCTTTTGTGAGCCTCCTCCAAGATTTTCTCTCGGAGGTCACCATCTTGGGGTACGCAGATCCTTCCTTCAAACCTCCATATCCAGTCCTCTCCTCTTTCGAAACCCTTCAACTTTCCCGCCTTTAACAAAGATCTATGATCTCTTCGAACTCCTTATTCTCTCGTTGTGCTAACATGATCCTTTGCTTAAATCCACTTGTTACACTAAGATAGCACATCTTCATCCCTTTATCGGTCGCTAACATCCCTAGATTCATATCCCTAAACTTCTCTATCAACTCAACTTCTTTGATCATCATGTTGGACAGGTGTAACGTCTTTCGGCTCAAGGCATCAGCGACTACATTAGCCTTGCCGGGGTGGTAACTTAAGCCGAAATCGTAATCTTTGAGGAATTCCATCCACCTTCTTAGTCTCATGTTCAACTCCTTTTGATCAAAGAGGTACTTGAGACTCTTATGATCGGAGAAAACTTCAAACCTTACACCATACAAATGGTGTCTCCACATCTTTAAGGCAAACACTATGGCGGCTAGCTCTAGGTCATGGGTGGGGTAGTTAGCCTCGTGAGGCTTGAGTTGTCGAGATGCATAGGCTACCACTTGCCTATTTTGCATCAACACACACCCTAGTCCTTTGCCCGAAGCATCATAATATAACTCGAAAGGTACATTGGGGCTAGGTAAGACTAAGACTGGGGTCGTGGTTAACCTTTCCTTAAGCTCTTGGAAACTCTTCTCACACTCGGGATTCCAAATGAAGGGGGTATTCTTTCTAGTTAGCTTGGTTAGGGGTAAGGCGATTTGAGAGAATCCTTTTATAAACCTACGGTAATAGCCCGCTAAACCTAAAAAGCTCCGTATTTCCATTACGGTGGTTGGTCTATCCCAATTCATTACGGCTTCTACCTTACTAGGATCAACGGCTATACCTCCTTTTGACACAACGTGCCCTAAAAACTTGACCTCCTCCAACCAAAATTCACACTTAGAGAGTTTTGCATACAGCTTTTTCTCCTTCAAAATCTCCAAAACTATCCTCAAATGGCACTCATGCTCCTCGTGGGTTTTTGAATAGATGAGTATATCATCTATGAAAACGACCTTGAACTGATCTAAATAGGGTCTAAAGATCCTATTCATGTAATCCATAAATACTGCAGGAGCATTCGTCAATCCAAAAGACATCGCCGCGAACTCAAAGTGTCCATACCGAGTTCTAAAGGCGGTCTTTGGTATATCTTGATCTCTCACTCTAATTTGGTGGTATCCTGACCTTAGGTCGATCTTGGAAAATACTACCGCTCCTCTCAATTGGTCCATAAGATCATCAATCCTAGGCAAAGGGTATTTGTTTTTCACCGTTACACGGTTCAATTGCCTATAGTCTATACATAACCTCATGCTCCTGTCCTTCTTCTTCACAAACAAGACTGGAGCTCCCCACGGTGAGGCACTAGGTCTAATGAAACTCTTTCCCAAAAGCTCCTCAAGTTAGGTTTTTAATTCGGCTAGTTCTAGGGGTGACATTCTATAGGGGGCAATGGAGATTGGTCCCGCTCCAGGAACCAACTCAATGGAGAACTCCACTTCTCTCTCGGGAAGGAACTCAGGTATATCTTCCGGAAACACCTCGGGATAGTCTCTCACTACTGGTATATTCTCTAAATTTTGCTCAAAGTGTACTTCGCTAGCGGCTAGGATAACATATCCCTTAGTCTTTTTCCCACTACAGTGGACCTCTACGGCATTGAGATAGAGTCTCAAAGGTTGACTCATTTCACTAGGGGGAGAAGGAAAGACGACTGTTTTGGTGTCACAGTCTAACAACACACGGTTGGCGTGAAGCCAATCCATGCCAAGAACTACTCCTATACCTTTCATGGGTAAACAAATTAAATCCACAACATATGATCTATTTTCTGTGGTGAGGTGACAGTTTAGACAACAATAACAAGTATTCATAGGATGATTTGTAGGGGTAGAGACAATAAGATCAAAAGGAAGTTTGGAAGTTTTCAAATTTAGAGCCTCGACACTAGCATATGAAATAAAAGAATGTGTTGCACCAGAGTCATAGAGTACAGTTAAGGTCCTACCATCTATTTCGCACTTACCTTCTATGAGACCGTTGGATGTGTCTGCTTCGTCTACATTGAGGGTGAAGACCCTCCCTTGGTATTGCGGCCTAGGGTTCTGATTCGCTGGCCCTCCGTTGTTGCATCTGTTGGCGTAGTAGCCAGGCTCCCCGCACTTGAAGCACACGTTTTGTCCAGCTAGGCAGGGACGGTTGCCATGATCTTTCCCTTGCATCGGGACATATTATTGCGGTGTAGGCCTAGCAAAGGTGGCGGGGGCTCCTTGGGGCATCTTGTTCTTGGTCCCCCTTGATCCTCCTTGGTTGTTTCGGGGGCCGCCCGACCCTCCTTGTCGGTTGTTGTTGTTGTTGTTGCGGTTGTTGTTGTTGTTCTAGAATTGTGGTCAGTATGGTTGCTTGGGTTGTTGGTAGAAGGGGGTTCTTTGTTGTTGTTGTGGTTTGAACTGGTTGGTTTGGTAGGGATTATAGTGATTTCGCGATTGGTTTGGATATTGGGGCTTGAATTTTGGGGCTTGAGGTGCTAGCCCCTTGTTCCGTCGCCTCTTGCAAAGATTGATTTTGTCCCTCTTCCATGATCCAGCACTTGTTGACTAGGGTTGGGAAGTCCCTAATCTCCATGTGTGCCACAACATAGTTGAGTTCCGCCATTAATCCAGCCTCATATTTGACGCACTTCCACACCTCATTGGGGTTTCCTTGAAACACCCGAGAGAACTTGATCAGTTCCTCAAATTTCACCGTGTACTGGGCGACAGTAGACCCCCCTTGGGTCAGTTGCATAAACTCGATGTCCTTTGCGTTCCTCACAGACTCCGGGAAGTACTTCTCATAGAAGTAAGTCTTGAACAGCTCCCAGTTGATAGCAGTGCCCGAAGCCTCAAGTAGTCTTCAGGTGCCGACCCACCAGAATTCGGCGTCGGACTCCATCATGTATGCGGAAAATGTGACCTTTTGCTCCTCCGAGCAAGCTACCACGGAGTAGATCTTCTCCATGTTCTTGACCCACTTATCAGCTTTGTCGGGGTCCATGGCTCCTCGAAAGGTTGGTGGGTTCACCTTGCGAAACTCACCAAACCTTGCTTGTTCCACCATCTCAGCAGTAGGGGGAGCACGTCTTGCATCCCTTTGTCGATCCATCCTTTCGAACATTCGTTCCATGGCCCTAGCCATGTCACGAACAGCAGCAGCAGTAGCATCGTTTTGGTCCCCCTCGGTCGGGGTCCTAGGTTGTCTCCTTGGTGCCATTGGTTCCTAAACACATGAGACAATAAACACTGAGGTGATCAGGCTCAATATTCCATGTAAGATGAGCTAGTTACCTTGGCACACGCAAGTAGACAAGGGTCATGCACTTCTACCCTATAGCTTATCTCTAACTAAGCACTACGCATGACATAGCTATCGTCCTACGCTTTAGAAAGCATAGTCAGTCCAATCCTCAGGCTCCATGAGAATCAAACTGCTCTGATACCATAATGTAACATCCTAATTTTTAACCCAATACTCTAGAACATATTTAGCTTAATCATTAGTCTGTTACTTCATAGTTCTCATTTTTACTTTGAAATACTTAGCGGAAAATACGGATAATTTTTTTTGAAATAAAAAGTGAGAGCCGCGTGATGCGATAAGCGGTAAACCATGTATAGTAAACAAATGTCTCACAATATCATAACATAAGGCACACCATGAATAACACTGAATATCATCTCATATATATATAATTTGCCCACTTATAAGTGTGGGACTTAGTTTAGTACAAGGAAAATACAGGAAAGGAAATACAACATAAACATAAACATGATCTACTCCCCTACCCGAGTGCACCTAATGGGATAACCTCTAAACAAAAGAAGGTTTATCCCCATCTAAGTGGTGTGTGCTCTAACCGGGTACTCCATCGGTCGATCGTCACCTCCTACTGACGTCCGTCTCGCGAACGAGGCAAGTATCCGGGAAACTGGGCGAGCTCCTCGGGCGTAAAGAGGCGGAACGGGGATCGAGAGTGACCCCCGCGGTGTGGCCGCATCTCCGGTTGCCGCGCAAGTCGTGGCTGAGTCACGGTATCCTCACTGCCCTCCCTTATCAATGGTGGAGAGGGGTCAGAGCTCTCGCTATACGGATGAGTAGGCGGGTCCTCGGACGGGTCGGTCTCCGAAAAGTAGGTCCGGGGCACGTAATCGGGATGGTCTCGCATGGCTAAGGCGGCGGTGTGCATGCGGAGCACTCTTTCATCATGCGTACGCGCGTGCTGAAAAACCCGCTCGTCGTCGCCATAGGGTGCAGTCGGGGAGAAGCGATGGGTGTGCACGGGATGAGCGAAGGGGCGTCCTACAAACATGAAGACCCGCACCGCACCGCCTCAAATGGTATGACCCGTGAGCGGGTCATAGTGCACCTCCCATGTCGGGTGTCCACGAACACTACGAACGCCGCCATCTCAAGACGTGACGGAAAGAAGGAGATAGAGGGAGTGAGAATCTTGCTAAAGAATCTCAGTAGGGCCTCCTACTACCTAGGTGTCATCATCTACGTCCTCAGGAACCTTGGGTTTAATTATACAAAATGACTGGGCATGTATTAAGTTCATTTTAAACTTTACGATATACTTTAGCCAAGGTCCATTCATTTTAGGATGATCTTAATGTCATGAATGCAACATAATAGAAGATATATGCATGGCACTACCTAATGCACATACATAAAACATAACATTAAACATCATCATACTTAGTGGCATAAAGTGGCAATAGTAACATTCATATGGGACAAACTTAGTGACATAATCATAATCATGAAACATTTCTTCCTCATGGGCCACCCTAAAAGACAATCGAATCGAGGTGCTCGGCCGAACCGGTGTCACCCAGAACGTGTCATACATCTAGGTTATGAGCTCATACCTTAACTAGTCGTCACTAGTTCTTACTTACCACTTAACAATAAGCGTATCATAAATCATAAATCCCGACTATCTGAGTACGGGTTAGGGGGCAAACCTCTTAGGGGTGCTCGGCCAAAACCGGTGTCACCTAAGAGTATAAAATGGTACCGATGTCACATGAGTTCTATGGAGGTGCTCGGCCGAACCGGTGTCATCCTAGAACCCACCTTAGTACCTTAATTTTCAAAATATCTTTAAGTCTCCAAATTTGTCGGAAATTCGGCGGCACAACGGCATTACACTGAATTTCCTTCCAAATTTGCTTTATGCCACATAAACATATAACCTCATGAATTCCTCATATGAATAACATCATCATCATTTGCATACTACATGCATCATCATAAAACATCCAAACGCTCACCCTTACGGTAGCTTATGCTTTAACCCTTACGGGTCTTAATCTTGAGATATAGTTCTCTACATCCGTCGCTCACATCTTTATGCACCTAAGGGCTCATAATTAATCATCATTCCTAATCCTCATGTTCATACTTAAATCTGAAAAGCATAGGGCAGAATCTCTAACTTGTATTTATGGGGTTCTAGAACTTACGTTTTAGACCCTTTCTCAGTTCCGTCTTCGCCGAAGGCGCTATATATTAAATCTAAATCAATTATGAGACATTCCTATGCTTAAGGACTAATTATTAATCATGTTTATCATGTTGTAAGGGTGCTGGACAGAATCCTGAAAATTAAATGTTCTAAGAGTTCTACATTTACATTTTTACGGTTTTCTAGTTACTAATTTCCCCATAGGTGCTAGAATTCAATTCTAATCCAAATGTTACCAAGTTTTTCATGTCTAAACAATCTAAATCTGACTATGTTCCCATTAAAACAGTTTGGAAAAGTTCCAAAAGAAAATGGGTTAAAACTATGTCAAATTCCAACTTTACGGTATTTCTAGTTAGCTAGTTTCTTACCTATCATGCATAGGATCGCTTCTACATCATCATATGATATTTTCACACATTCCAACACATCAAAACATCATCATACAACATCACACTCATCATATCAGAACCGAAAGATTTAACTTTAATAAGAGAGTTAAATTGACGTTTCTAGGTACATAAGTTAACTAGTTTCTCTTGGAATCAATCTAGAACTTCTAAAACTCTTTTCAAAACATTTTGATTCATCAAGAGGCTAAGAGAAGCCTTAGGTCACTGACCAAAACATATTCCATCCCCTAAAAGAGAATAAAATCACAACTTGTGATGACATAACCTTATAAAGTTTTGTAAAGCTTGAAAGAAAACTTAAAACATAGACTATTGGTCCTAGTAGCTAGATGAAAACTCATTGCAAGTCCATCATCACCACTTGGCCGAAAATATGCATTCAAAGAATGGTTTCACATTACACTTTAACTTGAAATGAGATGGGCAAGTCTTTGAGCTCTAGGTTCTTAAGTTATGACATAAAATAAACGTGCTCATGCTCTTCATTTTTAATCTTGCTCACGAAACAAAGTGATGACGTAAAAATAAATATGCAAGGCATAAACTTAAACGTGCAAGCTTGAAAGTAAAGATGCAAGGTTCAATTCCTCATTTTAGTGCTCTTGGCCCAACAACAATCGACTTTAAGGCCGAAATAGAAAGGCATGCGAGAAATTAATTAGGTGATAATGCAAGTTCAATTCTTTATTTTAGTGCTCTAGGCCCAACAACAATCGACTTTAAGGCCGAAATAGAAAGGCTTCGAGAATTAAATTAAGTGATGATACAAGTCCCATTTTAATCTTTATGTTCTTAGGTGATAGCTAGAAAGTAAAGATGCATAGCAAGAATGTAAATATGAATGCAAGCATAAAATAAATTATGCAAGTTCATTTTATCTTTCTAGAGCTCTTAACAAGACTTTAAAGGAATTTAAACCATAACCCAAACTCATCCAAACAAGGTAAAGTCAAGCTTAGAGTTCTCAAAACTCAACATAATATTCTTAGGAAATCAAACTATGAAGCTTAGAAAAATTAAGGAAATGGCCGAAATCTTCAAGAAGAAAAAGGAACATTTTAAAACTCTAGAGTTCATGATCTTGATGATATATTAACACCAACATCATGAGTCCTCATCATTGAGTTCATAGAGCCACTTTAAAACATCATCAAAGCTAAAGTTCTCAAGAGTTCAAGAAAGGAAGAACTAGAAACATTTTTGTTCAAGAACAAAGATCAAGCTCTAGAGTTTGTTTCAAGTGATGAATATCATCATGAAACTCTCATCATCACGCTCTCATTTCTTCATTCCCAAAGGCCCATGGCCGAAAATGGAAAGGAAAAAGGAATGGAAGAGAAGTTCTAAAAGAATCGAGAGAAACTATAAACATAAAGCTTAGAACAAGAACTTTAAAGAAAGAAATACTTGAAAGAAAAATCCCTACTTGATGTGATAAACTTGAAGGTGGAAGAAGAAGATGAAGATGATGAAGAACTTTGAAGAACTTGAAGAACACTAGAACTTTGAGAGAAAAGAAAAGCTTTGAGTGTTCCTAAACTTAGCAAATGATCTAAAAGTGGTGCAAGCTCCTCAAGGCATTCTATTTATAGAGAAATGAAACAAATGAAGGGAGCTCATGGAGGATGATGGCTTCGGCCATGTGTGCAGATTGGAGGGCATCCCATGAGTTCCATGAGGTGAGATAATGTGGTCTTGAGGCATGGTGAGGTATGGTTCAAAGTATGGTGAGGTATGGTTCAAGGTATGGCCTCAAGCATGGTTCTTTGAGTGAGAAAACAAATCAACATGTGGTCAAATGGGGGAGGAGGTGGCCGAAATGCATCAGCCCATGGGGGAGGATTTCTTGCATTTTAATTGTAGTTTAGTGTTGTGTTTAGGTGTATCTTTGATTATGCTTAAGATTAGGAATTTGTAAGAAAGTGTTTAGGTAAGGAAAATGGATAATTAAGGTGGTCTAGACATAATTAAGGAGTGGTCTTGCACCATTAGTGAGTTAGATCCTCAATTTAGAGTCTAAACAACTCTAGACACATTTCCTTGATTTAAGGAATTGGAGAGAAAACACTATTCAAGATTCCAAGACTAGGAATCTTGAATTCTAAAAAGAGATTTAAGTTTAATCTAAGCAATTTTAGGTTCTAATTAACTTTAATAAATTATTTTGACTCTAGATTAATTAGGGAAATTAATTAATCTTCGTTTAGAGCCTAATATTGCTTAGGTTTGCTTAATTACGTCATTAAGCTCAAAAACACTATTCTAGGGGCAAAATCGTAATTTTGCACTAAAACTGCCCGAGACCACCGGGACTTGAACAGAGACCTCTAGACACATGAAAACATGTTTTTAAACCTCGGGGGAAAGTTTCAGGCTCAAACGGCACCTTTACCGCGTAAAACGCTATAAGGGTATTTTGGTCATTTTGACCAAAGCTGAAACGAAATTTTCCCTTCCGAAAGCATTCTAAGGCCATTCAATCCCCTTCAAACATTGAGTTGACTCTTCGAGGATGACCGAGTTGGTTATCCTCAATTCGGTCGTGAAATGACCTCAGGGGCATTTTGGTCATTTCCCTCGGATAGAAAGAATCGAGGTGTTACATTACTCCCCTCCTTAAAAAGAATTTCGCCTTCGAAATTCGTTACCTTAGAAAAGCTCGGGATACTTGTCTCGCATTTCTGTCTTTAGCTCCCATGTGAATTCTTCGGACTTGTCGCGTCCCCATGCTACCTTTACCAAAGGAACAGACTTGTTCCTCAGCTGCTTGACTCCGCGGTCCACGATTCTCGTAGGGGGAAGATTGAAAGTTAGGTCGTCCCTTAACTGAACATGCTCTGGCTCTAAAATGTGGCTAGGGTCGGACTCATACTTCCTTAACTGAGAGACGTGAAAGACGTCATGATGATTTGAAAGATTAGGGGGTAAGGCTATTTTGTAGGCAACTGTTCCTACTTTTTGAAGAATTTGGAAGGGGCCAAGAAATCGGGGGCTCAACTTTTTGACTTTCATGGCTCTCCCTATGCCTGTAGTGGGGGTAATCCTAAGGAACACATGTTCTCCCTCTTCGAATTCTAAGGGCTTGCGCCGCTTGTCCGCATAGCTCTTTTGCCTACTTTGAGCAGTGAGCATCCTATCCCGGATCCTCTTGATTTGTTCCGTCGTCTCCCTCACTACATCAGGTCCTAAGACACTTTGCTCCCAGCACTGCACTCAACACAAAGGTGATTGGCACTTTCTTCCATACAATGCCTCGTATGGTGCCATACCGATGCTCGCGTGATAACTGTTGTTATACGCAAACTCGATCAAAGGCAAGTACTTATCCCAACTTCCCCTTTGGTCTAACACACAGGCTCTTAGCATGTCCTCTAGGGTTTGGATCGTCCTTTCGGATTGTCCGTCTATTTGTGGGTGGTAAGCAGTGCTCAAGCATAGCTTTGAACCAAACGCCTTTTGAAAGGCTCCCCAAAAACGTGACGTAAACCGCGGATCTCGATCCGAGATTATCGTCGACGACACTCCATGCAATCTCACGATCTCTTGGATGTATAACTGAGCTAATTTATCTAAAGAGTATGTCACTCTAATAGGCAGAAAGTGTGCCGACTTGGTTAGTCGATCCACTATCACCCATATAGCATCATGGCCAGCTTGGGTCTTAGGCAATCCCGTCATGAAATCCATAGATATTCATTCCCACTTCCATTCGGGGATTGACAGGGGTTGCAACAAACCTGAAGGTTTTTGGTGCTCGATTTTCACTTTCTGACATACCAAGCACTTACTAACCCAAGCGACTACATCCTTCTTCATTCCGGGCCACCAAAACATCTTCTTCAAGTCTTGATACATCTTGGTAACACCGGGATGAATGGTGAAATAGCTTTTGTGAGCCTCCTCCAAGATTTTCTCTCGGAGGTCACCATCTTGGGGTACGCAGATCCTTCCTTCAAACCTCCATATCCAGTCCTCTCCTCTTTCGAAACCCTTCAACTTTCCCGCCTTAACAGCATCTATGATCTCTTCGAACTCCTTATTCTCTCGTTGTGCTAACATGATCCTTTGCTTAAATCCACTTGTTACACTAAGATAGCACATCTTCATCCCTTTATCGGTCGCTAACATCCCTAGATTCATATCCCTAAACTTCTCTATCAACTCAACTTCTTTGATCATCATGTTGGACAGGTGTAACGTCTTTCGGCTCAAGGCATCAGCGACTACATTAGCCTTCTTGGGAGGTGGTAACTTAAGCCGAAATCGTAATCTTTGAGGAATTCCATCCACCTTCTTAGTCTCATGTTCAACTCCTTTTGATCAAAGAGGTACTTGAGACTCTTATGATCGGAGAAAACTTCAAACCTTACACCATACAAATGGTGTCTCCACATCTTTAAGGCAAACACTATGGCGGCTAGCTCTAGGTCATGGGTGGGGTAGTTAGCCTCGTGAGGCTTGAGTTGTCGAGATGCATAGGCTACCACTTGCCTATTTTGCATCAACACACACCCTAGTCCTTTGCCGAAGCATCATAATATAACTCGAAAGGTACATTGGGGCTAGGTAAGACTAAGACTGGGGTCGTGGTTAACCTTTCCTTAAGCTCTTGGAAACTCTTCTCACACTCGGGATTCCAAATGAAGGGGGTATTCTTTCTAGTTAGCTTGGTTAGGGGTAAGGCGATTTGAGAGAATCCTTTTATAAACCTACGGTAATAGCCCGCTAAACCTAAAAAGCTCCGTATTTCCATTACGGTGGTTGGTCTATCCCAATTCATTACGGCTTCTACCTTACTAGGATCAACGGCTATACCTCCTTTTGACACAACGTGCCCTAAAAACTTGACCTCCTCCAACCAAAATTCACACTTAGAGAGTTTTGCATACAGCTTTTTCTCCTTCAAAATCTCCAAAACTATCCTCAAATGACACTCATGCTCCTCGTGGGTTTTTGAATAGATGAGTATATCATCTATGAAAACGACCTTGAACTGATCTAAATAGGGTCTAAAGATCCTATTCATGTAATCCATAAATACTGCAGGAGCATTCGTCAATCCAAAAGACATCGCCGCGAACTCAAAGTGTCCATACCGAGTTCTAAAGGCGGTCTTTGGTATATCTTGATCTCTCACTCTAATTTGGTGGTATCCTGACCTTAGGTCGATCTTGGAAAATACTACCGCTCCTCTCAATTGGTCCATAAGATCATCAATCCTAGGCAAAGGGTATTTGTTTTTCACCGTTACACGGTTCAATTGCCTATAGTCTATACATAACCTCATGCTCCTGTCCTTCTTCTTCACAAACAAGACTGGAGCTCCCCACGGTGAGGCACTAGGTCTAATGAAACTCTTTCCCAAAAGCTCCTCAAGTTGGGTTTTTAATTCGGCTAGTTCTAGGGGTGACATTCTATAGGGGGCAATGGAGATTGGTCCCGCTCCAGGAACCAACTCAATGGAGAACTCCCCTTGACTCCCGGGAAGGAACTCGAGGTATATCTTCCGGAAACACCTCGGGATAGTCTCTCACTACTGGTATATTCTCTAAATTTTGCTCAAAGTGTACTTCGCTAGCGGCTAGGATAACATATCCCTTAGTCTTTTCCCACTACAGTGGACCTCTACGGCATTGAGATAGAGTCTCAAAGGTTGACTCATTTCACTAGGGGGAGAAGGAAAGACGACTGTTTTGGTGTCACAGTCTAACAACACACGGTTGGCGTGAAGCCAATCCATGCCAAGAACTACTCCTATACCTTTCATGGGTAAACAAATTAAATCCACAACATATGATCTATTTTCTGTGGTGAGGTGACAGTTTAGACAACAATAACAAGTATTCATAGGATGATTTGTAGGGGTAGAGACAATAAGATCAAAAGGAAGTTTGGAAGTTTTCAAATTTAGAGCCTCGACACTAGCATATGAAATAAAAGAATGTGTTGCACGAGTCATAGAAATGCAGTTAAGGTCCTACCATCTATTTCGCACTTACCTTCTATGAGACCGTTGGATGTGTCTGCTTCGTCTACATTGAGGGTGAAGACCCTCCCTTGGTATTGCGGCCTAGGGTTCTGATTCGCTGGCCCTCCGTTGTTGCATCTGTTGGCGTAGTAGCCAGGCTCCCCGCACTTGAAGCACACGTTTTGTCCAGCTAGGCAGGGACGGTTGCCATGATCTTTCCCGCACTGGGGACATATTATTGCCGGTGTAGGCCTAGCAAAGGTGGCGGGGGGCTCCTTGGGGCATCTTGTTCTTGGTCCACTTGATCCTCCTTGGTTGTTTCGAGGGCCGCCCGACCCTCCTTGTCGGTTGTTGTTGTTGTTGTTGCGGTTGTTGTTGTTGTTCTGGAATTGTGGTGGATGTGGTTGCTTGGGTTGTTGGTAGAAGGGGGTTCTTTGTTGTTGTTGTGGTTTGAACTGGTTGGTTTGGTAGGGATTATAGTGATTTCGCGATTGGTTTGGATATTGGGGCTTGAATTTTGGGGCTTGAGGTGCTAGCCCTTGTTCCGCTTGCCCTTGCAAAGATTGATTTTGTCCCTCTTCCATGATCCAGCACTTGTTGACTAGGGTTGGGAAGTCCCTAATCTCCATGTGTGCCACAACATAGTTGAGTTCCGCCATTAATCCAGCCTCATATTTGACGCACTTCCACACCTCATTGGGGTTTGCTTGAAACACCGAGAGAACTTGATCAGTTCCTCAAATTTCACCGTGTACTGGGCGACAGTAGACCCCCCTTGGGTCAGTTGCATAAACTCGATGTCCTTTGCGTTCCTCACAGACTCCGCGAAGTACTTCTCATAGAAGTAAGTCTTGAACAGCTCGAGTTGATAGCGATGCCGAAGCCTCAAGTAGTCTTCAGGTGCCGACCCACCAGAATTCGGCGTCGGACTCCATCATGTATGCGGAAAATGTGACCTTTTGCTCCTCCGAGCAAGCTACCACGGAGTAGATCTTCTCCATGTTCTTGACCCACTTATCAGCTTTGTCGGGGTCCATGGCTCCTCGAAAGGTTGGTGGGTTCACCTTGCGAAACTCACCAAACCTTGCTTGTTCCACCATCTCAGCAGTAGGGGGAGCACGTCTTGCATCCCTTTGTCGATCCATCCTTTCGAACATTCGTTCCATGGCCCTAGCCATGTCACGAACAAAGAAGCAGCGATAGCATCGTTTTGGTCCCCCTCGGTCGGGGTCCTAGGTTGTCTCCTTGGTGCCATTGGTTCCTAAACACATGAGACAATAAACACTGAGGTGATCAGGCTCAATATTCCATGTAAGATGAGCTAGTTACCTTGGCACACGCAAGTAGACAAGGGTCATGCACTTCTACCCTATAGCTTATCTCTAACTAAGCACTACGCATGACATAGCTATCGTCCTACGCTTTAGAAAGCATAGTCAGTCCAATCCTCAGGCTCCATGAGAATCAAACTGCTCTGATACCATAATGTAACATCCTAATTTTTAACCCAATACTCTAGAACATATTTAGCTTAATCATTAGTCTGTTACTTCATAGTTCTCATTTTTACTTTGAAATACTTAGCGGAAAATACGGATAATTTTTTTTGAAATAAAAAGTGAGAGCCGCGTGATGCGATAAGCGGTAAACCATGTATAGTAAACAAATGTCTCACAATATCATAACATAAGGCACACCATGAATAACACTGAATATCATCTCATATATATATAATTTGCCCACTTATAAGTGTGGGACTTAGTTTAGTACAAGGAAAATACAGGAAAGGAAATACAACATAAACATAAACATGATCTACTCCCCTACCCGAGTGCACCTAATGGGATAACCTCTAAACAAAAGAAGGTTTATCCCCATCTAAGTGGTGTGTGCTCTAACCGGGTACTCCATCGGTCGATCGTCACCTCCTACTGACGTCCGTCTCGCGAACGAGGCAAGTATCCGGGAAACAAGGTGAGCTCCTCGGGCGTAAAGAGGCGGAACGGGGATCGAGAGTGACCCCCACGGTGTGGCCGCATCTCCGGTTGCCGCGCAAGTCGTGGCTGAGTCACGGTATCCTCACTGCCCTCCCTTATCAATGGTGGAGAGGGGTCAGAGCTCTCGCTATACGGATGAGTAGGCGGGTCCTCGGACGGGTCGGTCTCCGAAAAGTAGGTCCGGGGCACGTGATCGGGATGGTCTCGCATGGCTAAGGCGGCGGTGTGCATGCGGAGCACTCTTTCATCATGCGTACGCGCGTGCTGAAAAACCCGCTCGTCGTCGCCATAGGGTGCAGTCGGGGAGAAGCGATGGGTGTGCACGGGATGAGCGAAGGGGCGTCCTACAAACATGAAGACCCGCACCGCACGCCCTCAAAATGGTATGACCCGTGAGCCGGGTCATAGTGCACCTCCCATGTCGGGGTGTCCACGAACACTACGAACGTCGCCATCTGAAGACGTGACGGAAAGAAGGAGATAGAGGGAGTGAGAATCTTGCTAAAGAATCTCAGTAGGGCCTCCTACTACCTAGGTGTCATCATCTACGTCCTCAGGAACCTTGGGTTTAATTATACAAAATGACTGGGCATGTATTAAGTTCATTTTAAACTTTACGATATACTTTAGCCAAGGTCCATTCATTTTAGGATGATCTTAATGTCATGAATGCAACATAATAGAAGATATATGCATGGCACTACCTAATGCACATACATAAAACATAACATTAAACATCATCATACTTAGTGGCATAAAGTGGCAATAGTAACATTCATATGGGACAAACTTAGTGACATAATCATAATCATGAAACATTTCTTCCTCATGGGCCACCCTAAAAGACAATCGAACTGGAGGTGCTCGGCCGAACCGGTGTCACCCAGAACGTGTCATACATCTAGGTTATGAGCTCATACCTTAACTAGTCGTCACTAGTTCTTACTTACCACTTAACAATAAGCGTATCATAAATCATAAATCCCGACTATCTGAGTACGGGTTAGGGGGCAAACCTCTTAGGGGTGCTCGGCCAAAACCGGTGTCACCTAAGAGTATAAAATGGTACCGATGTCACATGAGTTCTATGGAGGTGCTCGGCCGAACCGGTGTCATCCTAGAACCCACCTTAGTACCTTAATTTTCAAAATATCTTTAAGTCTCCAAATTTGTCGGAAATTCGGCGGCACAACGGCATTACACTGAATTTCCTTCCAAATTTGCTTTATGCCACATAAACATATAACCTCATGAATTCCTCATATGAATAACATCATCATCATTTGCATACTACATGCATCATCATAAAACATCCAAACGCTCACCCTTACGGTAGCTTATGCTTTAACCCTTACGGATCTTAATCTTGAGATATAGTTCTCTACATCCGTCGCTCACATCTTTATGCACCTAAGGGCTCATAATTAATCATCATTCCTAATCCTCATGTTCATACTTAAATCTGAAAACCATAGGGCAGAATCTCTAACTTGTATTTACGGGGTTCTAGAACTTACGTTTTAGACCCTTTCTCAGTTCCGTCTTACTTGAAAGCTATATATTAAATCTAAATCAATTATGAGACATTCCTATGCTTAAGGACTAATTATTAATCATGTTTATCATGTTGTAAGGGTGCTGGACAGAATCCTGAAAATTAAATGTTCTAAGAGTTCTACATTTACATTTTTACGGTTTTCTAGTTACTAATTTCCCCATAGGTGCTAGAATTCAATTCTAATCCAAATGTTACCAAGTTTTTCATGTCTAAACAATCTAAATCTGACTATGTTCCCATTAAAACAGTTTGGAAAAGTTCCAAAAGAAAATGGGTTAAAACTATGTCAAATTCCAACTTTACGGTATTTCTAGTTAGCTAGTTTCTTACCTATCATGCATAGGATCGCTTCTACATCATCATATGATATTTTCACACATTCCAACACATCAAAACATCATCATACAACATCACACTCATCATATCAGAACCGAAAACATTTAACTTTAATAAGAGAGTTAAATTGACGTTTCTAGGTACATAAGTTAACTAGTTTCTCTTGGAATCAATCTAGAACTTCTAAAACTCTTTTCAAAACATTTTGATTCATCAAGAGGCTAAGAGAAGCCTTAGGTCACTGACCAAAACATATTCCATCCCCTAAAAGAGAATAAAATCACAACTTGTGATGACATAACCTTATAAAGTTTTGTAAAGCTTGAAAGAAAACTTAAAACATAGACTATTGGTCCTAGTAGCTAGATGAAAACTCATTGCAAGTCCATCATCACCACTTGGCCGAAAATATGCATTCAAAGAATGGTTTCACATTACACTTTAACTTGAAATGAGATGGGCAAGTCTTTGAGCTCTAGGTTCTTAAGTTATGACATAAAATAAACGTGCTCATGCTCTTCATTTTTAATCTTGCTCACGAAACAAAGTGATGACGTAAAAATAAATATGCAAGGCATAAACTTAAACGTGCAAGCTTGAAAGTAAAGATGCAAGGTTCAATTCCTCATTTTAGTGCTCTTGGCCCAACAACAATCGACTTTAAGGCCGAAATAGAAAGGCATTCGAGAAATTAATTAGGTGATAATGCAAGTTCAATTCTTTATTTTAGTGCTCTAGGCTCAGCAACAATCGACTTTAAGGCGAAATAGAAAGGCTTCGAGAATTAAATTAAGTGATGATACAAGTCCCATTTTAATCTTTATGTTCTTAGGTGATAGCTAGAAAGTAAAGATGCATAGCAAGAATGTAAATATGAATGCAAGCATAAAATAAATTATGCAAGTTCATTTTATCTTTCTAGAGCTCTTAACAAGACTTTAAAGGAATTTAAACCATAACCCAAACTCATCCAAACAAGGTAAAGTCAAGCTTAGAGTTCTCAAAACTCAACATAATATTCTTAGGAAATCAAACTATGAAGCTTAGAAAAATTAAGGAAATGCGCGAAATCTTCAAGAAGAAAAAGGAACATTTTAAAACTCTAGAGTTCATGATCTTGATGATATATTAACACCAACATCATGAGTCCTCATCATTGAGTTCATAGAGCCACTTTAAAACATCATCAAAGCTAAAGTTCTCAAGAGTTCAAGAAAGGAAGAACTAGAAACATTTTTGTTCAAGAACAAAGATCAAGCTCTAGAGTTTGTTTCAAGTGATGAATATCATCATGAAACTCTCATCATCACGCTCTCATTTCTTCATTCCCAAAGGCCCATGGCCGAAAATGGAAAGGAAAAAGGAATGGAAGAGAAGTTCTAAAAGAATCGAGAGAAACTATAAACATAAAGCTTAGAACAAGAACTTTAAAGAAAGAAATACTTGAAAGAAAAATCCCTACTTGATGTGATGAACTTGAAGGTGGAAGAAGAAGATGAAGATGATGAAGAACTTTGAAGAACTTGAAGAACACTAGAACTTTGAGAGAAAAGAAAAGCTTTGAGTGTTCCTAAACTTAGCAAATGATCTAAAAGTGGTGCAAGCTCCTCAAGGCATTCTATTTATAGAGAAATGAAACAAATGAAGGGAGCTCATGAAGGATGATGGCTTCGGCCATGTGTGCAGATTGGAGGGCATCCCATGAGTTCCATGAGGTGAGATAATGTGGTCTTGAGGCATGGTGAGGTATGGTTCAAAGTATGGTGAGGTATGGTTCAAGGTATGGCCTCAAGCATGGTTCTTTGAGTGAGAAAACAAATCAACATGTGGTCAAATGGGGGAGGAGGTGGCCGAAATGCATCAGCCCATGGGGGAGGATTTCTTGCATTTTAATTGTAGTTTAGTGTTGTGTTTAGGTGTATCTTTGATTATGCTTAAGATTAGGAATTTGTAAGAAAGTGTTTAGGTAAGGAAAATGGATAATTAAGGTGGTCTAGACATAATTAAGGAGTGGTCTTGCACCATTAGTGAGTTAGATCCTCAATTTAGAGTCTAAACAACTCTAGACACATTTCCTTGATTTAAGGAATTGGAGAGAGAAAACACTATTCAAGATTCCAAGACTAGGAATCTTGAATTCTAAAAAGAGATTTAAGTTTAATCTAAGCAATTTTAGGTTCTAATTAACTTTAATAAATTATTTTGACTCTAGATTAATTAGGGAAATTAATTAATCTTCGTTTAGAGCCTAATATTGCTTAGGTTTGCTTAATTACGTCATTAAGCTCAAAAACACTATTCTAGGGGCAAAATCGTAATTTTGCACTAAAACTGTCCGAGACCACCGGGACTTGAACAGAGACCTCTAGACACATGAAAACATGTTTTTAAACCTCGGGGGAAAGTTTCAGGCTCAAACGGCACCTTTACCCGCGTAAAACGCTATAAGGGTATTTTGGTCATTTTGACCCGAAACTGCGGAAAACGAAATTTTCACTTCCGAAAGCATTCTAAGGCCATTCAATCCCCTTCAAACATTGAGTTGACCCTTCGAGGATGACCGAGTTGGTTACCCTCAAATTCGGGTCAGGAAATGACCTTAGGGGCATTTTGGTCATTTCCCTCGGACAGAAAGAATCGGGGTGTTACACTCACCATTTTATATAAAACCCAAGGTTCCTGAGGATGTAGATGATGACATTAGGATAGGAGGAGGCCCTACTGAGATTCTTTAGAAAGTTTCTCACTCTCTCTATCTTTTCTTTCTATCGCGTCTTCAGAGGCTGATGGCGATGTTCGTGATCTACATTGACGCGCCCACTTGGGAGATGCACTACGATGCCGCTCATCGGTCATATCATTTCGTGGGTTGTTGTGCGGTTTGCCTTTTTGTATACATGGACCATCCATTCGCACACCTAGTCTCTAGCTTCCAATTCTCTCCTGCCTCCCCCTTCGGCAACAACCTTGTCTTCAAGTGTGCATGTCCTCACGAGGACGAACTCGCCGCACTCCGTCGATCGCCTCCGCCATCCGCGACTTCCCGGAGTATATGCCCCGTTCCCCCGTGGACCATTCAGAGACAGACCCTTTCAAGGATTCCACTACTCAGGTACCCTCTGAGGGTTCTTCACCCACCGTGCCCATGGATTTTGGTGAGGGCAGTGAGGCCACCGTGACGCAGCCGATCTGCGGAGGGCGAGTGAGGATGATACCCCACTGTGGAGCCCATGTCTGACCTGTGCAAGCTGGCTCAGTAGGTTGGATATGTTCCTCCTTCATGGGGCAGGCAGTAGTAGGAGCTGACATCTATTCTTTAGTGCTCAAGCATATGACTGGCATAGGATAGCCCCCTTTTTGTTTTAGGGGTAATATACAAAGATGCACTAAGGGTAGGTGAAGGTTTATGGTTTATGTACTTTATGTTTTTATGTATTTCAAATGACTGTACTTAATGCTACTACTTAACCTGACATAGGATTAAACCTTTATTATATAATATATAATGTGATGGTTGTTATGTTATGATTTTCTGCCCTCATTCTTCGCATGCATGGTTTATTATTATTTGTTACGAACCACATGACGTAGTGTTATCGTATATGCGGCTCATGTTTTCATCTCTTATTTAAAAAAAAAAAATTACCTGTATTTTCACTAAGTATTTTCTAAAAGTTTAGAATCAAAAACTGTAACAAAAGAGTAATGATTAATATTTAACTTGAATACGTCCTAGGCGTGTTAGGTTAAAGATTAGGGTGTTACATCCATCACACACAAGTATTGATGCGTGCCAATTGTCTTCCACTTTTTTTTTTTTTTGGGGTTTGGAACTATCTTCCACTTATAGGCCAGTAAACGTGGACTTCACAATCACAGCCCAGTATAGTTCATGGACTGGGATTAAGAACTGGACTCAAGCATTTTATATTTTTATACGGATTAGACAGGCTAGTCCGTAAATCCACAGGCTAGGCTCGTTTAGCTCGCAAGCTAGGCGGAGCGGGCTAAAAAAGTCCACGTGTTAGCGGGCTAGAAATTTTCTGATCCATTGTTATGCGGGTTGGGAGTTAAACGGATTGGTCAAATCGCATTCATATACCTAAATTTCTAATTGCCACATTGGTTGTTTGCTCAAAAGCAGTTATTTCTTTTTCTTTTTTTTTTCTGAGTAATTCAACCATTTCTAAATATAGACTGCTGGATTTTGAAGTTCAAGAACATTCCCTCTAGAATCGGACGCAATCCCTAATCTTTCCATTAGCTGTCTTTCGGTTGAATTCCTCTGTATGGTTCACAAACTTGCTTAACACAACTCACACATCCGAATACATTCACATCAGCCACGTTCCCCGTGCTCCATATAACAACCGATCTTCTCGAAGCCACAACCATAAGGGAATTATTCTTGCAGGATCATCAATCCACGCTCCTGCAAGATCGCAAACGCAACCCTATAATTAAAGACCTCTCAAATAACAGACGAAGCACAGATTGAAAACGGGCAACTGGCATCCATCTGGTTTTTCCCGGTACCCGGTCACCTCGGCCATGAACAATTTCGACGAAACCTTTGATTTCGGAAACCTCAAAGTGGTCTCCGCCGTGGGACGCGGTGCTAAGGGCGTGGTGTTCTTGGCTAGAACCTACGACTGGTCGAAGGCCGAGCAGTGGCTGGCCCTGAAGGTGATCTCGAAAGCCGTGATTCAGAAGAAGAACAAGAGCAGCGGCCACTGCAAGAGGGTCTCGTTTGAACAGCAGATATTGCGTCGTTTTGATCACCCTCTCTTGCCACGGTTGCGAGGCGTCTTGGAGACTGAGGAGCTCGTTGGGTTCGCCATGGACTATTGCCACGGTGGGAACATGCATTCTCTCAGGAGGAGGCAGTCTGAGGAGACGTTCTCTAATGAAGCCATAAGGTACGTTCATATTTTCTTTCTTTCCTTCGTTCTTCCTAATGTTTTGGATAACGTGAAAGTGTGAGAAAATCAAAATGAATACCAAAAAGTGATTTCGTTGTCTCGTACATTTTTTTTAAAATTAACTGTGATAAAGAAAATGATTCTGAGAAATGGGTCAGGCTTGGAATTTAGATTGGTCGATAAGAAATGGTAAAACTTTTCCGTTGTTTTCTCAGCAGGTGCAAGAAATTTTTTTTTAAAAAAATGCTTTTACTAAATGAGAAACGGGATCTAAAAACGGGTCAAGCTTAGAAATTTTATTGCTATTTTTAAATTCGAGAATTTCATAGTATCCCATCATTTTCTCAGCGACCAAACATGCATTTTCTGATTTTCTTTGCATGTGATTTCCTTTTTCCCTTGTGAAGGTTTTACGCTGTTGAATTGGTGCTAGCATTGGATTACCTGCACAATCTAGGAGTGGTGTACAGGGATCTGAAGCCAGAGAACATCCTAATCCAAGAAACGGGTCACATAATGCTCGTGGATTTCGACCTCTCCAAGAAGCTTAACCCAAAGTCACCGCAATCGAGTGCCAACTCGTCGCCAAGTTTGGCCTCGGCGTCGCGTGCGATGAAGAAGTGCCGGAGGAAGCGACTGTTATCACGTTTCTGTTATTGTCACTCGGGCGTCGTGCCTTACGACTCAGAGAGTCAACTCTGCACCAACTTGTCGCGTCAGAGCGACTCAGACTCAGTCGAGAAGTCCAACTCGTTTGTCGGTACGGAGGATTACGTGGCACCGGAGGTAATATCCGGGGAAGGACATGACTTCGGCGTTGATTGGTGGTCATTCGGTGTCGTTTTGTACGAGATGCTGAGCGGGACAACGCCGTTTAAGGGCGCCAATAGGAAAGAAACGTTTCATCGGATTTTAACCGGGGAGCCGGATCTGACGGGAAAAACGACTCCGTTGGTGGACCTGATTGGAAAATTGCTTGATAAGGACCCTGACCGTAGGATTAGAGTGAATGAAATCAAGCGCCACGATTTCTTTAAAGGTGTGAAGTGGGACACGGTTCTGCATATTGCGCGTCCGCCGTACATTCCTCAGAATGAAGTTGAGGACAAAGGGGGGTTTTCAAGAAAAGATGTGGAGTCCTTTGTCCATGGGATATTTTTCCCAAAGAAAAAGAATGATCGAGAGAAAAGCGCGGCGGCGGAAAAGAAGGATGGGGAGAAAAAGAATAGCGAAGAAGAGGTTGTGCAGAATAATAATAATAATAATCATACTCACAACAATAATAGGACTCTGTGGGTTGACAAATTGAATCAAAATTCCATACAGAACGAAAATGTTCTAATCTTTTGATTTTTTGAATATTTTTGTTTCTCTTATGTATTTGTCATTAATTGAAACTTTATTTCTAATAATTGATTATGCGATTTAGCCAGATATATATATAGTAAGACAAAATTTTTATAAATATTGTATGTTAATATGTGCCTAGAACCCATGTATTTTTAAATACTTGTAAAATGATTCATAAATGAAGAAAACAATTTCATTCGTCATCATACTTATATGTTGAGGAACCACAGGGTCAACGTAAGATAGTAATAATTCTCTCATTCCTTAACCAAATATCGAGAGTTCGATTCTTACGTTAGAAATGAAATAACTTCAGAAACCAGTGGCTAGCATCTACCCTTAAATGAATCTATAATATATAAAGGGATTAGTCACTGCGTCTGATGGTAAATACCATGAAAAACCAAACAAAAATAAAAATACATATAATTAAGTTGAGGTTTTCTAATTTAAAGTTTTAATGTGGACACTAAATTGGAACATGCTTTTAAAATATCTTTGGTGGTACTTGCAATAAGTAACAAATTTAAAATAATGACTAGATTACATTGTAGGTAAAAAAACGTGTTAGCTCCAGAAACCTTCTAAAAGCTTTAAAGCAATATGTTTTGAATAACAACAAAACCAATTTAAGGAAAATATATTGAAGAATAACTAATGTTTATCTTGAGTTCCCTGAGTAGCTAAACAGGTTCTATTGTTAGCATAATAAGGCTTTATTAAGGAAGAATAATTTCACTTTATATTGCAAACATGTTTTATCTTGTTTTAAGAGATATGAACAAAATGAAAATGATAATTATGTCCAAAAAGAGCTTAAAAATGCCTAATGTTTTGAAAAAACACCATCAGTTCAAGAAATCAAAACTTCGGACTTCAGAAAATAGCACTGGATTTCAGAAAGTAAACCTGAAATGAAAATATCAATCAAGCGCTGAAGTCAAAGTGTACTACTATCTTCAATCATCATACTTGTAATGTTTTGATCATCAACAAGCTCTGATTGAAGACAAGAAGACTAAAGATTCATCAAAGGAAATTATACTACTATTTAGAAAGCTCACTTACAGTGAGACAATGCATCTTACAAGAAAATGAGGGAAATTCAAAATTCAAAATTGAATTTGAAAAGTCAAAACCCAGTGTTAGAACTGGCGTGACATCCCTTTTTCCAACTTGGTTAACTACCCTAGCTTCTAGAAGAAAGAGTTCAGAAACCATGTTTAGAAAGTAAGAGTAGTTTCTAAAGGGACATCGGAAACCTCAATGCTACAATGGCTTCTACAACAGCTCTGACAAACAGATATGCTACTCTTCTAAATTGTTTTTCTAAGACACAAATGAATGATCAACACATGTCACTTAGAGATATGATCAAGGGCAACGGTCACAAGGAAGACCATCTATAAATAGAGATGCTGTGCTTTTAAAGAAAAAAGAGATATGAGATAAAAAGAGCAAAAGCGTTGTGAAAATTTCTCCTCATCTTTTTGTAAAGCTAATTACATCTTGTAATCATTTTCCTTGTTTGTAAAAATCTTCTTTCTACGCTTCTTCATTGTTCATTCGTCCTTCCAAGGAAGAATTACTAGAAAGAAGTCATTCAAGTTTTTCAGGTCTTTCATTGTAAATGCTAAGGAAACTTGAGTGTAGGTTAGTTTGAGTTGCAAACCCAAACACAAACCCTTGTAACCTTGATTCAGTAGTGATTGGTGTGAGTTAGCTTAGAGATGCTAGTCAAAGACTATTTGCAACGCGGTAGTAAAGGTGTTTTACTAGTGTAATACCTCAGGTTTTAAATAAAAGGATTAGAAAATTTTTCAAACTAGAAACAGTGCGAAACGCCGTTACCTGTCGTTTGGGTCCTGGATTTCACTAAGTTTGGACCCTACACGTCCTGGGAGGGCTCTATGATAAAGTCATAATCTTGGGATCAAAAGTCCAAGTAATGATTCCCTAGAGAAAAATAAGTTGAAGAGTGATTTTTAATGAATTTTATGAAACCCTTAAATATTTTGTTTTTAGCTTATGAGTTTATAAAATCGTAAGAATTTTTGAATTTGAACTAAAACTCAAAATTTGGATTTTGAATTGTTAGGATTTTGATTTTTCTAATATTTTATTTGAATTCAAATGAAGGTATTTTTTTAATTACATTTATATTTTAAAGTTGATGGAGCATTAACTTAAAATTAAGAAATATAAATAAGTAAGCATGGAGACAGTCTAGTCAGCCCAGTCCAACACATACCAATATAAGACTTCTTGGGAGACTGCCCAGGCAGTCATCAGAGAGTAAGGTGGTGCGGAAACTTTCTGTTGGTTTATATGTTTTAGAACTCCTAGTTTTGGAGCATGAAACTGGTTTTGGATAAAACTCATGGGACCATGTTTGTTGTACTGATTTTATGTAGAATTGATGATATATGAGATTGTTAGAAGCTTTTATGATTGTTTTAATAGATTCAAAAACTGGTTTGTATATATATGAAATGGTTTTATACCTAGATACAATGTAGAGAAGAAAATGGAATTATTATTGCAAGCTTTTCTATTTTGAAGCATGATATTGAGTTTTCTAATTATGAAGAGCTTGATTGTTGAAATATGATTTAGATAATTGAAAGGTTTTAGAGCTTGAATCTTCATGAGATTCAAAAAAGTTGATGGCTACATACTCTGTGGAGGTATAGAATCATAAATGTCTACACAGGGTGATCCCTTGGACATGATTCCATAGCCACGGATATGCTAAAGTCAAACTGTTAGAATCAGGTGGATTCAGAGCTCTCAAAGTATTAGATTTTATTCTTGCTAGAGGATAATCTAGAAATTTAGACAGAAAAGGATTTTAGAGTATGAATCTTTGTATGACTCAGAACAGTTGGTGGATACATATTTTGTGGACTTGAAATCATCAGGTATGATTTCATAGTCATAGTTATGCTAAGGTCAAACTGTTACAGAGTTACAGGGATTCAGAGCTCACAAAGAAATTAAATGGTTTTAAAGATTTTAAATGGTTTTAAAGATTTTCATATTTAAATGAACATATTTAATTAAGTTAAAAAGTAGCTATAGAGAAACAGGCTGTGTGTTAACAACAGTTAATCCATTAACCTTGGTACCAAGTTGCTCGGGCTAGAGATTATAAAGATTATAGAGAATTTATTGTCACACTAGGGATGGAAATACATAATGCCCAGATGTGACCAGAGATTTATATTCAGAGTTTGAGATTAGTCTACAAGGGACGCGATTTATGAGGAACCATTAGGATCTCAATTAGGGACCCTTGTTCACAAGGAACTGGGTATCCACAGAGCAGAGATTACTGTTTCTCTAGGAGCTACTATAATGTGAGCTTATATGATTTCAGGTATGAAAGTAAGTTAAGAAAATGGTTTTTGGCTTGTAACATGATGATTTGAATGTATATACATATGTATGCATAAATGACTATGAATACTTTTGAGTAATTACTGATGTTGTTATGATTTTATGTATTTTTCTTTGGTGTCCCATGAAAGGGGGTTTCAGGTGAGGATTCACTCACTGAGTTTTAGCAACAAAACTCACCCTTCTTTCTCTTTCCCTATTTTACAGATAGAGCAGTTGCCATGGACTCTCTTCAACCCCTTTTTTGCTAGCAGCACTAGACTTCAGATTGCGAGTCTTGATGTCATTCTGGTTTAGAGTGCTCTAGTGTAGGTGTAGGTAGGATCCCATATCTTAAATCATGTTTAGCATTTAGCATACTATAATGGTATATTTGGATTTTGTATCTAAAGACATATTTGTATTAATTTAATAGACTTTTGAAACAGAGTAACTAATATTTTTACGTGATAGTATGATTTGAGATTTCAGAGACAGATTATGAAATAGCAGCAATGATTATTTTAATCATTTTATTATTTTGAATTTAAAGAGCAGGTGATTTATATGTAAAAAAGAGAAATCTTCTAATTTTTCATGATTTTTATGAACAGAACGTGTATGTAGAAATAGTTAACAGGTCATGAGGCTTGTGTGATAATGAGATTTTTCACGTGCCGGTCACGTTCCTAGATTGGGTCATGACAACTGGTCACGGTTTAGCTTGGAAAGGGTGGTCAAAGACTACTTGGTTTAGCTTGGAGAGGTTGGTCAAAGACTACTTGGTTCGGTTTGAAGAAGCTGGTGAATAACTACTTGGTCTGTGACATTAAGGGTTGTCTACTAGTTATTGGTGAAAGCTTGGGAACGCTATTGTAAAGACTATCCTTGCTCTTTCTCTAGTTTGAGAAAGATTTAGTAGAAGTCAACAGTTGTTGAGAACTGGTGGATGTAGGCAAGTTGGCCGAACTAGTATAAAAATTCTTGAGCAATATCTCTCTTTTCCTTTATCTCTTACTTTATTATTGCATTTAGTTTATTTACTATACTTCTTCTAGAAAGCTTTCTTTTTGTGTTATCTAATCTTCTTAGTTTGGAAAGTTTACTTTCTAATGTAACACCCTAGTTATTAACCAAATACACCTAGGTTGAATCTGATTAATGACTAGACTTTACTCCTTACTTTGGTTCCTTCTTCATAATTTGAAAATACTTAGTGAAATTACGAGCCATTTTTTTTTTTAAAAAAAACATAATTGAAAACGTGAGCCGAGTACAACGTGAACGAGTAAGTGGAGTATAATAAGACGTTTAAGAATATATCACATCATATCACTTTGGCTCCATCATATAACATCCATAAACATATTATAGCATATGTTTACATACAATAACCTCACTCAAAGGGTGGGTTATGTTCATACATCATTGTCTTATGCAAACCCATAAAAGAAAATATACATAAGGAAATACATGCCCCTAAACTAGATAACTCTATAAGCCGAGAAGGTTATCCTAAAACTAGGGTGCATGATCACACATAAGTCTACTAAGAACCCTCTATGGCCACTATCCCGAAATGGGGAATAAATCCGATCCATCGATGAGCTCCCTCGGGAAGGGACACACGAGATGCACCATGTTGGGGTCGCATGGACGGCCTTCTTGCTAACCTCGGCTGAACAACTGTTTCCTCACTACCCTCTCTTACACGTGTGGGAGTAGGAGCGAGCTCTCGAATATACATGAGTAGGAGTGTCCTCTGAAGGATCAGTTTCAGAATATCTCGTCTCGGGAACATACTCTGGAAATCCGTGGACAGCAGATGAAGCGGGATAAGAACGTAACATCCTTTCATCAAGTGGACGTGCATGTTCGAAAACCATTTCATCGCCATAGGGAGAAGTAGGAGAAAATCGATAACTAGGGACAGGATGTGCAAAGGGATGACCTATGTAAATAAAAACACGAATCACAAGCACCTCCTTCAAAATGATACGAGCGAAGCAGGATCATAGTGAAATTCCCAAGTAGGGGTATCAACGAACAGACGAATGTCGCCATCCTGAATCTGGAGACAATGACGGAAATAAAGAAAAGGGAGTGAGAATCTTGCTAAAGAATTCTCAGTAGGGTACCTCCTTCTACAAAGTGTCATCATCAAAGTCCCAGGAACCTCGGGATTATTCTAAAATAGTGAGCATGCAAAGATTCATTTTAAATTCGGACAAATACTTAACCGAGGTTCATCAATTTTTAATCATGCGTCTTATAATGCATCATAATCTTAACATGTCATATTTACAATGAACTTTTCCTTTATCATTACATCATATTGCTCATCATCATTATCAAATAACATGCATAAAAGAATGTCATATAATATTAGCTACACGTGGACATAATGCACATATTTCATTTCTTTAGTGCCTTAGGTGACTTAAAATCTTATCATCATCATTATTTTCCTTAGGCCACCCTATACTCCACCCTTTTGGGAGTAATTTAGGTTATGAGCTCATACTTTACTAGTCGTCACTAGCATATACTTATGCCTTTTGATAAGCTAAAGTCCCGACTCTACCCTTTTGAGAGAAGGGGTTAGGCGGCTAAAATCATGTTTTCACCATCTTTAGTGTGATGGTTCCAAAGGATCATTTTCTTATAAGTTTAAGTCACCATTAAATCTTTGCATGTTATATCACAATAGAATTCATAAACATCATAACATTTTCTTATTTATAGTCTTAAACTAGAATAATATATATCAACTGTAGTCATGCATATGGGAGATTCCCAAGAAAGAGAGGTGGGTCATAATGGACACGCTTAAATACCAAGTCTTTCCTTAGCCGTAACCTTTCCAAATTACACTTTTACAATGATACACTTTCTTCTAGCAACAAAGGTAAATTTTACATAATAAAGAATATTTCATGTATAAGCATTCTCATTATTTGCACAAAGAACTATAACATGCAAGCCAGAAATCATTCAATGATATCAAGTACTTAATAAGCATCCAATCCTTACATAGAATTATCAATTATAGAACTAATTAGTTACTAAACCAATTATGAATCATTCTCTTAACAATAAACCATAATTATCACACATTGATACTAAACTCAGATCAGTGGCCGAATCATGAACCTCATGCAATTACATAGAATCATATTTTAAGTGCATATAAAATACTAGTTCCCCGTAAAATCCTTGCAAAGCCTTAAAACTCATTTAGAAACTAGTTCTCTTGTCAAATTTGGGAGGATCTTCACAATTAAAATTCTCACTTAAGATAAAAGGAGTAAGTCTTGAGCTTTAGAGATTTAGGTGACATCTTAGAGTTATAAACATGCTATGCAACCTTATTTTAATCTTATCTTTATAAGGTGATAACTTGGAATTATACATATGATATGCAATTCCATTTCTTTATCTTTAAGATTTAAGGTGATGACTTGAAAATAAAACATGATGCAAGAACTTGAAATATAAACATGATACAAGAAACTGGAGCGGCGGTAATCCGCACAGGACCAGTAGAGGGAGAAGAGAATATTAAGAAATTGGAGCGGCGGTAGTCCGCACAGGACCAGTAGAGGGAGAAGAGAATATTAAGAAACCGGAGCTGCGGTAGTCCGCAGACCAAAGAGGGAGAAGAGAATTATTATTACATCTTTTTAAGCTCCAATCTCAAGACTTTTTAAAGAATAAATTCTTTAACTCCAATAATCATATTTCTTTGCTTATGATACATGGGCAAGTCTTTGAGCTCTAGGATCATTAGGTGATGGCATAAAATAAATATGTCATGCGTTGATTCTTTTAGCCATTATAAAATAAAGTGAGAGCATAAATTAAATATGAGATGCAACCTCTTTATTATCTTGAAAGATTAAGTGATAACTTGAAACATAAATATGAAATACAAGCTTGGAATTTAAACATGAGAAATGCAAGTTCATTTATTCATTCTTTGAAAATTTAGTGATGACATAGAAGGTAAACATGGTTATGCAAAGCATAAACTTAATCATGGATGCAAATTCATTTTGTTTCTTTACTAGAGCTCCTTCAAGACTTTAAAAGAATTATAACTTCAACCCAATACATATCTTAACAAGAAATAAAACATAAAAGGAAATACATCTTTCAAGTTCTAAACTAAAAACCATTGTTTTAGCATCATAAAGTATTATTCTTTAAAGTTTTGCATCAAGTGGAATTTTCAAGCTTTAGAGGCCTAACTTGTGATGGATTTACAACCCACCCTCAAGGTCCTCATCATCAAGCCATCATCTTAGTTCCACCTAGGCCATATGGCCTAAATTGGTTAAAAAAAGAAGAGGAAAACCAAAATGAAAAGCTAAGGTAAATTCATAATTTCATCATTTTGAGCTAAAAACACAACTCCTCAAAGCATAGAAATAAATTTAGAAACTACTCCCTACCTAATCTGAGTTGAAGAAGAGGAAGAGAACTTGATTTCTTGAAGTGAAATGACACAAAATCTCTTTGAAAATTGAAGAAAGAATTCAGCCAAAGAGGAGGAAGAAAGAAAGTTTTTGGTGCTCCTAAAAACTAGTTATGAACCAAGCATTCCAAGACCACTCAAGCAAGCCTATTTATAGAAGATTTTGAGGCTTCTAATTGGCCAAAATGAGGAGGTAGTTGTCAGAATTTTTCAGGAGAAATAATGGAGGAAAAAATCATTTTAGACAAAGTTGTATGAAATTAAGGAATTATGTCTCTTATGGTGACATTTTGGCATTTTGTTTTAGTGCAACTTTTGGAAATAATTCAGCTGCATAATGGCATCAATAATTTCGTGCATTACAGCCCAAAGAAGTGAAATTTGTGTGTTCCATGCATTATTTAGGTGTAGGCAAGGTATTCATGTAATTTAGAGAATATACGGTTAAGGGCTTAAGTGAATTAGTAAGCAATTTGGGTGTTTTTGAGCAATTTTGGGTTCTAATCAATCTAAATACATAATTTTGAATCTAGATTAATATTTAGAATTTAATAAGCTTTAATTTGAGCCTAATATTGCTTAGGTTTCGGTATATGAATCGAAAATCCCAAAATTCAAACCGCCCAAAAACTGGGGCAAAATCGTACTTTCACTTAAAATCGCCGAGGCCACCCGAGCTTAACCAATGGTTAATCATGGCTTAAAAAACATTTTAAAACATTTTAGTGAGGTTCGGGCTCAGTCGCACGCACATCGGAGTTAAAACACCTTGTGGCGTTTTGGTCATTTCAATACCTAACTCAAAATTGAGATTCTTCTGCTCTATTAACACACATAACACAAACAATCCCTTATTATTCTCAAAACATCCCCTTGAGAATATGTGGGGCCCACAATCCTCATTTTCTGAGTAAAATAACTTCAGGGATATTTTGGTCATTTTACACGTACAGAAATTCGGGATTTGCGACTCTCGCATGAATCGCTCCTAACCTATCTTCTAATGTTATATTCCTTTATTAAGGATTGTTCGGCCTCAAATCTTATGTAATAATTACCTATGGTAATTCAGTAATTTCCAATGACAGTAAAAATTGGGGCGTTACATCTAATATCCCTAATGTTGTTTCCGCTGCATTTTAAGCTTATCGCTTGATAGTATCTTAGTTAAATTTTTCAGAAATCCAAAACGAAAAAAAGAGTAAATCATGATTCGACCTTCCTTCTTGTATGCTTTCCTTATGCGCTTTCCTACTTTAACAATTACAGAGGACAAAGATCCTAGACATAAATGGCACATAATATTCATATAGCAGAAGGACACTCCATCAATAGATCGCTATTCTTTGATGGTGGGGATTATGCCTATTGGAGAGATTGAATGGAGTTATTCATAAAATACACAAGTTTTGACTTGTGGGAGATTATACAGGAAGGAGATTATGCTCCAATGGAGGAAGTTCCAGGAACAAATGACACACCCTCAACATCATGAGAAGTTTCCCAAAATAGGTGGACAGAGTAACGCAAGGCCAGAGTTCAACTAAACTCAAAAGCTAAGTACCTAATCACATGTGCACTAAGCAAAGCTGAATATGACGAAATCATCGATTGTGGCACTGCAAAGGAAATATGGGACCGGTTGCACATGTTGTATAAAGGCACTGATCAAGTGAAAGAAACAATGATCAATATGCTAGTTCATCAATATGAGATGTTGAAAATGGCAGATCAAGAAAATATTGATGAAATGACTACAAGGTTTATGCATATCATAAACCAACTAAAGGGATTAGGCAAAATATATTCTAACTCTGAGATGGTTAAAAAGATTCTAAGAAGCCTCCCTGCCAAATGGTTGCCTAAGGTCATAGCCATTATTGAGGCAAAAGACTTTCAAACTCTTGGCCTAGATGCAGTCATTAGGTCTCTTAAAACCCATGAGGTAGTCCTCTCTGAAATGCATTGTGAATCAACCAAGAAGTGCAAGTCCATAGGCTTAAAGTCCTATAATCAAAAGCCAAATAAAGCTAAGGCAATGAAAGTTATTGAAACCTCTGATGAAGAAGAAGAGAATAAGCTTTCCATGCTGGTGAGGAAGATGTCCAAGGCCTAGAAAGGAAAGATAAAGAAAAGAAGGAACATCAACCTCAAAAGGACAGAAAAGCCAAGGCGAAGCCGGAAAGTGTCACTTGTTACAACTGTAGGGAGAAAGGATACTTCAAACCAGAATGTCCTAAACTCAAAGGCCCACAAAAGAGGTTCGTGCCTAAGAAGAAAAGCATGCTGGCCACTTGGAGTGAATCAAAAGAAGAAAAGGAAGGATCAAATGGATGTTGCTAACCTATGCTTCATGACAGGTTATTCATCATAAAGTGAAGTTGAAGTAAACAATCCTAACTCTGATATCTTCTATGATGAACTTTTATCTTTATATGAAGAGTTGCTTGAGGATTCTCAAACTTTTTCTTCTCACTATCTCAACCTGAAAAAGGAAATAAAAGGATTGTTTTAGAACTTAAAATGGCCAAGATAAAAGCTGAGAATTTAATGCTTGAAAAAGAAGAATTGAAAGGAGAAAACAAGAATTTGAATGTAAAATTCAATGCCTTAGAACTCAAAATCAAAACACTCAGAAGGTCATTTCTGAGTTTGAAAGAATTTCAAAACTTCTTAAATCCGACTTAGAAAAAATGGTAAATGATCAAAAAATCTTGATCTGATACATGGAAGTCAACAACCATATTTTCACAAGACTGAGTTAGGATATGACGAAGAATTTGATGAGAAAGGAAAACCAACTCTCCTTAAGAAAGAAAAGAACAAGGCTTCTTGTATTTTCTATTTTAAGAAGGGATATCCACCTGACAAATGCTTTATGAAAAAGAAGTTTGTCAAAAAGGTTGGAAAACCTCCTTCTTAGACGACTAACTCAAAAGGACCTAAGAAAAATTTGGGTACCTAAAATAAAAATTGTGTTTGTTGCAGGTCTGTCTGAGAACACATGTAGAACCTAACAACAAGTGGTATATGGACAGTGGCTACTCAAGGCACATGTCTGGATCTAGAAGGTGGTTCGGAAATCAGTGACCCAAAAACTCTGGATTAGTAAAGTTTAGTGATGGAGTTAAGGCTAAGGTCACAAGCATAGGAAATATTAGTAAGGATGATTCTCACCAAATTTTAGACATCTTGTTTGTTGATGGTCTGGGTCACAACTTATTAAGTATTAGCTAGTTATGTGACCAAGGCTTTAATGTTGTTTTTAATGCTCATGCATGCAAAATAGTTAGTCCACTTCTGGATAAGTTATTCTGTCTGATAAGAGGCATGATAACACGTATGTGTTATTCTTGGATGATTTGAGAGGTTAAGATGTAAAATGTCTCACATCCTTCATGGATGATAAGTGGTTATGGCATAAGAAGCTTGGGCATGTCCATATAAAACTTATTTCTAAGCTATCTCAGAAAGAGCTTGTTAAGGGCCTACCAAAGATCAGTTTTGAAAAGGATTCAACTTGTGATTTCTATGAGAAAAATAAGCAAACCAAAGCTTCTTTCCATAATAAGCATGTGGTTTCAACCACTAGACCACTTGAGCTTTTACATATGGATCTCTTTGGACTAACCAAGACTGTAAGTCTTGCTGGAAAGAGATATTGTCTTGTCATTGTGGATGACTACTCCAGATTCACATGGGTTATCTTTCTAGCTTATAAGGATGAGATAATTGAAAGATTTAAAGTTTTGGTTGAACATATTTGCATAGAAAAAGATTCCCAAATCAGCTCTATCAGATTTGATCATGGAGGAGTATTTGAGAATCATATTTTCAAAGAATTTTGTAAAAATTATGGCATCCTTCATGAGTTTTCTGCTCCCAAAACTTCCCAACAAAATGGGGTTGCTAAAAGGAAAAATAGAAGTTTGCAAGAAAACCTAACATTTCATACCTTCTTTGGCTCATCATGTTTTCTGTAACACCCAGTGATGAGGGCGATGAGTGATCACTGATGCAAGAAGACATGGACAATGAGTGACTCCTAGCAAGCTTCTAAGTAGAGGGGTATATGAATGAACCGATTACAAACAAGAATAAGAGGGATCCTAAGATTGTATATATATAGGACTATACAGTTGAGGATGGTTTATATGGATTGATTTCTACTACCTATACCAACAAGATGTATCTTCTTTTTGGTGGCCTATCATTAAAGAACTCCATTGTTAAGCGTGTTTGGCTTGGAGCAATTTTAGAATGGGTGACCTCCTGGAAGTTTTCCTAGGAAGCATATGAGTAAGGACAAAGCACGCTGAAAAGATCCCGTATTGGTTTGTAGAGACAGTCATCAATCTATAAAGCAGCCTGTGATGCTACAAATGGTATCAGAGCAGCACCTCTCTCAGTATGGTGTGGGCATGTAATGCCTAGTGACAAGGGTAGGGAGTGATTACCAGTGCAAGAAGGCACAGACAATGAGCTACTCCTAGCAGGCTTCTAAGTAGAAGAGTACATGAATGAACCAATTACATACCAGAATGAGAAAGATCCTAAGACTGTATAGGTATTGGACTATATAGTTGGGGATGACTTGTACGAATTCATTTGTACTACCTATACTAATAAGATATATCTTCTTTTCAGTAGCCCATCACTAAAGAACTCTATGGTTAAGTGTGCTTGACTTGGAGCAATTTTGGGATGAGTGACCTCCTAGGAAGTTTTCCTAAGAAGCATGTGAGTAAGGACAAAGCACACTAAAAAGACCCCATGTTGGTTTATGGGGATAGTTTTCAATCTATAAAGCAACTCGGAATATTACATTTTATCCTTATCACCAGGGACAAACTTGTAAAGTTTGATCCTAAATCTGATGATGGGGTTTTTCTTGGCTACTCCTTTGTCTCTAGGGCTTACATTGTATACAATAAGAGAATTCTATGTGTTAAGGAAACTATTCACATCAAGTTCAAAGGGCTCAAGAAGGACCTTTCTGATGATCTCGAAGAACTAGAAGAGAGTCTTGAAGAAATAAATCTAATGGAAACTTCTGCTAGCAAGATGATCAAAACCAAACCTTCAGAATGTAAGCTCCAGAACATAAGTACTTTAGAAATCTTGCTCAGAACTCCAAAGCAAATAGAAATTTTTCTGATCACAAACAAAAGCAATCTGAAGATAAAGAAGAAACTGAAGAACCTCAAAGTTATAGAAACTACAAGGCAGGTTCTGATTTAAAAGCAGTTTCTCATAATAGAGTTCTTGGAGACATTTCCAATGGTGTGAGAACTAAATCATCCCTTAGAAATATGTCAAACTATTCTTTTATCTCCACCATCAAACCTAAATGCATTAAAGAAGCTTTGAGTGATCAAAGTTAGGTGGATGTTATGCAAGAAGGACTGTACCAGTTTGAGAAAAGAAAAGTTTGGACGTTTGTTGAAATATCAATATCATCAATACAAAGTGAGTGTTCATGAATAAGCTCGATGAAGCTGGCAAAATCATCAGAAACAAATCAAGATTAGTTGCACAAGGTTATACTCAACTAGAGGGAATTGATTATGGGAACCTTTGCACTAGTAGCTAGGCTTGAAGCCATCAGAATACTACTTACTTTTGTTGCTTTCAAGGGATTCACTCTCTATCAAATGGATATTATGTTTGCATTCTAAATGGATTCCTCTTTGAGGAAGTATATGTGAAGTAGCCTCCTGGTTTTGAGAGTGAAGACCTTCCCAACCATGTCTTTAAAATGAAGGCTCTCTATGGTTCGAAATAAGCTCTTGAGCTTGGTATAATAGATTGAGCACTTTCTTGTTGAAGAATAGGTTCAATAGAGGTAAAGTTGATGCTACTCTTTTTACTCTTGAGCCAGATAATAAAACAGCAAATTGAGGGGTTAGTTTTATGCTTGATGGGGATTATATGTGCCTTAGAGATAAAAATCTCAGTTCTCAATTTTTACCGTACATAAAATTACCTTTTTACCCTTGCAGTAATTTTATATAAAATTATATAATCTTTGAATTCGATTTTCACCCAAAAGTTTAAAATGACTATTTAAAGTATAATTTGAGAATTTTCAATAATTATAGGGAGTTTTTATGTGAAATTACCTTTTTACCCCTAATTGTGCTAAATAGGTTTACTTGTGTAATTAAGGTAATATTAAGCTCTAATTGAACTAAAATTGGTTTCATTCATTAATCTTGAGTTAAAAATTAATTATCTAAGGTTAAAAATAATTACTTGAGGTAATTAGAGCCTAACATTACCTAATGTAAAATTAAATTACCTTTCCTTAATTATAAGAGCTCAAAAATTAGTAATATTGAGATCAAAGCTAAGATTACGGTTTAGGTAAAATCTAGTACATTTACATTGTCTTATCCTAAGTTTAGAACTTATGTTACAAATTGATTTTAACTTATTTGAAATGAACTTCATTTATTAGTGTATGATTATTCTTTTTACCTTGTCCTAAATTGTCCTAAACACTTAACCTTTTGCTATTTTCACTAATCTATCAATTCCTACCCTTTTACCTAAGTAAGTACACATATAATACATGATTTACCACTTGTAAAATAACACCAATATGATCCTAATGTAATCAGAAGCCAGCGCCCTTTTATGCCCCATTACATCATATTTCAATTGTTTTTCCAACATAAAATCATATCCAACCTTATCATCATTTCTTTAGCTTTCTTTTTCATTATTTTTTGGCTATGTTTAATCAAAAGAAATCCATCCATATTCAACCTTATCAGCCACGGTTTCTTGCTTTCCATTAACACCATATTTTATGCATTTTCAAACAATGATACATGGACAACATTATGACTACACATTATGCTTTCTTTTCTAAGTTTTCTTTAATTGAAAAATGAAATAAACCCTCCATCTTCCAGCCACAAGGCAGCGGCCAAATAGCCTTCATGAGCCTATAAATAGGTGCTCTTCCATTGCTAAAATGTTCACACAAACACTCATAGCCTTAGTACTTGCTTACTTGATAGTTTCCTTGCTTAAAATTTGCTCAAAGTTCCCTAATTCTCTCAATACTTCAAGCTTTCTTCTTCTTCCTCATTCACATCCAAGAAACTCTATTCCCAACCTCTAACCAAGCTCTAAAGCTCAAGTATACACATTCCAACTATAAATCAACTCCTAAACACATAACCTTTCCATTATCAAACACAAAATCACAAGAAAAATCCTTCAACTATTAGTTCTCATCTTGGCTGAATTTCAAGGACTCGTCAAGGGCATATTTTCTTCTTCTAACTTCTCTAAAGATCAAGCATTATCTTTTGTTAACAAGAAACAATTTGGTAGGGATTTTATTGTTATTTCCTTGTTCTTTGCTTATAATTTAACTTTTAATGAGCTTGATGATGAGACCATGAAATAAGGTTCTTGTGTAACGCCCCGATTTTCGCTAAACTTTCAAAATGACCAAAATGCCCCTGAGGTCATTTTCACCCGAAACACGAGGACAGCCGGCTTTGGCCATCCTCATAGGGTTCATATGTTATATGAAGGGGGTTGTATGATTGTGAATGTTTAACGGAGCAGAAAAACCTCATTTCTGAGATTTCTGTGCATAAGTGACCAAAATACCCCTGTGACAGATTTCAGACAGTTTTAAAGTTCTGTTTTGACCCGAACCCTGTCCCGAGGTTTAAAACTATGATTTTAAGGCATGAACCATGTTGTTTAAGGTTTGGTTAAGTCCCGGTGGTCCCGGGCAGTTTTTGAGCAAAATTACGATTTTGCCCCTGCTTAGTGCATGTTGGGATTAATGAGTTATCTAACTCAGAACCTAGGCAATATTAGGCTTTAATCAAAGGTTAATTAATTTTCATAATTAATCTTGAGTCAAAATCATTAATTAAGGTTGATTAGAACCTAAAATTGCTTATGGGAATCCAAAATCTATTTCTAGTCTTATTCTTTAAAGAAAGCATCCTGGAATAGTGTTTTCACTATTCACTCCCTAAATTTGAGGAAAGTTGTCACCTTTGTAATTCTAGTCAAATGGAGTTTGACTCCATTAAACCTACAAGACCACTTCTAACCTTGAGGATCTTAGCTTTATTTAACTAATTAGTTTACTCAAAGTACCTGGTTAATGGCCATTAATCCTAAGCCTAATCTATGTCACACCAAAGCACACTTCTAGAACATGGTTTGAGGATATATCCTTCCTCCCCAAGGTTGCCCAATTGGCACCACCCTCTTTCTAGAAGTCAATAAAGGTTAGTCTAGGTTGTCAAGCTACCCTATGACACATGTCTTGTACTCTTTTCAATCAATGTCCATCTTTCAAAAAAAATGTCATTCAAAGATTTAAAGAATAAAGTATATAGTCAATCAAGGTTTTCAATTCATTTCTAAATTTAAATATTTATGTCTTTCAAGATTCAAAAAGAACTATATTTTATCTAGTCATTCAAAGTTTTCTTAAAAGGCTATACATAGACTATGCTTCCTTTACATCTAAACCATGCTTCGAGTTGACAAGTCAAGAAGATATTTTCTTCTTCTTGGGCCATGAAACCACACGGTTTCCTCCTCCTTTTTGCAGCCCCAATTTTAGTGATTTTGTTCACTCAAGATTTTAAAAAAATAGGTCACATTTTCAAGACATGTCATAGGCTACACCTAGCTACACTCATGACCATACTTTGGAATGACAACTCAAAGAGATTTTCCTTCTCCTTGTGACCACAAATTCGGCCAGCCTTCCCATCTACACATCCATGGTTTAGTTGTCTATAAATAGCTTGCCTTGGTGAGCCTTTGATCACTTTGGTCTTTTGCAAAGGTTTGAGCCAAGAGTAGGTGCTAGTTTTCTCTCAAAGTCTCAAGCTTTCTCATTTCTTTTCCTCTCAAGTTCCCAAGAGTTCCTCAAGTTCAAGTTCTCTCCTCCTTTTCCAAGACACAAGGTAGGGAACTCTTTCTAAACATGTCTTTGATTCTTATGCTTGAATCTTGATTGGGAGTTGATGAATGGTTGAACCTCTATGTTGCTTTCTTTTTTGGTTTCTTCCTTTTCTTCCCCCTTAGTTTTCGGCCTCAAGGCCTTGAATATGATAGCTTGATGATGAGTGTTCTTTAGATGTGACCATGAGTCCATCTTTCATGAGACCTCTAAAGCTTGAGTTTTTCTTAAAGAAAGTTTCATTCTTTACAAGTTTAGTTAAAAGAGTTTATGTTCTCTTGAACATTTTGGATCTTTTTTCTTCTTCTTCTCATGTTTTCGGCCATGGAGCCTTTTTACATGGGAAAAATGTAAGCTTGATGATGAGAGCTTCATGTTGATGCTTGTCACATGAACAAACTCTAAAGCTTGAAGCTTTGGCCCTAAACCAAGCATGGTTTTGGTTTTGCTTTCTCCTTTATCATGAACCTTGTTTAAATATTTGTTTTGAAGGGAGCTATGTACTCAATGATGAGGACTTAGGATGTTGATGCTTGGATCATCAAGATCTTGGTCCCTAGAGATTTAAAAATGGTTCCTTCCTTTGTTAAGATTTGACCACTCCTATGACTCTTGAAGTCATGTTTTCTCTTGATGCCTTGGTACCAATGGTTTTTCTTTTCTTGTGAAGATGAGTTTTGGGTTGGGACTATGTTCCTCCTTAAAATCTTGTAAGAGCTCTAGACAAGATACAAAAGAAACTTGCATTCACGTTTACTTTACGCTTTGCATAGCACGTTTATTTCTATGCAACCACTAAACCCCAAGACTAAGAATGAACTTGCATTATGCACGTTTAAATTCCAAGCTTTGCATCTCATTTTATATTTCAAGTCCTCACTAAACTCAAAGAATGAAAATGGATATGCATTTCATATTTACTTTGAGCTATCACTTTACTTTCTAAAGGACTCTAAAATGAAGTGCATAGCACGTTTATTTTATGTCATCATCTAAGATACTAGAGCTCAAAGATTTGCCCATTTCATCTTGAGAAAAGGTTAACCATGGAAAATATTCTTGGAATGTACATCTTGGCCATGTGATGAAGATAGCTCCAAGAGGAGTTTATTAGTCACAAGAGCCTATATAGCTCATGTTTTAAGTCTTTCCAAAACATATGTTGTACTCAAAAACATTTTGGGTATGTTCTTAGAATTATAAGGGTTTTGACAAGTTAAAATGGTTGACAAGATGTTTTTGAAGTTCAAAATTGTTCCAAGAGAAACTAGCCACCATAAGCATTTCAAAGGAATGACTCAGATATGTTTAGACCTCATATTTCGATTTTTAAGATGCTGTGTCGATTACCCAGCCCATGTAATCGACACGTAAAGCTCGGACGAGCTCAAACATGAACTTTTGCCCAAAGTAATCGATTACTATATAGTGTAATCGACACATTCTGGATTCTAGTAATCGATTACCTAATCATGTAATCGATTACCCAGATGTTCTAGGGCCCAGCAAAGTGTCTTAAACAAAATAATCGATTACAATTCCATGTAATCGATTACGTAACCCTATCTGCCTTGATTCGAAATCTCGAAGCTGTGTAATCGATTACAAGTCCCATGTAATCAATTACCAAAACCCCCTGACCTCCATGTTTTGAAATCTCGAAATTTGTGTAATCGATTACAAGACTTATGTAATCGATTACCAGAACCCAAGTTTACAAACAGAATGCTTTTCTGATTTAATGACTTGAAGCTATGATCTTGCATTGCCTGAATCTGAGAATTGTTATGACATGAGTCTATGCTTTAGCCTAACATGAATACACGATCTTATATGTTCGATTTCAAACATGATCAAGTTAAAAGGCTTATTGCTCTTGCTTACCTTATGATGATTTTACTCCATGAGTCAAGTATGATGATACCATGTGAACTATTATTCTTCGATGATAGTTTTATGTTTGCATGTTATTGTTCTTTAAAGACTTCAAAGATGCCTATGATGTAATTATGTTTGACATGCATGAATTATGTGGCATCTTGCATTAACATGCTAAGACATAAGGTGACATAGACTATGAGAAGATGATCCTTGAACCACCGGATTAAGGGTGGGGATAAGGTGATTCTAGCCCCCTAGACCCGTACCTTAGGTCGGGATCTTTAAACTTATCAAAAGGGATAAGTCCATGTACTAGTGACGACTAGTAAGGTATGAGCTCTAACCTAGAATTTTCTCCATAAGGAGATCAGTTAGGGTGGCCCCAGGAAAATAATGATGATGATGTTCCAATGTCACCTCAAGTAACCAAGATATGTACCATGTTCCATGAGCTATGTTTTTATGCACCATAATTATATGAATTTGCGTGCTATGCCCCATGATATGAGAATCATAAAGTTATGAGTATATGTGCTATGACCCATGATATAGGAAATCATGTTCCATGATCTAAGGTATATGATTTATGTTCTATGATCCAAGTTATGTGATTTATGTCTATGATACAAGTGATATGTTAAAAGGAACGGATCTCGGAAATTGAGACTTTAGAAAACTCATAATTGAACCAATAGATGTCCATAGGTTTCATAAATAAACCGAGATTCCTGGAGACGTAAATGATGACACCTAGGATAGAAGGAAAACCCTACTGAGTTTCTTTAGTAAGAATCTCACTCCCTCTATCTCCTTCTTTCCATTACGTCTTCAGAGCGAGATGGCAACGTTCGTGCTGTACGTTGACACGCCACGGTGGGAGATCCACCATGACCCGGAGCATGGGTCATTTCATTTTGAGGGCCGGTGTACCATGCGCATCTTTATATTTGTGGGACGACCATTCGCACACCCCTTGTACAGTTATCGCTTCTCCCCAGCATCCCCCTATGGTGACCCCGCGATCTTTGAGCATGCGCGACCGCGACATGAGAGGAACTCGCGGACCCACTGCCGGTTCACCGACGTGTCGCCGATGCGTGCCATTGTCGCAGCACTCAGCGGAGGACCCTTCAGAGGAATCCCCCATAGACCACGAGGACTCTGCCCCCACTTCGTCTTCGCGACTGAGGGGCAGCGAGGAGACAGTCACTCAGCATCGGAGGGCCTCGGTGCCCGGACCACGACCCCGATGGGAACGACACATCCAGTCACAGTGCATGCCTACACCCGCCGAGCTCCGCCCGTGGATTGGCTACGTCCCTCCGTACCCGTGATCCCACTGCATAGGTTGGAGGGTAGTCCTTAGTGCACGCACGTCACATAGTATGGATAGAACCTCTTTTGTGTTGGGGTTATCCATCTTAGGTTGCACATGGGTAGGGATGCTTCTTTCCAGTTCTTTTCCATGTATTCTGTTGTTCTGCTGTATTCATGTTATTATGTACTTGAAGTGCCCTGCACCTTAGGGTAGGCATGTTATAAAGATGAAATATTTCAGTTATGATGATGCTACGTTTTGGAGCCACCTCTATGTTTATGTTTCTGCACTTTATGATACCGACTCGATAGGATACGCGCGGCTCTTATTTTAAGTAATGTTTTAAGAAAAAAAAATTGGCTCGTATTTTCTTTAAGTTACTTTTTAAAGAACCATGTCAGTTAATAACGACTAATATTTGGCCTGAGTACGTACTAGTAGTATTGGGTCGAATATTAGGGTGTTACATCTTGGAACCATGATAATCAAGCCCTCTAAAGCTCACTTCCTTGTTAAGATTACTTGAGGTTAAAGAGTTTAATTCTCTAAAAGTTTTGAGCTTCACAAGATAATAAATAAACTTGTCCATGTTTATGTTTCAAGCTCCTGCATATCATATTTAAATTTCAGGCCTTGCATAATCATGTTTAATTTCAAATCATCACCTTAAATATTGAAGATAATAACATGAATTTGCATATTCATGTTTAAATTCCAAGTAATACATTTCATGTTTATATTTCAAGTTATCACCTAAACTTTGAAGATCTAAAAATGAACTTGCATCTCCATATTTATATTTCAATTATTGCATGTCATGTTTATAATTCCAAGTTTGCACATTATAATGATAAAGATTAAAAATAGATTGCATAGCATGTTTATGATTCTTGCTATCATCTAAATCTCTAAAGCTCAAAACTTATCTCTTTAATCTTAAATAGGAATTCCTATATTTAAATTAATTTAATTTTAGACTCTTGATATTCTTGGTATTGAAGTTGGTTTATGCAACGCCCCAATTTTCTGTCTGAGAGAAAATGACCAAAATGCCCCTAAGGTCATTTTCTGCCCGGAATTCGAGGATAGCCAGCTCAGCAGTCCTCGAAGGGTCAACTCAATGTTTGAAGGGGATTAGATGGTCCTTGAGTGATTTTGGAAACAAAAATCATGTTTTCTGCAGTTTCAGGTCAAAATGACCAAAATACCCCCATAGCGTTTTACGCAGGCAAAGGTGCAGTTTGAGCCCGAAACTTTCCCCAAAGGTTTAAAATGATATTTTCATGTGTTTAAAAATATCTCTTTAAGTCCCGGTGATCCCGGGCAGTTTTTGTGCAAAATTACGATTTTGCCCCTAGCATAGTGCCACTTAAGCTTAATGATGTAATTAAGCAAACCGAAACAATATTAGGCTCTAATCGGAGATTAGTTAATTTCCATAATTAATCTAGAGTCAAAATAAGTTATAAAAATTAATTAGAATCTAAGATTGCTTAGATTAAACTCAAAACCCCCCATTTTTCTTTTAAAAACTCAAGTTCCCAAGACATAAAATCTTGAATAGTATTTTCACTATTCACTCTCCATACTCCAAGAAGCCTAGGTAGAGTAGGATTTTGACCCCACTAATGGGCTAGAGTGCTCACTAATCATGCCTTAAAATAGTCTTGATTACCTGTCTTTTCACTTATACACTTACTTACAAGTTCCTAATCCTAAGCCTAATCAAAGCTACACCTGTAACATCCTAATTTTTAACCCAATACTCTAGAACATACTTAGGTTAATCATTAGTCTGCTACTTCATAGTTCTCATTTTTACTTAGAAATACTTAGAGGAAAATACGGATAAATTTTTTTTTGAAAAACAAAGTGAGAGCCGCGTGATGCGATATATCATGTAATGAACAAAACATACATCTCATAACGTCATAGCATAAGGCACACCATGAATAACACTGAATATCATCTCATATATATATAACTTGCCCACTTATAAGTGTGGGACTTAATTTAGTACAAGGGAAATACATGAAAGGAAATACAACATAAACATAAACATGATTTACTCCCCTACCCAAGTACATCTAATGGGATAACCTCTAAACAAAAGAAGGTTTATCCCCATCTAAGTGGTGTGTGCTCTAACCGGGTACTCCATTGGTCGATGGTCACCTCCTACTGACGTCCATCTCGTGAACGAGGCAAGTATCCGGGAAATTGGGCGAGCTCCTCGGGCGTAAAGAGGCGGAACGGGGATCGAGAGTGACCCCCGCGGTGTGGCCGCATCTCCGGTCGTCGTGCAAGTCATGGCGGAGTCACGGTATCCTCACTGTCCTCCCTCATCAATGGTGGAGAGGGGGCAGAGCTCTCGCTATACGGATGGGTAGGTGGGTCCTTGGACGGGTCGGTCTCCGAGAAGTAGGTTCGGGGCACGTAATCGGGATAGTCTCGCATGGCTGAGGCGGCGGTGTGCATGCAGAGCACTCTCTCGTCATGCGTACGCGCATGCTCAAAAACCCGCTCGTCGTCGCCATAGGGTGCAGTCGGGGAGAAGCGATGGGTGTGCACGGGATGAGCGGCGGGCGTCCTACGAACATGAAAACCCGCACCGTGCACTGCCCCTCAAAATGGTATGACCCGTGAGCCGGATCATAGTGCACCCCCCATGTCGGGGTGTCCACGAACACTACGAACGTCGCCATCTGAAGATGTGACGGAAAGAAAGAGATAGAGGGAGTGAGAATCTTGCTAAAGAATCTCAGTAGGGCCTCCTACTACCTAGGTGTCATCATCTACGTCCTCAGGAACCTTGGGTTTAATTATACAAAATGATTGAACATGCATTAAGTTCATTTTAAACTTTAAAATATACTTTAGCCAAGGTCCATTCATTTTAGGATGATCTTAATGTCATGGATGCAACATAATAGAAGATGTATGCATGGCACTACCTAATGCACATACATAAAACATAACATCAAGCATCATCATACTTAGTGGCATAAAGTGGCAATAGTAATGTTCATATGGGACAAACTTAGTGACATAATCATAATCATGAAACATCTCTTCCTCATAGGCCACCCTAAAAGACAATTGAACTGGGGGTGCTCGGCCGAACCGGTGTCACCTAAGAGTATAAAATGGTACCGCTGTCACATGAGTTCTATGGAGGTGCTCGGCTGAACCAGTGTCATCCTAGAACCCATCTTAGTACCTTAATTTTCAAAATCTCTTTAAGTCCCCAAATTTGTCGGGAATTTGGCGGCACAAAGTCATTACGCCGAATTCCTTCCAAATTTGCTTTATGCCACATAAACATATATCCTCATGAATTCCTCATATGAATAACATCATCATCATTTACATACCACATGCATCATCATGGAACATTCAATCGTTTATCCTTACGGTAGCTTATGCTTTGACCCTTACGAGTCTTAATCATGAGATATGGTTCTCTAACATCCGTCACTCATATTTTATGCACCTGAGGGCTCATAATTAAACATCATTCATAATCCTTATGTTCACACTTAAATCTGAATAGCATAGGGCAGAATTCCTAACTTGTGATTACGGGGTTCTAGAACTTACGTTTTAGACCCTTTCTTGGTTCCGTCTTCGCCTAAGGCGCTATGAATTAAATCTAAATCAATTATGAGGCATTCCTATGCTTAAGGAATAATTATTATTCACGTTTATCATGTTGTAAGGGTGCTGGATAGAATCCAGAAAAATAAATGTTCTAAGAGTTCTAAACTTTGCACTTTTACGGTTTTCTAGTTACTAGTATCCCTATAGGTGCTAGAATTCGATTCTAATCCAAATGTTACCAAGTTTTTCATGTCTAAAAATTCCTAATCTGATTATGCTCCCATTAAAACAGTTTGGATAAGTTCCATAAACAAATGGGTCAAAACTATGTTAAATTCTAGCTTTACGGTATTTCTAGTTAGCTAGTTTCTTACCTATTATGCATAGAATCATTACAACATCATCATATGATATTTTCACACATTCTAACACATCAAAACATCATCATACAGAATCTCACTCATCATATCAGAACCGAAAACATTTAGCTTCAGTAAAGGAGTTAAATTGACATTTCTAGGTACATGAGTTAACTAGTTTTTCTTGGAATCAATTTAGAATTTCTAAAACTCTTTGCAAATCATTTTAATTCATCAAGAGGCTAAGAGAAGCCTTAGGTCAATGACCAAAATATATTTCATCTTCTAAAAGGGAATAAAGTCATATCTCATGATGACATAACCTTGTAAAAATTTGTAAAGCTTTAATAAAAACTTAGAACATAGACTATTAGACCTTGTAGCTAGATGAAAACTCATTGCAAGTCCATCATCACTACTTGGCCGAAAACATGCATTCAAAGAATGCATTCAAATTAAACTTTAACTTGAAATGAAATGGGCAAGTCTTTGAGTTCTAGGTTCTTAAGTTATGACATAAAATAAACGTGCTCATGCTTTTCATTTTTAATCTTGCTTACAAAGTAAAGTGATGACTTAAAATAAATATGCAAGGCATAAACTTAAACGTGCAAGCTTGAAAGTAAATATGCGAGGTATAAACTTAAACGTGCAAGCTTGAAAGTAAATATGCAAGGTTCAATTCTTTATTTTAGTGCTCTTGGCCCAACAACAATCGACTTTAAGGCCAAAATAGATAGGTATTCGAGAGATTAATTAGGTGATAATGCAAGTTCAATTCTTTATTTTAGTGCTCTAGGCCCAACAACAATCGACTTTAAGGCCGAAATAGAAAGGCTTTGAGAATTAAATTAAGTGATAATACAAGTTCCATTTTAATCTTTATGTTCTTAGGTGATAGCTTGAAAGTAAAGGTGCATAGCAAGAGTGTAAATATAAATGCAAGCATAAAATAAATTATGCAAGTTCATTTTATCTTTCTAGAGCTCTTAACAAGACTTTAAAGGAACTTAAACCTCAACCCAAACTCATCAAACCAAGATAAAGTAAAGTCTAGAGTTCTTAGAACTCAACATAACATTTTTAGAAATCAAAACATTTTGCATGTAAGAGAAAAGGGAATGGCCGAAATTTCAAGGAACAAAAAGAACATTTTGAAAGTCTAGAGCCCATGATCTTGATGATATATTAACACCAACATCATGAGACCTCATCGTTGAGTCCTTAGAACCATTTTAAATCACCATCAAAACTAAAGTTCTCAAGAGTTCAAGAAAGGAAAAACTAGAAACATTTTTTCTCAAGAACAAAGATCAAGCCCTAGAGTTTGTTTCAAGTTATGAACATCATCATGAAACTCTCATCATCAAGCTCTCATTTCTTTGAACTTCAAGGCCCATGGCCGAAAATGAGAAAGAAAAAGGAGAAGAAAAGAAGTTCTAAAAAGAATCAAGAGAAACTATGAACATAAAGCTAGAACAAGAACTTTAAAGAAATGAATACATGAAAGGAAATCCCTACTTGGTGTGATGAACTTGAAGATGGAAGAAGAGGATGAAGATTGTAACGCCCCGATTTTCGCTAAACTTTCATAATGACCAAATTGCCCCTGAGGTCATTTTTACCCGAAACACGGGGACGGCCGGCTTTGGCCATCCTCATAGGGTTCATATGTTATATGAAGGGGATTGTATGAGCATGAGTGCCTAACAAAGCGGGAAAACCTCATTTCTGAGATTTCCAGTAAATGACCGTAACACCCACTGCAATGCAATTAAAGGCAAGATAAGTTCCGTTTTGACCCGGACTTTGTTCTGAGGTTCAAAACAATGATTTTAAGGCATAAACTATGTCGGTTTAAGTCCCGGAGATCCCGGCAACTTTTGGTAAAATTACGATTTTGCCCTCAGATATTGCATTTTCGGCTCAATGAGCCGCTTAACTCAAACCTAAGCAATATTAGGCTCTAATTAAAGGTTAATTAATTTCCATAATTAATCTAGAGCCAAAACCATCATTTAGAATTAATTGGAACCTAAAATTGCTTAGGGAAAATTCAAATCTCATCATAGTCTTATTCTTTAAAAAGGAAAACGAATATGTGAATAGTGTCGAATAGTGTTTCCACTATTCACATCAACTTTTCTTTTTGAGACAAGTTGTCACACTCACATCACTAGTCCTAGAGGTGTTGACTCTCTAATCCTTCTAGACCACCTCTAAACCTAGGGATTTATGGTTTTAATTAACCTATTAGTGCACCTAAGTACCTACTTAGCAATTTTTAATCTTAAGCCTAATCTATGTCACACCAAAACACACTTCTAGAACATGGTTTAAGGAGATATTTCTCCTCTCCAAGGCTGCCAAGAATGGCACCATTTTCTCTAGAAATCATCAAAAAAATTAGTCTATGTGTTCAAGCTATCTTGTGACATGTGTCTTGAACACTTTCAATCAATGATCAACTTTCAAGAAAAATTGTCACTCAAGACTCAAAGAATATTTTATATGGTCAATCAAGGTTTTCAATTCATTTCTAAAATGAATTAAATTATGTCTTTCAATTCAAAAAGAATGATTTGTTTTTGTGGTCATTCAAGCTTTCTATCAAACTTTTTCAAGACAACATGTCTTACAACACATTACCTATGCTTTGGGAATTTAAGTCTAGAAAATTTTCTCTTCTTTTTGGGCATGAGGAGCACGGTTTTCTTCACTCTTGTGCAGCCCAAAATTTTGTATTTTCATGCATTTTTAAAGGTTGGAAAATAAGGTACATTCTAGCCATGCTTTAGGACATGCATAGCTAGACTTTTCACCATACTTTGAATGACCAACACCATGCTTTGAACAAAGATATTTCTTCCTCCTTGTGGCTGAAATGTGGCCGAATTCTCCCCCCAAAAAGGCCTCCAATATTCAATTCATTTCACTTCTCTATAAATAGGTAGCTTAGGGAACTTGAAGCACCTTTGTTCATTTCACTAAAGCTTTGAGTTAGAGCACTTTGAGTTCCTTTCTCTCAAGTTCAAGAGCTCATCCTCTCCAACCTCTTCATCTTCTTCACTTCCTCTCAAATCTCAAACTCTAAGGTAGGGAGCTCTTCAAGAATGCTTTCTTTTACTTTCATGATCAATGTTTATCTTGTTTGAAAGTTGTGTTGTTAGCAAGTTTTTCTCTCAAACATTTTCGGTTTCTTCTTTTCTCTTCCTTTTCATTTTCGGCCTTAAGGCCATGGTAGTGAGAGCTTGATGATGAGTGCTCTCAAAGATGAAACCATGAGTTCATCTTAAAGTGAGGCCTCTAAAGCTTGAACCTTTCTTAAGAAAAAGTTCCATCCTTTCTCCTTTTTCTTTCATTTTCGGCCTCTAGACCAAAATGAGGAGAGCTTGATGATGAGTGCTCTTTTGGGATGACCATGTGTTCATCCTAACATGAGACCTCTAAAGCTTGAGTTTTGTTTGAGAAAAGTTTCATCTTTTTCATGTCTTGGTTAAGACAAGGCTATGTTTTTCATGAAAACTCTTTTTGAGCTTTTGTTCCTTGATGTTTTCGGCCATGAAGGCTTAAAGAGCTTGGAAAAATGGTAGCTTTGTAATGAGCACTTCATGTTGGCCTTTGTCACATGATCAAACTCTAAAGTTTGAGTTTTTCCAAGAAAGGTTTCTCTTTTCAAGTCTTGGTCAAAGAATGAGTTATGTTTCTTTGATGCCTTGAAACTTTCCTTTTCTTTTGTTAGTTTTCCGCCATGAAGGCCTCTTGGACTTGAAATATGAGGAGCTTGATGATGAGAGTTGTGTGATGATGTTTGTCACATGAACAACCTCTAAAGCTTGAGTTTTCTAAAAATAAGTTTATTATTTTCAAGTTTTGCTCAAGACATAGTTATGTTTCTCTTGGATCTTTGAAAACCCCATTTCTTTCCCTTGAGTATTCGGCCATGAAAGGCTTTGGGACTTAGAAAAATGGTAGCTTGATGATGAGGGCTTCATGTTGATGTATGTCACATGAACAAAGCTCTAGAGCATAGACTTGGTCCCTAGGCCAAGCATATTTCGGTTACTTTCTTCCATGTTGGTCATGAGTTTAGTTTTCTTTTCTTGTGAGGATGAGTTATGGGTTGAAACCTTGTTTCCTTTAAAGTCTTGCAAGAGCTCTAAACAAGATATAAAAGAAGTTGCATCCACGTTTACGTTTATGCTTTGCATTAGCACGCTTATTTCTTATGCCATCACTAAGACCCAAGATAATGAATGAACTTGCACAATGCACGTTTATGTTTCAAGCTTTGCATCTCATTTTATATTTCAAGTCATCACTAAACTCTAAGAATAAGAATGGAGATGCATTTCATCTTTACTTTGTGCTATCACTTTATTTTCTAAAGGACTATAAAATGAAATGCATAGCACGTTTATTTTATGTCATCACTTGAAACTTTAGAGCTCAAAGACTTGCCCATTTCATCTTAAGAAAAGAATTAAATCAAGGAGGTATCTCCTTGAACATCATTCGCCATGTGGTGTAAATGGCTCTAGGATGAGTTTCATTTAACTACAAGGGCCCATAATGCATGTCTTAGAATTTTTCTAAGCTTTGATGCACTTAACCAAGGTTTTAAACATATTTTTAAGTTTTAAATCCTTGCCAAGAGCAAGCTTGAAATGGCTGCTGCCCTTGGTGTTCCATGATGAGTTTTGGCAAAATAAACTTTGATCTTACATAGTCTTGAAGTCCCAAAAAGGTTCCAAGAGAAACTAGCAAGTTATATGGTTGAAAGAAAGGTTTTTCTCATGATTTTACGCCTTAAGGATTTCGGTTCTGCCTTAGTAAATTCCAGCACCTTAAATTCTGTTTTGGGTGGTCTAAATATGTTGTAATACCTTGCCAAGTATGTGATAATTGTTCTAGACTCTTTAAAGCATTATTAGTGACTTTGTTTGCTTAATATGTGAATTCTAGAACTATAAAGAATGGCAAAATGAGTTTCTGCCCAGCCTTGATAAAATATTTAGAATCACATTAGATTATGTCTAGATGTGTGGGAGTGACTCATAATTGGCTTAGGTATTAATTATTGCACCATAGAAAAGTCGGATGCGAGAAAGGGCTTAAAACGCATTTTCTAGAACACGTAATTCATCAAATATGAACAACTACATAAGGCTGTCCAACCATAATTAATTAGGAATTAGAACCTAATGGATTATGGTAATGAGGTTAATCAATCCCATAAATATACTAGAAAGTAATGGGAAAGTTTGAGGTTACCCGATTTAGGGATTTTTACCTTAAGGGATGATTATGCGCCTCTAAGTTTGATGATGAATTGATGTGTTAGCTCATGACGTGTATGGTGCCATGTTAACTATTATCCCTATGTGATAGCGTGTATTAACATGTTATTATTATTCTTTAAAAGGACTTAAAGATGCCGAGGTAGTAATTATGTGTTATGCATTAATTATGTGGCATCTTAAAGAAACATGTTAAACTTAGGATGACTTAGAACATCAGAATGCAATCCTTTGAAACCACCGAATTAAGGGTGGGGACAATGTGATTCTAGCCCCCTAAACCCGTACTTAAAGTCGGGAAGTTGACTTATCCAAATGGATAAAGTCTAGATGCTAGTGACGACTAGCGTGGTATGAGCTCATAACCTAGAGATTTCTCAAAAGGGAGAAATATTAGAGCGCCCCACTTAAGTAAAGGTTCTTATGTCACCTAAGTAACTTGATTATATGATTTATGTTTCATGTACTAGTTATATGATTTATGTTTCATGTACCAGTTATATGATTTATATTCCATGTACCAGTTATATGATTTATGTTCCATGTACCAGTTATATGATTTATGTTCTACGTACCAAGATACATGATTTATGTCTATGATTTTAGTATATAGCCTATGTAACACAAGTGCCATGTTAAAAAGAACTGATTCTCGGAAAGTGAGATTTTTGGAAAACTCATAATTGAACCTATGTATGTCCATTATTTTATAAATAAACCGAGATTCCTGGAGACGTATATGATGACACCCAGGATAGAAGGAAAACCCTCACCGAAGTTTCTTTAGTAAGAATCTCACTCCCTCTATCTTTTCCTTTCCATTACGTCTTCAGAGCGAGATGGCGACCTTCGTCCTATTCATTGACACGCCACGGTGGGAGATCCACCATGACCCGGAGCATGGGTCATTTCATTTTGAGGGCCTTGCATCATGCGCATCTTCATGTTTTTAGGACGGCCATTCGCACACCCCTTGTATAGTTATCGCTTCTCCCCAGCATCCCCCTATGGTGGCCCCGCGGTCTTTGGGCATGCACGCCACGACATGAGAGGAACTCGCGACCCACTCTGCCGGTTCAGCGGACGCGCCGCAGTACGTGCCATCATCGCAGCACTCAGAGGAGGACCCTTCAGAGGATTCCCCCATGGACCAGGAGGGCTCTGCCCCCACTCCGCCTCTGCGACAGATAGGCAGCGAGGAGACAGCCACTCAGCGTCGGAGGGCTTCAGGTTCTGACCACGACCCCGACGTGACGACACGCTCAACACAGGGCATGCTCGCACCGCCGAGCTCGCCCGTGGATTGGCTACGTTCCTCCGCACCGTGAGTCTGCTATGGAGATTGGAGGGTAGTCCTTAGTGCACGCACGTCACATAGTATGGATGATACCTCTTTTGTGTTGAGGTTATCCACCTTAGGTTGCACATGGGTAGGGATGCTTCTTTCCAGTTCTTTTCCATGTATTCTGTTTTTCTGCCGTATTCATGTTACTATGTACTTGAAGAGTCCTGCCCTGTAGGGTAGGCATATTTTATCTATGAGGTATTTCAGTTATGATTGATGTTATGTTCGATGTTATGGTTTGGAGCCATTCGTATGTTATCGTTCCGTATACTATGATACTGACTCGTAAAGTTACGCGCGGCTTCTATTTTAAGTAACGATTTCAAAAAAAAAAGTTGGCTCGTATTTTCGTTAAGTCTATTTTCTCAAGAAGATGAACCATGCCAGTAAGTAACGACTAATATTTGGCCTAAGTACGTACTAGTAGTATTGGGTTGAATATTAGGGTGTTACAAAGATGATGAAGAACTCCAAGAACTTGTGTAACACCTCGATTTTTCTGTCCGAGAGAAATGACCAAAATGCCCCTGAGGTCATTTCCCGACCCGAATGCGAGGGTAACCAACTTGGTCATCCTTGAAGGGTCAACTCAATGTTTGAAGGGGATTGAATGACCTTTGAATGCTTTCGGAAGTGAAAATTTCGTTTTCCGCAGTTTCGGGTCAAAATGACCAAAATATCCCTATAGCGTTTTTACGTGGGTAAAGGTGCCGTTTGAGCCCGGAACTTTCACTAGAGGTTTAAAAACACATTTTCATATGTCTGGAGGTCTCTGTTCAAGTCCCGGTGGTCCCGGGCAGTTTTAGTGCAAAATTACGATTTTGCCCCTAGAATAGTGTTTTTGAGCTTAATGACGTAATTAAGCAAACCTAAGCAATATTAGGCTCTAAACGAAGATTAATTTATTTCCCTAATTAATCTAGAGTCAAAATAATTTACTAAAGTTAATTAGAACCTAAAATTGCTTAGATTAAACTAAAATCCCTTTTTAGAACTCAAGACTCCTAGTCTTGGAATCTTGAATAGTGTTTTCTTTCTCCAATTCCTTAAATCAAGGAAATATGTCTAGAGTTGTTTAGACTCTAAATTGAGGATTTAACTCACTAATGGTGCAAGACCACTCCTTAATTATGTCTAGACCACCTTAATTATCCATTTTTCCTTACCTAAACACCTTCTTACAAATTCCTAATCTTAAGCATAATCAAAGATACACCTAAACACAACTCTAAACCACAATTAAAATGCAAGAAACTCTCCTCCCTTGGCTGATGCATTTCGACCAGCACACTCCCCATTGACCACATGTTGAATTGTTTTCTCACTCAAAGAACCATGCTTGAGCCATACCTTGAACCATACCTCACCATGCCTCAAGACCACATTATCTTACCTCATGGAACTCATGGATGCCTCCATTCTGCACCCTCATGGCCGAAACACATCAGCCTACACACACACTTCATTTATTTCATTTCTCTATAAATAGAATGCCTTGAGGAGCTTGCACCACTTTTAGATCATTTGCTAAGTTTAGGAACACTCAAAGCTTTTCTTTTCTCTCAAAGTTCTAGTGTTCTTCAAGTTCTTCAAAGTTCTTCATCATCTTCATCTTCTTCTTCCATCTTCAAGTTCATCACATCAAGTAGGGATTTTTCTTTCAAGTATTTCTTTCCTTAAAGTTCTTGTTCTAAGCTTTATGTTTATAGTTTCTCTTGATTCTTTTTAGAACTTCTCTTCCATTCCTTTTTCCTTTCCATTTTCGGCCATGGGCCTTTGGGAATGAAGAAATGAGAGCTTGATGATGAGAGTTTCATGATGATGTTCATCACTTGAAACAAACTCTAGAGCTTGATCTTTGTTCTTGAACAAAAATGTTTCTAGTTCTTCCTTTCTTGAACTCTTGAGAACTTTAGCTTTGATGATGTTTTAAAATGGCTCTATGAACTCAATGATGAGGACTCATGATGTTGGTGTTAATATATCATCAAGATCATGATTTGATTTCCTTAATTTTTCTAAGCTTCATGGTTTGATTTCCTAAGAATATTATGTTGAGTTTTAAGAACTCTAAGCTTGACTTTACCTTGTTTGGATGAGTTTGGGTTATGGTTTAAATTCCTTTAAAGTCTTGTTAAGAGCTCTAGAAAGATAAAATGAACTTGCATAATTTATTTTATGCTTGCATTTATATTTACATTCTTGCTATGCATCTTTACTTTCTAGCTATCACCTAAGAACATAAAGATTAAAATGGAACTTGTATCATCACTTAATTTAATTCTCGAAGCCTTTCTATTTCGGCCTTAAAGTCGATTGTTGTTGTGTAACGCCCCAATTTTTAGTGTAATTTTTACTGTCATTAGAAATTACTCAATTACCGAATTACCGTAGGTAATTATTACATAAGATTTGAGGCCGAACAATCCTCAATAAAGGAATATCACATTAGAAGAGAGGTTAGGAACGATTCATGCGAGAGTCGCAAATCCCGAATTTCTGTACGTATAAAATGACCAAAATGCCCCTGAAGTTATTTTACTCAGAAAATGAGGATCGTGGGCCCCACCTATTCTCAAGGGGATATTTTGAGGATAATAAGGGATTGTTTGTGTTATGTGTGTTAATAGAGCAGAAGGATCTCAATTTTGAGTTCGACGCTAAATGACCAAAACGCCTCTACTACTGCTTTAACTCCGATGTAGTGCCGACTGAGCCCGAACCTCACTAAAATGTTTTAAAATGTGTTTTTAAGCCATGATTAACCATTGGTTAAGCTCGGGTTGCCTCGGGCGCTTTTAAGTGAAAGTACGATTTTGCCCTGTTTTTGGGCGCTTTTGCGAATTCAGATTTTTGATTCAGTATACCAAACCTAAGCAATATTAGGCTCAAATTAAAGCTTATTAAATTCTAAATATTAATCTAGAGTCAAAATTATGTATTTAGATTGATTAGAATCCAAAATTGCTCAAAACACCCAAATTGCTTACTAATTCACTTAAGCCCTTAACCGTAAATTCTCTAAATTACATGAATACCTTGCCTACACCTAAATAATGCATGGAACACACAAATTTCACTTCTTTGGGCTGTAATGGACAGAAATTATTGATGCCATTATGCAGCTGAATTATTGCCAAAAGTTGCACTAAAACAAAATGCCAAAATGTCACCATAAGAGACATAATTCCTTAATTTCATACAACTTTGTCTAAAATGATTTTTCCTCCCTTATTTCTCCTGCAAAATTCCGTCCACTACCTCATCATTTTGGCCAATTAGAAGCCTCAAAATCTTCTATAAATAGGCTTGCTTGAGTGGTCTTGGAAGGCTTGGTTCATAACTAGTTTTTAGGAGCACCAAAAACTTTCTTTCTTCCTCCTCTTTGGCTGAATTCTTTCTTCAATTTTTTCAAAGAGATTTTGTTTCATTTCACTTCAAGAAACCAAGTTCTCTTCCTCTTCTTCAACTCAGATTAGGTAGGGAGTAGTTTCTAAATTTATTTCTATGCTTTGAGGAGTTGTGTTTTTAGCTCAAAATGATGAAATTATGAACTTACCTTAGCTTTTCATTTTGGTTTTCCTCTTCAATTTTTCTTTAACCAATTCAACCATATGGCCTAGGTGGAACTAAGATGATGGCTTGATGATGAGGACCTTGAGGGTGGGTTGTAAATCCATCACAAGTTAGGCCTCTAAAGCTTGAAAATTCCACTTGATGCAAAACTTTAAAGAATAATGCTTTATGATGCTAAAACAAAGATTTTTAGTTTAGAACTTGAAAGATGTATTTTCCTTTTATGTTTTATTTCTTGTTTAGATATGTATTGGGTTGAATTTATAATTCTTTTAAAGTCTTGAAGGAGCTCTAATAAAGAAACAAAATGAATTTGCATCCATGATTAAGTTTATGCTTTGCATAACCATGTTTACCTTCTATGTCATCACTAAATTTTCAAGAATGAATAAATGAACTTGCATTTCTCATGTTTAAATTCCAAGCTTGTATTTCATGTTTATGTTTCAAGTCATCACTTAATCTTTCAAGATAATAAAGAGGTTGCATCTCATATTTAATTTATGCTCTCACTATATTTTATAATGGCTAAAAGAATCAACGCATGACATGTCTATTTTATGCCATCACCTAAAGATCCTAGAGCTCAAAGACTTGCCCATGTATCACAAGCAAAGAAATATGATTATTGGAGTTAAAGAATTTATTCTTTAAAAAGTCTTGAGATTGGAGCTTAAAAAGATGTAATAATAATTCTCTTCTCCCTCTACTGGTCCTGTGCGGACTACCGCCGCTCCGGTTTCTTAATAATTCTCCGGTTTCTTAATAATTCTCTTCTCCCTCTACTGGTCCTGTGCGGATTACCGCCGCTCCAGTTTCTTGTATCATGTTTATATTTCAAGTTCTTGCATCATGTTTAATTTTCAAGTCATCACCTTAAATCTTAAAGATAAAGAAATGGAATTGCATATCATGTTTATAATTCCAAGCTATCACCTTATAAAGATAAGATTAAAATAAGGTTGCATAGCATGTTTATAATTCTAAGATGTCACCTAAATCTCTAAAGCTCAAGACTTACTTCTTTTATCTTAAGTGAGAATTTTAATTGTGAAGATCCTCCCAAATTTGACAAAAGAACTAGTTTCTAAATGAGTTTTAAGGCTTTGCAAGGATTTTACGGGGACCTAGTATTTTATATGCACTTAAAATATGATTCTATGTAATTGCATGAGGTTCATGATTCGGCCACTGATCTGAGTTTAGCATCAATGTGTGATAATGATTTGATATGATTGAAGTTGTGATAATTATGGTTTATTGTTAAGAGAATGATTCATAATTGGTTTAGTAACTAATTAGTTCTATAATTGATAATTCTATGTAAGGATTGGATGCTTATTAAGTACTTGATATCATTGAATGATTTCCTGCTTGCATGTTATAGTTGTTTGTGCAAATAATGAGAATGCTTATACATGAAATGTTCTTTATTATGTAAAATTTACCTTTGTTGCTAGAAGAAAGTTTATCATTGTAAAAGTGTAATTTGGAAAGGTTCTGGCTAAGGAAAGACTTGGTATTTAAGCGTGTCCATTGTGACCCACCTCTCTTTCCTGGGAATCTCCCATATGCATGATTACAGTTGATATATATATTATTCTAGCTTAAGACTATAAATGAGAAAATGTTATGATGTTTATGAATTGTATTGTGATATAACATGCAAAGATTTAATGGTGACTTAAACTTATAAGAAAATGATCCTTTGGAAGCATGAGACTATAGGTGGTGAAAAGGTGATTTTAGCCCCCTAACCCGTTCTCTCAAAAGGGTAGAGTCGGGACTTTAGCTTATCAAAAGGGATAAGTATATGCTAGTGACGACTAGTAAAGTATGAGCTCATAACCTAAATTACTCCCAAAAGGGTGGAGTATAGGGTGGCCCAAGGAAAATAATGATGATGATAAGATTTTAAGTCACCTAAGGCACTAAAGAAATGAAATATGTGCACTTTGTGTCCATGTGTAGCTAATATTATATGACGTTCTTTTATGCATGTTATTTTGATAATGATGATGAGGAATATGATGTAATGATAAAGGAAAAGTTCATTGTAAATATGACATGTTAAGAATATGATGCATTATAAGACGCATGATTAAAAATTGACGAACCTCGGTTAAGTATTTGTCCGAACTTAAAATGAATCTTTGCATGCTCACTATTTTAGAATAATCCCGAGGTTCTTGGGGACTTTGATGATGACACTGTAGAAGGAGGTACCCTACTGAGAATTCTTTAGCAAGATTCTCACTCCCTTTTCTTTATTTCCATCATTGTCTCCAGATTCAAATGGCGACATTCGTCCTGTTCGTTGATACCCCTACTTGGGAATTCCACTATGATCCGGTGCATCGCTCGTATCATTTTGAAGGGAAGTGCGCAGTTCCTGTTTTTATTTACATAGGTCGTCCATTTGCACATCCTGTCCCTAGTTATCGATTTTCTCCTACTTCTCCCTATGGCGATGAAATGGTTTTCGAACATGCACGTCCATTTGATGAAAGGATGTTACGTTCTTATCCCGCTTCATCTGCTGTCCATGGATTTCCAGAGTATGTTCCCGAGATGAGATATTCTGAAACTGATCCTTTAGAGGACACTCCTACTCATGTATATTCTGAGAGCTCTGCTCCTACTCCCACACGTGTAAGAGAGGGTAGTGAGGAAACGGTTGTTCAGCCGAGGTTAGCGAGAAGGCCGTCCATGCGACCCCAGCCTGGTGTGTAACACCCTTGTGATTAACCAGATACACCTAGGTTGAATCTGATTAATGACTAGACTTTACTCCTTGCTTTGGTTCTTTCTTCATAATTTGAAAATACTTAGTGAAATTACGAGCCATTTTTTTTTTTAAAACACATAATTGAAAACGTGAGCCGAGTACAACGTGAACGAGTAAGCGGGGTATAATAAGACGTTTAAGAATATATCACATCATATCACTTAGGCTCCATCATATAACATCCATAAGCACATTATAGCATATATTTACATACAATAACCTCACTCAAATGGTGGGTTATGTTCATACATCATTATCTTATGCAAACCCATAAAAGAAAATATACTTAAGGAAATACATGCCCCTAAACTAGATAACTCCATAAGCCGGGAAGGTTATCCTAAAACTAGGGTGCATGATCACACATAAATCTACTAAGAACATTCTATGGCCACTGTCCTGGAAATGGGGAATAAATCCGATCCACCTTGATGAGCTCCCTCGGGGCCGGGACACCACGAGATGCACCAGGCTGGGGTCGCATGGACGGCCTTCTCGCTAACCTCGGCTGAACAACTGTTTCCTCACTACGCTCTCTTACACCTGTGGGAGTAGGAGCAGAGCTCTCGAGAATATACATGAGTAGGAGTGTCCTCACGAAGGATCGGTTTCAGAATATCTCGTCTCGAACATACTGGAAATCCATGGACAGCAGATGAAGCGAGATAAGAACGTAACATCCTTTCATCAAGTGGACGTGCATGTTCGAAAACCATTTCATCGCCATAGGGAGAAGTAGGAGAAAATCGATAACTAGGGACAGGATGTGCAAATGGACGACCTATGTAAATAAAAACACGAACTGCGCACCTCCCTTCAAAATGATACGAGCGATGCACCGGATCGTAGTGGAATTCCCAAGTAGGGGTATCAACGAACAGGACGAATGTCGCCATTTGAATCTGGAGACAATGACGGAAATAAAGAAAAGGGAGTGAGAATCTTGCTAAAGAATTCTCAGTAGGGTACCTCCTTCTATAGTGTCATCATCAAAGTCCCCAGGAACCTCGAGATTATTCTAAAATAGTGAGCATGCAAAGATTCATTTTAAGTTCGGACAAATACTTAACCGAGGTTCATCAATTTTTAATTATGCGTCTTATAATGCATCTTATTCTTAACATGTCATATTTACAATGAACATTTCCTTTATCATTACATCATATTCCTCATCATCATTATCAAAATAACATGCATAAAAGAACGTCATATAATATTAGCTACACATGGACACAGTGCACATATTTCATTTCTTTAGTGCCTTTGGTGACTTAAAATCTTATCATCATCATTATTTTCCTTGGGCCACCCTATACTCCACCCTTTTGGGAGTAATTTAGATTATGAGCTCATACTTTACTAGTCGTCACTAGCATATACTTATCCCTTTTGATAAGCTAGAGTCCCGACTCTACCCTTTTGAGAGAACGGGTTAGGTCGCTAAAATCACCTTTTCACCACCTATAGTCCGATGGTTCCAAAGGATCATTTTCTTATAAGTTTAAGTCACCATTAAATCTTTGCATGTTATATCATAATACAATTCATAAACATCATAACATTTTCTCATTTATAGTCTTAAGCTAGAATAATATATATCAACTGTAATCATGCATATGGGAGATTCCCAGGAAAGAGAGGTGGGTCACAATGGACACGCTTAAATACCAAGTCTTTCCTTAGCGTAACCTTTCCAAATTACACTTTTACAATGATACACTTTCTTCTAGCAACAAAGGTAAATTTTACATAATAAAGAACATTTCATGTACAAGCATTCTCATTATTTGCAACAGCAACTATAACATGCAAGCCAGGAAATCATTCAATGATATCAAGTACTTAATAAGCATCCAATCCTTACCTAGAATTATCAATTATAGAACTAATTAGTTACTAAACCAATTATGAATCATTCTCTTAACAATAAACCATAATTATCACAACTTCAAATCATATCAAATCATTATCACACATTGATACTAAACTCAGATCAGTGGCCGAATCATGAACCTCATGCAATTACATAGAATCATATTTTAAGTGCATATAAAATACTAGTTCCCGGTAAAATCCTTGCAAAGCCTTAAAACTCATTTAGAAACTAGTTCTTTTGTCAAACTTGGGAGGATCTTCACAATTAAAATTCTCACTTAAGATAAAAAGGAGTAAGTCTTGAGCTTTAGAGATTTAGGTGACATCTTAGAATTATAAACATGCTATGCAACCTTATTTTAATCTTATCTTTATAAGGTGATAGCTTGGAATTATAAACATGATATGCAATTCCATTTCTTTATCTTTAAGATTTAAGGTGATGACTTGAAAATTAAACATGATGCAAGAACTTGAAATATGAACATGATACAAGAAACTGGGGCGTGTAATCCGCACAGACCAAGAGAGGAGAAGAAAATATTAAGAAACCGGAGCTGTGTAGTCCGCACAGACCAAGAGAGGAGAAGAGGACCAAAGAGAGGAGAAGAGAATATTAAGAAACCGGAGCGCGGTAGTCCGCACAGACCAAGAGAGGGAGAAGAGAATTATTATTACATCTTTTTAAGCTCCAATCTCAAGACTTTTTAAAGAATAAATTCTTTACCTCCAATAATCATATTTCTTTGCTTGTGATACATGGGCAAGTCTTTGAGCTCTAGGATCTTTAGGTGATGGCATAAAATAAACATGCCATGCGTTGATTCTTTTAGCCATTATAAAATATAGTGAGAGCATAAATTAAATATGAAATGCAACCTCTTTATTATCTTGAAAGATTAAGTGATGACTTGAAACATAAACATGAAATACAAGCTTGGAATTTAAACATGAGAAATGCAAGTTCATTTATTCATTCTTGAAAATTTAGTGATGACATAGAAGGTAAACATGGTTATGCAAAGCATAAACTTAATCATGGATGCAAATTCATTTTGTTTCTTTACTAGAGCTCCTTCAAGACTTTAAAAGAATTATAAATTCAACCCAATACATATCTTAACAAGAAATAAAACATAAAAGGAAAAATACATCTTTCAAGTTCTAAACTAAAAATCTTTGTTTTAGCATCATAAAGCATTATTCTTTAAAGTTTTGCATCAAGTGGAATTTTCAAGCTTTAGAGGCCTAACTTGTGATGGATTTACAACCCACCCTCAAGGTCCTCATCATCAAGCCATCATCTTAGTTCCACCTAGGCCATATGGTTGAATTGGTTAAAGAAAAATTGAAGAGGAAAACCAAAATGAAAAGCTAAGGCAAGTTCATAATTTCATCATTTTGAGCTAAAAACACAACTCCTCAAAGCATAGAAATAAATTTAGAAACTACTCCCTACCTAATCTGAGTTGAAGAAGAGGAAGAGAACTTGGTTTCTTGAAGTGAAATGAAACAAAATCTCTTTGAAAAATTGAAGAAAGAATTCAGCCAAAGAGGAGGAAGAAAGAAAGTTTTTGGTGCTCCTAAAAACTAGTTATGAACCAAGCATTCCAAGACCACTCAAGCAAGCCTATTTATAGAAGATTTTGAGGCTTCTAATTGGCCAAAATGATGAGGTAGTGGACGGAATTTTGCAGGAGAAATAAGGGAGGAAAAATCATTTTAGACAAAGTTGTATGAAATTAAGGAATTATGTCTCTTATGGTGACATTTTGGCATTTTGTTTTAGTGCAACTTTTGGCAATAATTCAGCTGCATAATGGCATCAATAATTTCGTCCATTACAGCCCAAAGAAGTGAAATTTGTGTGTTCCATGCATTATTTAGGTGTAGGCAAGGTATTCATGTAATTTAGACAATTTACGGCTAAGGGTTTAAGTGAATTAGTAAGCAATTTGGGTGTTTTTGAGCAATTTTGGGTTCTAATCAATCTAAATACATAATTTTGACTCTAGATTAATATTTAGAATTTAATAAGCTTTAATTTGAGCCTAATATTGCTTAGGTAGGTTTCGTATACGAATCAAAAATCCCGAAATTCGCAAAACTGCCCAAAAACAGAGGCAAAATCGTACTTTCACTTAAAAATTGCCCGAGGCCACCCGAGCTTAACCAATGGTTAATCATGGCTTAAAAACACATTTTAAAACATTTTAGTGAGGTTCGGGCTCAGACGGCACATCTGAGTTAAACACTGCATGGGCTTTTGGTCATTTCGCTGTTTAACTCAAAATTGAGATCCTTCTGCTCTATTAACACACATAACACAAACAATCCCTTATTATCCTCAAAATATCCCCTTGAGAATAGGTGGGGCCCACGATCCTCATTTTCTGAGTAAAATAACTTCAGGGGCATTTTGGTCATTTTATACGTACAGAAATTCGGGATTTGCGACTCTCGCATGAATCGTTCCTAACCTCTCTTCTAATGTTATATTCCTTTATTGAGGATTGTTCGGCCTCAAATCTTATGTAATAATTACCTACGGTAATTCGATAATTGAGTAATTTCTAATGACAGTAAAAATTACAGTAAAAATTGGGGCGTTACATGGTGCATCTCGTGTGTCCCCTCCCGAGGGAGCTCATCAATGGATCGGATTTATTCCTCCATTTCCAGGACAGTGGCCATAGAAGGTTCTTAGTAGATTTATGTGTGTTCATGCACCCTAGTTTTAGGATAACATTCCCGGCTTATGGAGTTATCTAGTTTAGGGGCATGTATTTCCTTATGTATATTTTCTTTTATGGGTTTGCATAAGATAATGATGTATGAACATAACCCACCCTTTGAGTGAGGTTATTGTATGTAAATATATGCTATAATGTGCTTATGGATGTTATATGATGGAGCCTAAGTGATATGATGTGATATATTCTTAAACGTCTTATTATACTCCGCTTACTCATTCATGTTGTACTCGGCTCACGTTTTCAATTATGTGTTAAAAAAAAAAAATGGCTCGTAATTTCACTAAGTATTTTCAAATTATGAAGTAAGAACCAAAGCAAGGAGTAAAGTCTAGTCATTAATCAGATTCAACCTAGGTGTATCTGGTTAATTACTAAGGTGTTACATGTTGGGCCTAGAGCACTAAAATAAAGAATTGAATTTGCATTATCACCTAATTAATTTCTCGAATGCCTTTCTATTTCGGCCTTAAAGTCGATTGTTGTTGGGCCAAGAGCACTAAAATAAAGAATTGAACCTTGCATTTTACTTTCAAGCTTGCACGTTTAAATTATGCCTTGCATATTTATTTTACGTCATCACTTTATTTTGTAAGCAAGATTAAAAATGAAAAGCATGAGCACGTTTATTTTATGTCATAACTTAAGAACCTAGAGCTCAAAGACTTGCCCATTTCATTCCAAGTTAAAGTTTAATGTGAAACTATTCTTTGAATGCATATTTTCGGCCAAGTAGTGATGGTGGACTTGCAATGAGTTTTCATCTAGCTACTAGGACCAATAGTCTATGTTTTAAGTTTTCCTTAAAGCTTTACAAATCTTTATAAGGTTATGTCATCACAAGTTGTGACTTTATTCTCTTTTAGGGGATGGAATATGTTTTGGTCACTGACCTAAGGCTTCTCTTAGCCTCTTGATGAATTAAAATGTTTTGAAAAGAGTTTTAGAAGTTCTAGATTGATTCCAAGAGAAACTAGTTAACTTATGTACCTAGAAATGTCAATTTAATTCTCTTATTGAGGTAAGATGTTTTCGGTTCTAATATGATGAGTGTGATGCTGTATGATGATGTTTTGATGTATTGGAATGTGTGAAAATATCATATGATGATGTAGAAGCGATTCTATGCGTGATAGGTAAGAAACTAGCTAACTAGAAATACCGTAAAGCTAGAATTTAACATAGTTTTGACCCATTTGTTTTTGGAACTTATCCAAACTGTTTTAATGGGAACATAATCAGATTTAGATTGTTTAGACATGAAAAACTTGGTAACATTTGGATTAGAATTGAATTCTAGCACCTATGGGGAAACTAGTAACTAGAAAACCGTAAAAATGCAAATGTAGAACTCTTAGAACATTTAATTTTCTGGATTCTGTCCAGCACCCTTACAACATGATAAACATGATTAATAATTAGTCCTTAAGCATAGGAATGTCTCATAATTGATTTAGATTTAATATATAGCCCTTTCAAGTGAGACGGAATCGAGAAAGGGTCTAAAACGTAAGTTCTAGAACCCCGTAAATACAAGTTAGAGATTCTGCCCTATGCTTTTCAGATTTAAGTACGAACATGAGGATTAGGAATGATGATTAATTATGAGCCCTTAGGTGCATAAAGATATGAGCGACGGATGTTAGAGAACTATATCTCAAGATTAAGACCCGTAAGGGTCAAAGCATAAGCTACCGTAGGGGTAAGCGTTTGAATGTTTTATGATGATGCATGTAGTATGCAAATGATGATGATGTTATTCATATGAGGAATTTATGAGGTTATATGTTTATGTGGCATAAAGCAAATTTGGAAGGAAATTCGGTGTAATGACCGTTGTGCCGCCGAATTTTCGACAAATTTCGGGACTTAAAGAGATTTTGAAAATTAAGGTACTAAGATGGGTTCTAGGATGACACCGGTTCGGCCGAGCACCTCCATAGAACTCATGTGACATCGGTACATTTTATACTCTTAGGTGACACCGGTTCGGCCGAGCACCCCTAAGAGTTTTGCCCCCTAACCCGTACTCAGATAGTCGGGATTTATGATTTATGATACGCTTATCGTTAAGTGGTAAGTAAGAACTAGTGACGACTAGTTAAGGTATGAGCTCATAACCTAGATATGTGACACGTTCTGGGTGACACCGGTTGACCGAGCCCCTCCAGTTCGATTGTCTTTTAGGGTGGCCCATGAGGAAGAGATGTTTCATGATTATGATTATGTCACTAAGTTTGTCCCATATGAATGTTTCTATTGCCACTTTATGCCACTAAGTTTGATGAGACTTGATGTTATGATTGATGTATGTGCATTAGATAGCGCCATGCATACATTTTCTATTATGTTGCATTCATGACATTAAGATCATCCTAAAATGAATGGACCTTGGCTAAAGTATATCTTAAAGTTTAAAATAAACTTAATACATGCCCAGTCATTTTGTATAATTAAACCCAAGGTTCCTGAGGACGTAGATGATGACACCTAGGTAGTAGGAGGCCCTACTGAGATTCTTTAGTAAGATTCTCACTCTCTCTATCTCTTCTTTCCGTCACGTCTTCAGATGGCGACATTCGTAGTGTTCGTGGACACCCCGACATGGGAGGTGCACTATGACCCGGTTCACGGGTCATACCATTTTGAGGGGCAGTGCACGGTGCGGGTTTTCATGTTCGTAGGACGCCCCTTCGCTTCATCCCGCACACCCATCGCTTCTCCCCTCGATCGTGCACCCTATGGCGATGACGAAGCGGGTTTTTTGAGCGCCAAGGTGACACGCATGATTTCCAGAGGGTGCTTCGCATGCACACCGCCGCCCTAGCCATACGAGGCCATCTCGATTACGTGCCCCTGACCTACTTTTCGGAGACCGACCCATCCGAGGACCCGCCTACTCATCCGTATAGCGAGAGCTCTGCCCCCTCTCCACCATTGATGAGGGAGGGCAGTGAGGATACCATGACTCAGCCACGACTTGTGCGGCGACCGGAGATGCGGCCACACCGCGGGGGTCACTCTCGATCCCCGTTTTGCCTCTTTACGCCCGAGGAGCTCGCCCAGTTTCCCGGATACTTGCCTCGTTCGCGAGACGGACGTCAGTAGGAGGTGACGATCGACCGATGGAGTACCCGGTTAGAGCACACACCACTTAGACGCGGATAAACCTTCTTTTGTTTAGAGGTTATCCCATTAGATGCACTTGGGTAGGGGAGTAAATCATGTTTATGTTTATGTTGTATTTCCTTTCATGTATTTCCCTTGTACTAAATTAAGTCCCACACTTATAAGTGGGCAAGTTATATAAATATAAGATGATATTCAGTGTTTTCCCATGATGTGCCTTTATGTGCTTTATGCTATGACGTTATGAGATGTATGTTTTGTTCTTTACGTGTTACATTGCATCACGCGGCTCTCACTTTATATTTCAAAAAAAAAATTACCCGTATTTTCCGCTAAGTATTTCAAGGTAAAAATGAGAACTATGAAGTAACAGACTAATGATTAACCTAAATATGTTCTAGAGTATTGGGTTAAAAATTAGGATGTTACATTATGGTATCAGAGCAGTTCGATTCTCATGGAGCCTGAGGATTGGATTGACTATGCTTTCTAAAGCGGAGTACGATAGCTATGTCATGCGTAGAGCTTACCTAGAGATAAGCTATAGGGTAGAAGTGCATGACCCTTGTCTACTTGCGTGTGCCATGGTAACTAGCTCATCTTACATGGAATATTAAGCCTGATCACCTCATTGTTTATTGTCTCTTGTGTTTAGGAACCAATGGCACCGAGGAGACAACCTAGGACCCCGACCGAGGGGGACCAAAACGATGCTACTGCTGCTGCTGTTCATGACATGGCTAGGGCCATGGAACGAATGTTCGAAAGGATGGATCGACAAGGGGATGCAAGACGTGCTCCCCCTACTGCTGAGATGGTAGAACAGGCGAGGTTTGGTGAGTTTCGCAAGGCGAACCCACCAACCTTCCGAGGAGCCATGGACCCCGACAAAGCTGATGAGTGGATCAAGAACATGGAGAAGATCTACTCCGTGGTAGCTTGCTCGGAGGAGCAAAAGGTCACATTTGCTGCATACATGATGGAGTCCGATGTCGAATTCTGGTGGGTCGGCACCCGAAGACTGCTCGAGGCTTTGGGCACTGCTATCAACTGGGAGCTGTTCAAGACTTACTTCTACGAGAAGTACTTCCCGGAGTCTGACTCAAGGAGGGTCTACTGTCGCCCAGTACACGGCGAAATTCGAGGAGCTGATCAAGTTCTCTAGGGTGTTTCAAGGAAACCCCGATGAGGTGTGGAAGTGCGTCAAATATGAGGCCGGACTAACGGCAGAGCTCAACTATGCTGTGGCGCACATGGAGATTAGGGACTTCCCAACCCTAGTCAACAAGTGCCGGATCATGGAAGAGGGACAGAAGAAAATCAATGCTGCAAGAGCAGCACGGAACAAGGGGCTAGCACCGCAAGCCCCAAGATTCAAGCTCCAATATCCAAACCAATCTCGAAATCACTATAATCCCTACCACACCAACCAGTTCAAACCACAACAACAACAGAGAACCCCCTTCCACCAACAACCCAAGCAACCACACCGACCACAATTCCAGAACAACAACAACAGCAACAACAACAACAACCGACAAGGAGGGTCGGGCGGCCCCCGAAACAACCAAGGAGGATCAAGTGGGGCCAAGAACAAGGCACCTCAAGGAACCCCCGTCACCTTCGCCCAAGCTACCCCAGCCGTATTGTGCCCCCAGTGCGGGAAGGATCATGGCAACCGTCCCTACCTGGCGGGGCAGAATGTCTGCTTCCGATACGGAAAGCCCGACCACTACGCCAATAGATGCAACAACGGAGGGCCAGCAAATCAGAACCCTAGGCCGCAACACCAAGGGAGGGTCTTCACCCTCAATGTAGACGAAGCGGACACATCCAACGGTCTCATAGAAGGTAAGTGCGAAATAGATGGTAGGACCTTAACTGTACTTTATGACTCTGGTGCAACACATTCTTTTATTTCATATGCTAGTGTCGAGGCTCTAAATTTGAAAACTTCCAAACTTCCTTTTGATCTTATTGTCTCTACCCCCACAAATCATCCTGTGAATACTTGTTATTGTTGTCTAAACTATCACCTCACCACAGAAAATAGATCATATGTTGTGGATTTAATTTGTTTACCCATGAAAGGTATAGGAGTAGTTCTTGGCATGGATTGGCTTCACGCCAACCGTGTGGTGTTAGACTGTGACACCAAAACAGTCGTCTTTCCTTCTCCCCCTAGTGAAGTGAGTCAACCTTTAAGACTCTATCTCAATGCCATAGAGGTCCACTGTAGTGGGAAAAAGACTAAGGGATATGTTCTCCTAGCCGCTAGCGAAGTACACTTTGAGCAAAACTTAGAGAATATACCAGTAGTGAGAGACTATCCCGAGGTGTTTCCAGAAGATATACCCGAGTTCCCTCCCGAGAGAGAAGTGGAGTTCTCCATTGAGTTAGTTCCTGGAGCGGGACCAATCTCCATTGCCCCCTATAGAATGTCACCCCTAGAACTAGCCGAGCTTAAAACCCAACTTGAGGAACTTTTAGAGAAGAGCTTTATAAGACCTAGTGCTTCACCGTGGGGAGCCCCGATCTTGTTTGTGAAGAAGAAGGACGGGAGCATGAGGTTGTGTATAGACTATAGGCAATTGAACCGTGTAACGGTGAAAAACAAGTACCCTTTGCCTAGGATAGATGATCTTATGGACCAATTGAGAGGAGCGGTAGTATTTTCCAAGATCGACCTAAGGTCAGGATACCACCAAATTAGAGTGAGAGATCAAGATATACCAAAGATCGCCTTTAGAACTCGGTATGGACACTTTAAGTTCGCGGTGATGTCTTTTGGATTGACGAATGCTCCCGCAGTATTTATGGATTACATGAATAGGATCTTTAGACCCTATTTAGATCAGTTCGTGGTCATTTTCATAGATGATATACTCATCTATTCAAGAACCCACGAGGAGCATGAGCGTCATTTGAGGATAGTTTTGGAGATTTTGAAGGAGAAAAAGCTGTATGCAAAACTCTCTAAGTATAAATTTTGGTTGGAGGAGGTCAAGTTTTTAGGGCACGTTGTGTCAAAAGGAGGTATAGCCGTTGATCCTAGTAAGGTAGAAGCCGTCATGAATTGGGATAGACCAACCACCGTAACGGAAATACGGAGCTTTTTGGGTTTAGCGGGCTACTACCGTAGGTTTATCAAAGGATTCTCCCAAATTGCCTTACCCCTAACCAAGCTAACTAGGAAGAATGCACCATTTGTGTGGAATCCCAAATGTGAGAAGAGTTTTCAAGAGCTTAAGGAAAGGTTAACCTCGACCCCAGTCTTAGTCTTACCTAGCCCCAATGTACCCTTCAAGGTATATTGTGATGCTTCGGGCAAAGGACTAGGGTGTGTGTTGATGCAAAATAGGCAAGTGGTAGCCTATGCATCTCGACAACTCAAGCCTCACGAGGCTAACTACCCCACCCATGACCTAGAGTTAGCCGCCGTAGTATTTGCCTTAAAGATGTGGAGACACCATTTGTATAGTGTAAGGTTTGAAGTTTTCTCCGATCACAAGAGTCTTAAGTACCTCTTTGATCAAAAGGAGTTAAACATGAGACAAAGAAGGTGGATGGAATTCCTCAAAGATTACGATTTCGGCTTAAGTTACCACCCCTGCAAGGCTAACGTAGTCGCCGATGCCTTGAGCTGGAAGACGTTACACCTGTCCCACATGATGATCAAAGAAGTTGAGTTAATAGAGAAGTTTAGGGATATGAATCTAGGGATGTCAGCGACCGATAAAGGGATAAAGATGTGCTATCTTAGTGTGACAAGTGGATTTAAGCAGAGAATCATGTTAGCACAACGAGGGAATAAGGAGTTCGAAGAGATCATAGATGCTGTTAAGGCGGGAAAGTTGAAAGGTTTTGAAAGAGGCGAGGATTAGATATGGAGGTTTGAAGAAAGGATCTGCGTACCCCAAGATGGTGACCTCCGAGAGAAGATCTTGGAGGAGGCTCACAAAAGCTATTTCACCATTCATCCCGGTGTTACCAAGATGTATCAAGACTTGAAGAAGATGTTTTGGTGGCCCAGAATGAAGAAGGATGTAGTTGCCTGGGTTAGTAAGTACTTGGTATGTCAGAAAGTGAAAATCGAGCACCAAAAACCTTCAGGTTTGTTGCAACCCCTGTCAATCCCCGAATGGAAGTGGGAATGCATATCTATGGATTTCGTGATGGGATTGCCTAAGACCCAAGCTGGCCATGATGCTATATGGGTGATAGTGGATCGACTAACCAAGTCGGCACACTTTCTGCCTATTAGAGTGACATACTCTTTAGATAAATTGGCTTAGTTATACATCCAAGAGATCGTAAGATTGCATGGAGTGCCGTCGACGATAATCTCGGATCGTGATCCGCGGTTTACGTCGCGTTTTTGGGGAGCCTTTCAAAAGGCGTTTGGTTCAAAGCTATGCTTGAGCACTGCTTACCACCCACAAATAGACGGACAATCCGAAAGGACGATCCAAACCCTAGAGGATATGCTAAGAGCCTGTGTGTTAGCCCAAAGGGGAAGTTAGGATAAGTACTTGCCTTTGATCGAGTTTGCGTATAACAACAGTTATCACGCGAGCATCGGTATGGCACCGTACGAAGCGTTGTATGGAAGGAAGTGCCAATCACCTTTGTGTTGGTACGAGCCTGGGGAGCAAAGTGTCTTAGGACCTGATGTAGTAAGGGAGACGACGGAACAAATCAAAAAGATCCGGGATAGGATGCTCACTGCTCAAAGTAGGCAAAAGAGCTATGCGGACAAGCGGCGCAAGCCCTTGGAATTTGAAGAGGGAGAACATGTGTTCCTTAGGATTACCCCCATTAGGGGCATAGGGAGAGCCATGAAAGTCAAAAAGTTGAGCCCCCGATTTCTTGGCCCCTTCCAAATTCTTCAAAAAGTAGGAACAGTTGCCTACAAAATAGCCTTACCCCCTAATCTTTCAAATCTTCATGACGTCTTTCACGTCTCTCAGTTAAGGAAGTATGAGTCCGACCCTAGCCACGTTTTAGAGCCAGAGCATGTTCAGTTAAGGGACGACCTAACTTTCAATCTTCCCCCTACGAGAATTGTGGACCGCGGAGTCAAGCAGCTGTGGAACAAGTCTGTTCCTTTGGTAAAAGTAGCATGGGGACACGACAAGTTCGAGGAATTCACATGGGAGCTAGAGACAGAAATGCGAGACAAGTATCCCGAGCTTTTCTAAGGTAACGAATTTCGAGGGCGAAATTCTTTTTAAAGAGGGGAGTAATGTAACACCCCGATTTTTCTGTCCGAGGGAAATGACCAAAATGTCCTTGAGGTCATTTCCCGACCCGAATGCGAGGGTAACCAACTCGGTCATCCTCGAAGGGTCAACTCAATGTTTGAAGGGGATTGAATGGCCTTTGAATGCTTTCGGAAGCGAAAATTTCGTTTTCCGCAGTTTCGGGTCAAAATAACCAAAATACCCTTATAGCATTTTTACGCGGGTAAAGGTGCCGTTTGAGCCTGGAACTTTCCCTAGAGGTTTAAAAACACGTTTTCATATGTCTGGAGGTCTCTGTTCAAGTCCCGGTGGTCCCGGGCAGTTTTAGTGCAAAATTACGATTTTGCCCCTAGAATAGTGTTTTTGAGCTTAATGACGTAATTAAGCAAACCTAAGCAATATTAGGCTCTAAACGAAGATTAATTTATTTCCCTAATTAATCTAGGGTCAAAATAATTTATTAAAGTTAATTAGAACCTAAAATTGCTTAGATTAAACTTAAATCCCTTTTTAGAACTCAAGACTCCTAGTCTTGGAATCTTGAATAGTATTTTCTCTCTCCAATTCCTTAAATCAAGAAAATGTGTCTAGAGTTGTTTAGACTCTAAATTGAGGATTTAACTCACTAATGGTGCAAGACCACTCCTTAATTATGTCTAGACCACCTTAATTATCCATTTTTCCTTACCTAAACACCTTCTTACAAATTCCTAATCTTAAGCATAATCAAAGATACACCTAAACACAACTCTAAACCACAATTAAAATGCAAGAAACTCTCCTCCCTTGGCTGATGCATTTCAGCCAGGACACTCCCCATTGACCACATGTTGAATTGTTTTCTCACTCAAAGAACCATGCTTGACCCATACCTTGAACCATACCTCACCATACTTTGAGCCATACCTCACCATGCCTCAAGACCACATTATCTCACCTCATGGAACTCATGGATGCCTCCATTCTGCACCCTCATGGCCGAAACACATCAGCCTACACACACACTTCATTTATTTCATTTCTCTATAAATAGAATGCCTTGAGGAGCTGCACCACTTTTAGATCATTTGCTAAGTTTAGGAACACTCAAAGCTTTTCTTTTCTCTCAAAGTTCTAGTGTTCTTCAAGTTCTTCAAGTTCTTCAAAGTTCTTCATCATCTTCATCTTCTTCTTCCATCTTCAAGTTCATCACATCAAGTAGGGATTTTTCTTTCATGTATTTCTTTCCTTAAAGTTCTTGTTCTAAGCTTTATGTTTATAGTGTCTCTTGATTTTTTTTAGAACTTCTCTTCCATTCCTTTTTCCTTTCCATTTTCGGCCATGGGCCTTTGGGAATGAAGAAATGAGAGCTTGATGATGAGAGTTTCATGATGATGTTCATCACTTGAAACAAACTCTAGAGCTTGATCTTTGTTTTTGAACAAAAATGTTTCTAGTTCTTCCTTTCTTGAACTCTTGAGAACTTTAGCTTTGATGATGTTTTAAAATGGCTCTATGAACTTAATGATGAGGACTCATGATGTTGGTGTTAATATATCATCAAGATCATGAACTCTAGAGTTTTAAAATGTTCCTTTTTCTTCTTGAAGATTTCGGCCATTTCCTTAATCTTTCTAAGCTTCATGGTTTGATTTCCTAAGAATATTATGTTGAGTTTTAAGAACTCTAAGCTTGACTTTACCTTGTTTGGATGAGTTTGGGTTATGGTTTAAATTCCTTTAAAGTCTTGTTAAGAGCTCTAAAAAGATAAAATGAACTTGCATAATTTATTTTATGCTTGTATTCATATTTACATTCTTGCTATGCATCTTTACTTTCTAGCTATTGTAACGCCTCGATTTTTATTGCTATGCAAAATGACCAAAATACCCCTAGGTCATTTCTACACAAGATTTGAGGCCAAAATAGTCCAGGCCATCTTCAATAGGATATTTTGATATTAGAATAACATTATATGGTGATTAAATAGCAATATGTGCAAAAATCACGATTTTCAATTTTTCAATGTACAAATGACCAAAATGCCCCTAAGGTCATTTTTGCCCCGAAATCAAGGACGGCCAGTCCAAGCTATCCTCAAGGGGTTAGTTTTATGCTTGAAGGGGATTATGTGTGTTGTAGATGTGAAAATATCAACTTCAATTTTATCATAAGTGAAATTACCAAAATACCCATGTGGTAATTTAACACGAGATTAAGTAATTTCTGAACCTAGTTATCGCCCGGGAGTTCAAAATGTTTATTACATGTGTAATTTGATATTTGAAAATGTTCGGGTGGTTTCGGGGAGTTTTTGTGTGAAATTACCATTTTGTCCCTAATTAACAATAAATGAGCTTATTTACGTAATCAAATAAATATAGGCAATATTAGGCTCTAATTAAAGATAAATTAATTTTATTTATTTATCTTGAGTCAAAATAATTATTTGAGGTAATTTTAAAGCATAAGATTATTTTAGAAAAGATTGTTTTTCTTTCTTAATTAAAAAGGGGTTCTTAAGACACATAATAGTAAATTAGTGTATTGAATTTCTTTTTCTTAAAAATAAAATATATTTTATATTTATTTATTTTTTTTATTACTTCAGATTATTTGCACTAAAAATTCCACTACATATGTTGGTCATTTAATTTTGTAGTGGAGCACCTTAAATATTTGATTATTAAGCACTTACTTTAGTTTATCAATTTCTTTTCCACTAACAATTTCTTTTTCTCAAAAATAAAATATATTTTAGATTTATTTTTGTTTTATTACTTCAAATTATTAGCACTAAAATTTCCACTATAAGTGTTGGCCATTTAATCTTGTCTTGAGGAATTTTAAACTCTTGATGGTTAAGCCACTTACACTAATTTATCATTTCTAAACCATTACAAATTAAATACCCATCAAATATATGTCCTACCACTCACAAAAATTGAAAATATTACTCCCCATTATAGCCATTAATGCAGCTGCCTCACCCCCCAAAATCCCTATAAATATGTGTTTTTCCAAGCCTAATTCACACACAAACATTCATTCTTACCATTTGCATTTTTGGTTGTAGTGTTGCTCACAAAAATTAGCCAAAAATCCTCTCTTCTCTCTCTAAATACAAAGCTCTCTTCTTCTTCCTTCTCCACCTCCAAGAGACTCCATTCTTGATATCCATCCAAGTTCCCAAGCTCAAACAAACACATACATACCATAAACCAACCCCTAAGCACCTAAACTTTCCATATCCAAACACAAGAACACAACAAAAATCCTCCCACCATTTCATCTTCACTTGGCCAAATATATACCATCACTAAGATCAGATTTTTGTCGTTGATATCTCATACAAGATCAAGCTCTTGCTTTAATTAACAAAGAAACAACTTGGTAGGGATTTTATTTCATGTTCTTTCTTTTGTTCTTCCTTTATATTTTTGATTTTTATGATTTGATAATGACCATGGCTTGATGATGAGGAATCATGGTGGTGGTTGTGAATCCATCATTTAAATGTCCTCTAAAGCCTAAAATTTAATTCTTGATGACAAAAGATTTCTAAAGGTGTTACTAAGTCTTGAGTTTTAAGCTTAATAAGACATAAAAATGAACTTGCATCCATATTTATGTTATAAGTTCTTGCATATCATATTTATATTTCAAGCTTTTCATAATCATATTTATATTCCAAGTTATCACTATAATTCTTGAAGATAATAATATGAACTTGCATATTCATATTTACTTTCAAGTTGTCACCTAAATCATAAATATCTAAGAATGAATTTGCATCTTTATATTTATATTTTAAGCCTTGCATTTCATATTTATATTTCCAAGTTATCACCTTATAATGATAATAATAAGGTTACAAGACAAGTTTATGATTCTAGTTATCATTTAAATCCTAAAGTTCAAGATTTACTTGTTTTATTTTAAATGACAACTTTGATCATGGACACTTCTCATCTATTTATTTTTGGCACTTATATAATTCTGATTTAAAGCTTGATATACTTTATTTTTAGGTATGATCTTGTCTTTAAATTTGTACAAAGAAATTTTGAAAGACCTAGAAATTATAAAGGATTAAGAATACGATTTTTCTCATGATTTTAAATGCTAAAATTTTAGTATTCTGATCTAATCCTTTAGAACTGGAAAGGTTACTGATTTAGGATGTTTAGATGAGTTTAAATCGCTAATAGTTATTGTAAAAATTATTTTTGGTACCATAGATGCATAAAAGGGTAGTTACAAGTGTTAGTTTGGGCCGTTTTGCAAAATGCAGAAAGTTGTGCTTTGAACTATCAACTATGTTATTTCAGCCAAATGATTTTATTTTAAGCTACTAATGATGTTGAATGTGTCCATGAGTCCAAAATACCATTTATGAAGTTTATATAAAGTTTTAGAAATTTCGCTCGTCGTTAAATATTAAAAACAAGCGATTTTGCACTTTGACCCCTAAAATGTATTGAAATTTGGTTTATGGCCTTAAAAGGTTTTTACGATGAGTTTATAACGGTTTCTAATAGTTATATGTCTATTAAAAGTATTGGTTAATGTTAAAGATCTCTAGTTTGTGAGAAGGTGTTACAAAGGGGTATTTGCATTTTGACCCGTAACCTTTGAGAAATTGTGATTTGATCCTTTGGGGCTTAAGCGTAAATGTTGATAAATTTGATGACATGAATGCGGTTGATATCTTGTAAAGGCTATATTCATGTGTTGAAACTTATATGGCTTATGGATATATGCAATGAAGTATGATACATGTTTATGTGGTTTAAGTTATGGTATGTTATAATTATGCTTGATAAATTGAGATGCATGATTCCATGAAGTTTATGAGCATGAAATGTTGAAATGATGAGTTATTCATATTTGCATCTCTATATAACATGCCAAGGTTAAAGGTGACATAAGACACATGGAAATGATCCTCTAGACTTCAATTAAAGGTTATGAGAGGTGATCCAAATAGGAAATGATCCTTTAGACTCCCCGAATTAAAGGTTATGAAAGGTGATCCTAATGCCCCCTATCCCGTACCCTAAGAGTCGGGAATTTATCTTATCAAAAGGGATAAGAATACGCTAGTGACGACTAGTGAGGTATGAGCTCATAACCTAGAACTCTCGAGAAAAGAGAGAATATAGGGTGGCCCCCAAGGAAAAGAGAATAAGAAGTTTAAGTCACTTGTAAGAATGATGATCATGATGTTCCTTATATCACATGCATTGTCTTATGAATTTTATGATATTATGTATATGATATTGACATGCATCCATGACTAGTATGTTGCATTCATGACATTAAGATTCATGCTAAAAGATACGGGCCTCGGCTAATGATATTTGGAACTTAATGAATGAACCTTATATATATGTTCACCATTTTCATAATTAAACCCGAGGTTCCTGGGGATGATGACGATGACACTTGTGTTATAGTCGGGAAGCCCTACTGAGATTCTTGTATAAGTTTCTCATCCCTTTTCTTTTCCGTGTCGTCTCCAGACATGAATGAAGGTGTAGTTCGTGATTTGTCTTGAGAGTGGACGAGGAGCTACAGAGATAACTTCCTTTTGGATATTTTCCCTTAGAGCAATTGTATCTCAGTTATCAGTTTGTATATTTTTTATGGATATATATTGATGTCCTTAAGATTACAAGACATCACTATTATGATACAGTTATTGATATGTCATTATTATTTGAGTTATGTTATGTTATGGTTGTATTATGTATTTACTCATATTCGTTTCTAACATCTCTCTTACGCAGGTAAGGTAATGACGTTAGATATTTAGTATGCGCAGCTCACGATTTGGTATTTAAGTTCAAAAAAAAAATTTTACCCATATTTTTACTAAAGTATTTTAAAGAAGTTTGAGTTAAAAACTGGATCAAAAGAGTAATGACTAATAATTAACTTAAATGCGTCCTAGGCGTGTTGAGTTAAATATTAGGGTGTTACAGCTATCACCTAAGAACATAAAGATTAAAATGGAACTTGTATCATCACTTAATTTAATTCTCGAAGCCTTTAATTCTCGGATTTATTCCTCCATTTCCAGGACAGTGGCCATAGAAGGTTCTTAGTAGATTTATGTGTGTTCATGCACCCTAGTTTTAGGATAACCTTCCCGGCTTATGGAGTTATCTAGTTTAGGGGCATGTATTTCCTTATGTATATTTTCTTTTATGGGTTTGCATAAGATAATGATGTATGAACATAACCCACCCTTTGAGTGAGGTTATTGTATGTAAATATATGCTATAATGTGCTTATGGATGTTATATGATGGAGCCTAAGTGATATGATGTGATATATTCTTAAACGTCTTATTATACTCCGCTTACTCATTCACGTTGTACTCGGCTCACATTTTCAATTATGTGTTAAAAAAAAAATGGCTCGTAATTTCACTAAGTATTTTCAAATTATGAAGTAAGAACCAAAGCAAGGAGTAAAGTCTAGTCATTAATCAGATTCAACCTAGGTGTATCTGGTTAATTACTAAGGTGTTACATGTTGGGCCTAGAGCACTAAAATAAAGAATTGAACTTGCATTATCACCTAATTAATTTCTCGAATGCCTTTCTATTTCGGCCTTAAAGTCGATTGTTGTTGGGCCAAGAGCACTAAAATAAAGAATTGAACCTTGCATTTTACTTTCAAGCTTGCACGTTTAAATTATGCCTTGCATATTTATTTTACGTCATCACTTTATTTTGTAAGCAAGATTAAAAATGAAAAGCATGAGCACGTTTATTTTATGTCATAACTTAAGAACCTAGAGCTCAAAGACTTGCCCATTTCATTCCAAGTTAAAGTTTAATGTGAAACCATTCTTTGAATGCATATTTTCGGCCAAGTAGTGATGGTGGACTTGCAATGAGTTTTCATCTAGCTACTAGGACCAATAGTCTATGTTTTAAGTTTTCCTTAAAGCTTTACAAATCTTTATAAGGTTATGTCATCACAAGTTGTGACTTTATTCTCTTTTAGGGGATGGAATATGTTTTGGTCACTGACCTAAGGCTTCTCTTAGCCTCTTGATGAATTAAAATGTTTTGAAAAGAGTTTTAGAAGTTCTAGATTGATTCCAAGAGAAACTAGTTAACTTATGTACCTAGAAATGTCAATTTAATTCTCTTATTGAGGCAAGATGTTTTCGGTTCTAATATGATGAGTGTGATGCTGTATGATGATGTTTTGATGTATTGGAATGTGTGAAAATATCATATGATGATGTAGAAGCGATTCTATGCGTGATAAGTAAGAAACTAGCTAACTAGAAATACCGTAAAGCTAGAATTTAACATAGTTTTGACCCATTTGTTTTTGGAACTTATCCAAACTGTTTTAATGGGAACATAATTAGATTTAGATTGTTTAGACATGAAAAACTTGGTAACATTTGGATTAGAATTGAATTCTAGCACCTATGGGAAAACTAGTAACTAGAAAACCGTAAAAATGCAAATGTAGAACTCTTAGAACATTTAATTTTCTGGATTCTGCCCAGCACCCTTACAACATGATAAACATGATTAATAATTAGTCCTTAAGCATAGGAATGTCTCATAATTGATTTAGATTTAATATATAGCGCCTTCGGCGAAGACGGAACCGAGAAAGGGTCTAAAACGTAAGTTCTAGAACCCCGTAAATACAAGTTAGAGATTCTGCCCTATGCTTTTCAGATTTAAGTATGAACATGAGGATTAGGAATGATGATTAATTATGAGCCCTTAGGTGCATAAAGATATGAGCGACGGATGTTAGAGAACTATATCTCAAGATTAAGACCCGTAAGGGTCAAAGCATAAGCTACCGTAGGGGTAAGCGTTTGAATGTTTTATGATGATGCATGTAGTATGCAAATGATGATGATGTTATTCATATGAGGAATTCATGAGGTTATATGTTTATGTGGCATAAAGCAAATTTGGAAGGAAATTCGGTGTAATGACCGTCGTGCCGCCGAATTTTGGACAAATTTGGGGACTTAAAGAGATTTTGAAAATTAAGGTACTAAGATGGGTTCTAGGATGACACCGGTTCGGCCGAGCACCTCCATAGAACTCATGTGACATCGGTACCATTTTATACTCTTAGGTGACACCGGTTCGGCCGAGCACCCCTAAGAGTTTTGCCCCCTAACCCGTACTCAGATAGTCGGGATTTATGATTTATGATACGCTTATCGTTAAGTGGTAAGTAAGAACTAGTGACGACTAGTTAAGGTATGAGCTCATAACCTAGATATGTGACGTGACACCGGTTCGGCCGAGCACCCCCAGTTCGATTGTCTTTTAGGGTGGCCCATGAGGAAGAGAAGTTTCATGATTATGATTATGTCACTAAGTTTGTCCCATATGAATGTTTCTATTGCCACTTTATGCCACTAAGTTTGATGAGACTTGATGTTATGATTGATGTATGTGCATTAGATAGCGCCATGCATACATTTTCTATTATGTTGCATTCATGACATTAAGATCATCCTAAAATGAATGGACCTTGGCTAAAGTATATCTTAAAGTTTAAAATGAACTTAATACATGCCCAGTCATTTTGTATAATTAAACCCAAGGTTCCTGAGGACGTAGATGATGACACCTAGGTAGTAGGAGGCCCTACTGAGATTCTTTAGTAAGATTCTCACTCCCTCTATCTCTTCTTTCCGTCACGTCTTCAGATGGCGACATTCGTAGTGTTCGTGGACACCCCGACATGGGAGGTGCACTATGACCCGGTTCACGGGTCATACCATTTTGAGGGGCAGTGCACGGTGCGGGTTTTCATGTTCGTAGGACGCCCCTTCGCTCATCCCGTGCACACCCATCGCTTCTCCCTGACTGCACCCTATGGCGACGACGAGCGGGTTTTTGAGCGCCACAAGACGCATGACGAGAGGGTGCTCCGCATGCACACCGCCGCCCTAGCCATGCGAGGCCATCCCGATTACGTGGCCCGGACCTACTTTTCGGAGACCGACCCGTCCGAGGACCCGCTTACTCATCCGTATAGCGAGAGCTTTGCCCCCTCTCCACCATTGATGAGGGAGGGCAGTGAGGATACCGTGACTCAGCCACGACTTGCGCGGCGACCGTAGATGCGGTCACACCGCGGGGGTCACTCTCGATCCCCGTTCCACCTCTTTACGCCCGAGGAGCTCGCCCAGTTTCCCGGATACTTGCCTCGTTCGCGAGACGGACGTCAGTAGGAGGTGACGATCGATCGATGGAGTACCCGGTTAGAGCACACACCACTTAGACGGGGATAAACCTTCTTTTGTTTAGAGGTTATCCCATTAGATGCACTTGGGTAGGGGAGTAAATCATGTTTATGTTTATGTTGTATTTCCTTTCATGTATTTCCCTTGTACTAAATTAAGTCCCACACTTATAAGTGGGCAAGTTATATAAATATAAGATAATATTCAGTGTTTTCCCATGATGTGCCTTTATGTGCTTTATGCTATGACGTTATGAGATGTATGTTTTGTTCTTTACGTGTTACATCGCATCACGCGGCTCTCACTTTATTTTTCAAAAAAAAAAATTACCCGTATTTTTCGCTAAGTATTTCAAGGTAAAAATGAGAACTATGAAGTAACAGACTAATGATTAACCTAAATATGTTCTAGAGTATTGGGTTAAAAATTAGGATGTTACACGCGGGATGGACGTCGGTAGGAGGTAGCGGATGACCGATGGAGTACCCCGGGCAGTGCACACACCACTTAGATGAGGATAAACCTTCTTTTGTTTAGAGGTTATCCCTTTAGTTGCACTTGGGTAGGGGAGTTTGCTTTTATGCTTTCCGTCGCACTTTCCTTTGTATTTTCTTTTTAGATGTATTTGTTTCATGTTGTACTAAACTAAGTCCCACTCTCCATAAGTGGGCATATCATATTATATAAATATGTAGTTCAGTTTTATCGTGATATGCCTTTACTTGCTTTATGTTATGATGTTTATGAGATGCTTGCCTTATTTCCTTATGTGCTTCACTTCTTATTGTGACGCGTGGCTCTCACTTTACTTTTATAATTCAAAAAAAAATTTTACCAGTATTTTCTGCTAAGTATTTTAAAGTAAAAAGGAAACTATGATGTGATAGACTAATGATTAACCTAAATATGTTCTAGAGTATTGGGTTAAAAATTAGGATGTTACAATTCCTATAGTTTAGTAGTGGACATTTGTATATGTTGTACCTAGTTATATATATGTTTGTAAACATAGTAAAGAATAGATATGTACTAAAGCTTATAAGAGCTTCCTTTTATATTTGACTTGTATTAAACAAATACCTTGTTTCTATGCTATATATTTTGATAGAACCACGAATTAGTTACTTTACAATTTGATTGATTCTTGCTATAGAAAATTAAGAAAGGTCCGTAAATCTATAAGTGACAACTCTCAAGTATGATGTCATAACTTAAGAATGATGTTGTACTTGAGAGGATGTTACAGTAACAGTCTCCACTTCACCATCATCACCTCCCATATCTATCGGAGTAGAACTGTAATAAGAGTGCTGAGAGGGTGATCTCTCTGAAGGGTCTGACCATGAACCGATAGAGTGGGGTGGCGATCGGGGCATGTACTTAGGAAAGTTTCGAACAGCAGATACACCAGGACGGGGATGGGGATACTGTGGAGTTCGTGGGTGTGCACGCTCGAAGGCAAAATCATCCGTGAAAGGAGTAGTAGGAGAGAATCAAACACTATCAATAGGATGAGCTATAAAAACATAAACATGAATAGCACAACGACCCAAAAGTAATATGATCGATTTGCTGGATCGAAATGCATCTCCCAAGTGGGGGTGTCAATGTAGATCACAAATGTCGCCATCAACCTCTGAAGACGAGATGGAAAGAAATAAAGAGAGAGTGAGAATCTTATAAAAGAATCTTAGTAAGGTCATCTCCTTCTACCATGTTTGTCATCATCATCATCCCTAAAATCCTCGGGTCTCATTATAAAAAAGTGGGCATGTATAGAGTTCATTTATTAAGTTCTAAATACCATTAGCCGAGGTCTGTGTCTTTTAGCATAAATCTTAATGTCATGAATGCAACATACTAATCATGAATCATGTCAATATCATATACAAAATGTCATAGAATTTATAAAACAATAAATATGATGTAACGCCCTAATTTTTCCCCTGTGTGCAAATGACCAAAATGCCTCTAAGGTCATTTTTACCTGGGAATCAAGGGCAGTTGGTCCAAGCAAACCTCTAGTGGATGTTTTAATGCTTGAAAGGGATTAATTGTGTTATGTGTATTGTTAGAGATAAAAATCTCAATTTTTGGTTTTTTCTGAGTAAAATTACCAAAATATCCCTGCGACTAATTGATACATAATTAATTACCGATTGGGCCCAGATTTCACCCGGAAGTTTGGAATGTCATTTTTAAGAGATGTTTAATATTTGTTTAATCCCGGGTGGTCATGGGGAGTTCTCTGTAAAATTACCATTTTGCCCCTAATTAAAGGCATAATGAGCTTAAATTGCATGCTTAACAAAACCTAAACAATATTAGGCTCTAATTAAAAGTTAATTAATTTTAATTATTAATCTTGAGTCAAAATAATTAATTGAGGTTGATTAGAGCTTAAGATTGCTTGGAGAAAACTAAATCCCTTTCTAGAATCAAATGGTCTTCAAGTCAAAAAGTGAATAGTGTACAATCTCATGATTTAAGGAAACATGTTGGCATTTGAGATTCAAATTTATTGAGTTTAATTCAAATTAAATGAACTTAATGTTTATGACCACTTTTTAATCATGGTCTTGAAATTCCTAATTATATGATCATCAACCTAAACACCTAACTATCCATTCCTAACATTTTTCCTAATTAAATCTACCTCTAATACAAACCCTAACCTACATTAAAAATGAAACTTGGTCTCCAAGTCCTTCTGGATGGCCACCCATACCTCCATCATGGGCACCCATACCTCCCACCATACCCTCACATGTGTCTTTATATACAACACATGCTCAAAGAAACATACAAACTCTCATTTCTTCCCATGCACTTTTTTGGCCAAGTCTTGTGTCCAAAAAAATGCTCTCAAATTCTCTCTTCTCTCACCTCTCAAAAACTCTTTTTTCTTCCTCCACCACAACAAGAACCACCACCCACCACCACCTCTCAACCTTAAACCATCATAAACCACCATCAAGAAACACAACCTTTCTATCCCTAAGCATCAAAGCTCAAGAAAAACCCTTCCCCTCTTTTCTTGCCTTTGGCCGAAATTCTTCTTACCTCAAGGAGAGGATTTTCTTCTCATTTTCTTTCACAAGGCTCAAGTTTTTCCTTGTAACAAGAAGATACCTTGGTAAGGAGTTGTTTGAAGTTTGTCATTCTTTTCTTTTATATTACTCTTGTATTGAAATGTTATAATGTTGGTTCTCTCTTTTCTTTTCTTTTTTTTGTCTTCTTATCTTCCTTTTTCCTTTTCTTCATTTTTGGCCTTGATGGCCTATATATTGGAGAAATAATGGCTTGATGATAAGGATCTTAGGTGTTAGTTGTAAAACCATCATTTACTTGACCTCTAAAGCTTGAAGGTTTCACTTACAAAAGTTTTTAGCAAATGAATATGATATGTTGTTTTAAAGAGTTAAATGGTAGTCTTGAGCCTAGGACTGAAAGAAATAATAAATGGATTGCATTCATATTTATATTTCAAGTCTTTGCATTTCATATTTATATTCAAGCCTTGCACTTCATATTTATATTTATGTCATCACCTAAATAATTAAACTCGAAGCCTACCTATTTCAACCTTAAAGTTGATTGTTGATTTAGAGATACTCTAAGGGGCCTAGAGCACTAAAATAAAGAATTGGATTTGCATATCATATTTATTTCCAAGTTATCACCTAAAGTTTAAAGATAAGAAATGAACTTGCATTTCATGTTTATATTTCAAGCCATCACCTAAACTTAAAGATTAAAAATGAGCTTGCATTTTCATATTTATATTTCAAGTATTTGCATTTTATGTTTATATTTGAGTCTTGCATATCATATTTATGTTTCCATTGCCATCACCTTATAATACCAAGATTAAAATGAAGCTTGCATTTGCACGTTTAAGTTTATGCCATCACCTAAATAACCTAGGGCTCAAGACTCACCTCTTTCAACTTATATGAGAACTTGGGTTCCATGGGCATTTGTATTTACAAAAAGGTTTTGTTTTCAAAGGAATAGAGTTTTTAAGATGTTGGAATATTACTATCTTAAGGATTCAAAGTTTGTGTCTTACATCTTTTGTTGGAAAATGTGTTAACTCTTAAAATGCTAAAACATGGTTCACATAACCAAAATTGTCTTATTGAGCTCTTTAACTTTGCCACTGAACTAAGTTATTATTTATGTTTCTATGAGGATAAAATAAATTACAAGTGTGTTTCTTGATCCAGATTTACTCCTAAGGAAGACTAGTTACTAGAAATACTTATTTTGTGACTTTGCATGTTCTTGTGCATGCTCGAACACGAGATCGTTCCCGTATGGTGAGGCAGGAGAGAATCGATGAGAATGTACAAGGTGGGTGAAGGGTCGTCCAAGGAATATGAACACGCGAATGATACAGCAACCCTCAAAATGGTATGATCTGTGGTTTGGATCATAATGCACCTCCCATGTCGAGGCGTCCACAAAAACCACGAACGTCGCCATCTGAAGACGTGACAGAAAGAAAAGATAGAAGGAGTGAGAATCTTGCTAAAGAATCTCAGTAGGCCCCCTTACTACCTAAGTGTTATCATCTACATCCTCAGGAACCTTGGGTTAGTGTGTAAATAAGTGAGCATGCATCGAGTTCATTTTAAGCTTTAAAGTATAATTAGCTAAGGTCCGTTCATTTTAGAATGATTCTTAATGTCATGGATGCATCATAGTAAAGAATGTATGCATGGCGCTACTTAATGCAAGAATAATAATCATAACATCAAGAACATCATAATAGTAGCATAAAATGGCAATTGAAATCCCATATGGGAAAACTTTGTGACATAATTATCATACTTTACTTTCTCATGGGGCCACCCTAACAGACATTCGTTCTGGGGGTGCTCGGCCGAACCGGTGTCACCTAGAACGTGTCACATCTCTAGGTTATGAGCTCATACCTAACTAGTCATCACTAGTTCTTACTTATCCCTTACCGATAAGCATATCATAAATAAATCCTGACTCTCTAGTATGGGCTAGGGGGCATTTTCTTGGGGGTGCTCGGTCTAACCGGTGTCACCCAAGAATATATCTTGGTACCGATGTCACATGAGTTCTTTGGAGGTGCTCGGCTGAACCGGTGTCATCCAAGAACTCATCTTAGTACTTCATTTTTATAAAGAAAATCTCATAGGTTTTTCAAAAACTTTCTAAGTCCCCAAATTTATCAGAAATTCGGCAGCATAATAGCGGCACGCCGGATTTCTCCCAAATTTACTTTATGCCACATAAACAAATAGAACATGTATCCTCAATCATAAATTCATACATTGACATAATCATTCTCGAATAAAACATACATCCTCATTATATTCTTGAACTTACGATATCTTTGCTTTGACCCTTACGAGCCTTAAACTTGAGATGTGATTTTTCTATCATTCTCTATTAACCTCTTATGCACCTAAGGTTCACAACTAATAATTTTTACTAGCATTTATGTTCATTAATAAATCTGGGCAGCATCATACTCCAAGGGCAGAATTACCTCTTCTTGATTACGGGGTTCTAGAACTTACATTTTAGACTCTTTCTCGGTTCCGTCTTCGCCTAAGGCGCTATAAATTAAATCTAAAACAATTATGAGGTATTCCTAGGCCTTTGAACTAATTATAAATCATGTTTACTACATTATAAGGGTGTTGTATAGAATCAGAAAATTAAATGTTCTAAGAGTTCTAGAATTGCATTTTTACAGCTTTCTAGTTACTAGTTTCTCTATAGGCTCTAAAAATCAATCCTACATCAAATGTTACCAAATTTTTCATATTTAAACAATCCTAAATTGAAGGTTAACATACTAAAACAGTTTTGGCAAAAGCTAAGAATTAATGGGTCAGAACTATGCTAAAACTTGACTTTACGATTTTTCTGTTAGACTAGGTTCTTTCCTAACATGCATAGAAAGGTTCCTACCTCAACACATATAAATTTCACACATTCTAACATGTCATGGCAGAACCGAATTCATGCATATACATATCTTGCATAAAATCTCATTTTCAACAAGCATAGGTTGCTAGTTTCTCCTTCATTCGCTTTAGGACTTCTAAAACTTTTCTGCAAAACATTTTATCTTGTAAAAGAGGCTAAGAATAATCATGGGGCAGCAACTATTTTAATACACTCTTGGAAGAGGTTTAATTTACAAATCTTGTTGATCATGACCTTATAGAACTCTTAAAAACATAGGAAAACTTTTGATCATAGATTGTTGGCCCTTGCAACTTGATGAAACTCATTTTGAGTTTATCAACATCACATGGCCGAATTTACATCCTTGGGGATGTCTCCATAACCAAACTTTAACTTGAGATAATGAGGGCAAGTCCTTGAGCTCTAGGTTCCTTAAGTGATGACAAAATATAAACGTGCTTTGCATTCCATTTTATTCTTCATTATAAAGTAAAGTGAGAGCTTCAAAGTAAATATGGAATGCAAGAACTTGAAATTAATTATGCAAGGCACAAAGTAAATATGCAAAACTTGAAAGTAAATATGCAAGTTCAATTCTTTATTTTAGTGCTCTAGGCCCAACAATAATTGACTTTAAGGCTGAAATAGAAAGGCTTCGAGATTAATTAGGTGATATGCCAGCTCTCGTTTTAAATCTTTAAGTTCTTTAAGTGATGACTTGAAATATAAACGTTCAATGTAAGGCTTGAACTTAAACGTGATAATGCAAGTCCTTTTCTTTAATCTTTAGAGTTTAGTCACAGCATAGGAAGGTAAATATGAGATGCAAGAGCTTGAAATATAAATATGAGGTGCTAGAAATATAAATATGCAAGTTCATTTTTATATCTTTACTAGAGCTCTTACAAGACTTTGAAGGGACTTAAGCCTTAACCCGAATTTATCACAACAAGCTAAAGTAAACAAAATATCATTCCTTGAAGCAAAATCATAAATAGCATTTTTGTTAAAATTCAAGCTCTAGAGGTCTCATTGTGAGGAACACATGGTCATCATCTAGAAACTCTCATCATCAAACTTTCATGTTGAATCACCAATGTTGGCCGAAATTTTAGAGAAAGAAAAAGGAAAAAAGGGCCGAAGCCATGAACAAGAAAAGAACCATTTTGAAACTCTAGAGACCATGATCTTGATAATGTATTAACACCAAGATCATGTGTCCTCATCATTGAGTTCATACACTTATTTTAGAACAACATCAAAGTTAAGTTTTCAAGATAAAGAGAAAGAAACTAAAATCATCTTTCCTCAAGAACCAAGATCAAGCTTTAGAGGTTGCTCAAGTGGTGAATATCATCATGCAATCCCTATCATCAAGCTCTCATTTCCCAAGTTCCTCAAGGCTCTAGGCCGAAATCAAAATGTGAAGAAAAGAAGAAGTTTCTAAAAGATTCAAGAGAAACCATCAAGTACATAACTAAATAAGAAATTTTAATGATAGAAACATTTAAAATAAAATCCCTACCAAGTGAAATGATGTTGAAGAGGATGAAGAAGATGAAGAAGTTTGAAGAAGAAGAACTCTTGGTCTTTGAGAGAAAAGGAAATCTTTGAGTGCTCTAAACTTAGCAAATGAACTAAAGGTGTTTCAAGTTCACTCAAGTGTCCTATTTATAGAGAAATGAAACAAATGAAAGGTGCAAGGGGGGGAGAAGGGTTTCGGCCATGGTCAAGGCAGCCTATGAGTTCCATGAGGTGAGATGTTGTGATCTTGAGGCATGGTGAGGTATGGTTCAAGGTATGGTTCAAGATATCGGTCAAAGCATGGCTCAAGGAGTGTTTAAAATTTAAAACATGTGATGGAATTTGGGGATGATGTGGCCGAAATGCATCAGCCATGGGGGAGGGATTTCTTCCATTTAATTGTGGTTTAGAAGTGTGTTTAGGTGTGTTTTAGATTATGTTTAAGATTAGGAATTTGTAGGAAAGTGTTTAGGTGAGGTAATGGTTAATTAGAGGCTTGTAAGACTAGGTTTAGGAGGTGGTGTAACATCCTAATTTTTAACCCAATACTCTAGAACATATTTAGGTTAATCATTAGTCTGTTACTTCATAGTTCTCATTTAACTTTGAATTACTTAGCGGAAAATACGGGTAATAATTTTTTTTTGAAATAAAAGTGAGAGCCGCGTGATGCGATAAGCGGTATACCATGTAAAGTAAACAAATGTCTCACAACATCATAACATAAGACACACCATGAGTAACACTGAAGATCATCTCATATATATATAATTTGCCCACTTATAAGTGTGGGACTTAGTTTAGTACAGGGGAAATGCATAAAAGAAAATACAACATAAAACATAAACATAATCTACTCCCCTACCCGAGTGCACCTAATAGGATAACCTCTAAACAAAAGAAGGTTTATCCCCATCTAAGTGGTGTGTGCTCTAACCGGGTACTCCATCGGTCGATCGTCACCTCCTACTGACGTCCGTCTCGTGAACGAGGCAAGTATCCGGGAAACTGTGCGAGCTCCTCGGGCATAAAGAGGTGGAACGAGGATCGAGAGTGACCCCCGCGGTGTGGCCGCATCTCCGGTCGTCGTGCAAGTCGGGGCTGAGTCACGGTATCCTCACTGCCCTCCCTCATCAATGGTGGAGAAAGGGCAGAGCTCTCGCTATACGGATGAGTAGGCGGGTCCTCAGACGGGTCGGTCTCCGAGAAGTAGGTCCGGGGCAGGTAATCGGGATAGTCTCGCATGGCTAAGGCGGCGGTGTGCATGCGGAGCACTCTCTCATCATGCGTACGCGCATGGTCAAAAACCCGCTCGTCGTCGCCATAGGGTGCAGTCGGGGAGAAGCGATGGGTGTGCACGGGATGAGCGAAGGGGCGTCCTACGAACATGAAAACCCGCACCGTGCACTGCCCCCCAAAATGGTATGACCCGTGAGCCGGGTCATAGTGCACCTCCCATGTCGGGGTGTCCACGAACACTACGAACGTCGCCATCTGAAGACGTGACGGAAAGAAAGAGATAGAGGGAGTGAGAATCTTGCTAAAGAATCTCAGTAGGGCCTCCTACTACCTAGGTGTCATCATCTACGTCCTCAGGAACCTTGGGTTTATTTATACAAAGTGACTGAGCATGTATTAGGTTCATTTTAAACTTTAAAATATATTTTAGCCAAGGTCCATTCATTTTAGGATGATCTTAATGTCATGGATGCAACATATTAGAAAATGTATGCATGGCACTACCTAATGCATATACATAAACATAACATCAAGCATCATCATTCTTGGTGGCATAAAGTGGCAATAGTAACATTCATATGGGACAAAACTTAGTGACATAATCATGAAACTTCTCTTCCTCATGGGCCACCTTAAAAGACAATCGAACTGGGGGTGCTCGGCCGAACCGGTGTCACCCAGAACGTGTCATACATCTAGGTTATGAGCTCATACCTTAACTAGTCGTCACTAGTTCTTACTTACCACTTAACGATAAGCGTATCATAAATCATAAATCCCGACTATCTGAGTACGGGTTAGGGGGCAAACCTCTTAGGGGTGCTCGGCCGAACCGGTGTCACCTAAGAGTATAAAATGGTACCGATGTCACATGAGTTCTATGGAGGTGCTTGGCCGAACCGGTGTCATCCTAGAACCCATCTTAGTACCTTAATTTTCAAAATCTCTTTAAGTCCCCAAATTTGTCGGAAATTCAGCGGCACAACGGTCATTACACCGAATTTCCTTCCAAATTTGCTTTATGCCATATAAACATATAGTCTCATAAATTCCTTATATGAATAACATCATCATCGTTAGCATACTTCATGCATTATCATAAAACATCCAAACGCTTACCCTTACGGTAGCTTATGCTTTGACCCTTACGGGTCTTAATCTTGAGATATAGTTCTCTACATCCGTCGTTCATATTTTAAGCACCTAAGGCTCATAATTAAACATCATTCATAATCCTCTCATTTTACTTTTAAATCTGATTAGCATAGGGTGGAAATCCTAACATGTGAATACGGGGTTCTAGAACTTACATTTTAGACCCTTTCTTGGTTCTGTTTTCGCCGAAGGTGCTATATATTAAATCTAAATCAATTATGAGGCATTCCTATGCTTAAGGACTAATTATTAATCATGTTTACCAGGTTGTAAGGGTGCTGGACAGAATCCAGAAAATTAAATGTTCTAAGAGTTCTACATTTGCATTTTTACGGTTTTCTAGTTACCAGTTTCCCCATAGGTGCTAGAATTCAATTCTAACTCAAATGATACCAAGTTTTTCATGTCTAAACAATCTAAATCTGATTATGTCCCCATTAAAATAGTTTGGAAAAGTTCCATAAACAAATGGGTCAAAACTATGTTAAATTCTAGCTTTACGGTATTTCTAGTTAGCTAGTTTCTTACCTATCATGCATAGGTTCGCTTCTACATCATCACATGATATTTTCACTCATTCCAACACATCAAAACATCATCATTCAGCATCACACTCATCACATCAGAACCGAAAACATTTAACTTAAATGAGAGAGTTAAATTGACATTTCTAGGTACATAAGTTAACTAGTTTCTCTTGGAATCATTCTAGAACTTCTAAAACTCTTTGCAAAACGTTTTAATTCATCAAGAGGCTAAGTGAAGCCTTAGGTCACTGACCAAAACATATTCCATCCCCTAAAAGATAATAAAATCACAACTTGTGATGACATAACCTTATAAAGATTTGTAAAGCTTTAAGGAAAACTTAAAACATAGACTATCGGTCCTAGTAGCTAGATGAAAACTCATTGCAAGTCCATCATCACTACTTGGCCGAAATTATGCATTGAAAGAATGGTTTCACATTAAACTTTAACTTGGAATGAAATGGGCAAGTCTTTGAGCTCTAGGTTCTTAAGTTTCGACATAAACTAAACGTGCTCATGCTTTTCATTTTGAATCTTTCTTACAAGGTAAAGTGATGACTTAAATTTAAATATGCAAGGCATAAACTTAAACGTGCAACCTTGAAAGTAAATATGCGAGGCATAAACTTAAATGTGCAAGCTTGAAGGTAAATATACATGGTTCAATTCTTTATTTTAGTGCTCTTGGCCCAACAACAATCGACTTTAAGGCCGAAATAGATAGGCATTCGAGAAATTAATTAGGTGGTAATGCAAGTTCAATTCTTTATTTTAGTGCTCTAGGCCCAACAACAATCGACTTTAAGGCCGAAATAGAAAGGCTTCGAGAATTAAATTAAGTGATGATACAAGTTCCATTTTAATCTTTATGTTATTAGGTGATAGCTAGAAGGCAAAGATACATAGCAAGAATGTAAATATGGATGTAAGCATAAAATAAATCATGCAAGTTCATTTTATCTTTCTAGAGCTCTTAACAAGACTTTAAAGGAATTTAAACGATAACCCAAACTCATCCAAACAAGGTAAAGTCAAGCTTAGAGTTCTTTAAAACTTAACATAATATTTTTAGGAAATCAAACCATGAAGCTTAGAAAAATTTAAGGAAATGGCCGAAATCTTCAAGAAGAAAAAGGAACATTTTAAAACTCTAAAGTCCATGATCTTGATGATATATTAACACCAACATCATGAGTCCTCATCATTGAGTTCATAGAGCCATTTTAAAACATCATTAAAGCTAAAGTTCTCAAGAGTTCAAGAAAGGAAAAACTAAAAACATTTTTGCTCAAGAACAAAGATCAAGCTCTAGAGTTTGTTTCAAGTGATGGACATCATCATGAAACTCTCATCATCAAGCTCTCATTCCTTTGTTCTCCAAGGCCTATGGCCGAAAATGAAAAGGAAAAAGGAGTGGAAATGAAGTTCTAAAGAGAAACAAGAGAAACTATGAACATCAAGCTTGAAGCAAGAACTTAAAGAAAAGAATACATGAAAGAAAATCCTTACTTGGTGTGATGAACTTGAAGATGGAAGAAGAAGATGAAGAAGATGAAGAACTTGAGGAACTCCAAGAACTTAAAGAACACAAAAACTTTGAGAGAAAAAGAAAAGCTTTGAGAGTTCCTAAACTTAGCAAATGATCTAAAAGTGGTGCAAGCTCCTCAAGGCATTCTATTTATAGAGAAATGAAACAAATGGAGGGTGTAAAGGCTGATGAAGGCTTCGGCCATATGAGGTGCAGATTGGAGGGTTCCATGTGTTCCATGAGGTGAGATATTGTGTTCTTGAGGCATGGTGAGGTATGACTTAAGGTATGGTGAGGTATGGTTCAAGGTATGGCCTCAAGCATGGTTCTTTGAGTGAGAAAACAATTTAATATGAGGTCAAAGGGGAGGATGTGGCCGAAAATGCATCAGCCCATGGGGAGGATTAGTTTGCATTTTAATTGTGGTTTAGAGTTGTGTTTAGGTGTATCTTTGATTATACTTAAGATTAGGAATTTGTAAGAAAGTGTTTAGGTAAGGTAAATGGGTAATTAAGGTGGTCTAGACATAATTAAGGAGTGGTCTTGCACCATTAGAGAGTTAAATCCTCAATTTAGAGTCTAAACAACTCTAGACACATTTCCTTGATTTAAGGAATTGGAGAGAGAAAATACTATTCAAGATTCCAAGACTAGGAGTCTTGAGTTCTAAAAAGGGATTTAAGTTTAATCTAAGCAATTTTAGGTTCTAATTAACTTCAATAAATTATTTTGGCTCTAGATTAATTAGGGAAATAAATTAATCTTCGTTTAGAGCCTAATATTGCTTAGGTTTGCTTAATTTCGTCATTAAGCTCAAAAACACTATTCTAGGGGCAAAATCGTAATTTTGCACTAAAACTGCCCGGGACCACCGGGACTTGAACAGAGACCTCTAGACACATGAAAACATGTTTTTAAACCTCTGGGGAAAGTTCCGGGCTCAAACAGCACCTTTACCCGCGTAAAAACGCTATAGGCGTATTTTGGTCATTTTGACCCGAAACTGCGGAAAACGAGATTTTCGCTTCCGAAAGCATTCAAAGGCCATTCAATCCCCTTCAAACATTGAGTTGACCCTTCGAGGACGACCGAGTTGGTTACCCTCGAGTTCGGGTCAGGAAATGGCCTCAGGGGCATTTTGGTCATTTCCCTCGGACAGAGAAATCGGGGTGTTACAGGTGGTCTTGCTAAATTAATGGAGTCAAACTCCATTAACAAAGAATCCAATGCCAACACAATTCCTTGATTTAGGGAAATTGGAGAGAGAAAACACTATTCAAGATTTCAAGACTAGGAATCTTGAGTTTTAAAAAGGGATTTAGGTTTAATCTAAGAAATCTTAGGTTGTAATTAATTTTAATAACTTATTTTGACTCTAGATTAATTATGAAAATTAATTAATCTTCGATTATAGTCTAATATTACTTAGGTTTGCTTAATTATGTCATTAAGCTCAAACGGCACTATCTCGGGGGCAAAATTGTAATTTTGAACAAAAACTCCCTGAGACCACCAGGATTTAAACAGACACTTTGAAATACTTGAAAACATCATTTTAAAACCTTCGGGGAAAGTTTCGGGCTCGAATGGCACTTTTACCCGCGTAAAAACGCTATAGGGGTATTTTGGTCATTTTGACCCGAAACTGCAGAAAATAAGTTTTTCATTTCTGAAAACACTCATGGATCATCCAATCCCCTTTAACATTGAGTTGACCCTTCGAGGACTACCGGACCAGCTATCCTCAAATTCCGGTCTGGAAATGACCTTAGGGGCATTTTGGTCATTTCCCTCAGACAGAAAAATCGGGACGTTACATTTCTAGATTTAAAGAATGCTGTTTGGAGTATGTTAAACATGTAAAAAATTTTAGTAATTAGTGTGGTAATGATTTTTGGTAATTAAGGAAAGACTAGTAACTAGGAAGAATCAAAAAGGTGATTTCTAGAATCTTTAAAAGTGCAAAATATGGTTTCTGTATAGCATGTTATTCTTTGGCAAAAAGGATGTTTAACATTTAGTAAATGTGTAGGAATCACTTATAATTGATTAGGAATTTATTCTAGCATCATAAGAAAAGTCGATAATGAGAAAGGGTCAAAGACGTAACTTCTAGAACACCGAAATCACTCATTTTCTTTTTCGCTCAAATTTGTCTAGATTTGTTTGGTAATGTTCTTAAGGTTAATAATCAATGAGAACCCTTGTAATTGATCCCTTAGATGCATAAATGGATAACTACAAAAGTTAGGTTGACCAGATTTAAAGGTTTAATCGGTTAACAGATAATGAAAGTACTTATTCCATAGGATGTTGAGGTTCAATATGCTTAAGGATTTATGTGATAATTATGTTTGAATACTTGGTTACTAGTTATAAGAATTGTTGTGGCATGTTATGACTAGACTTGGAATATTTGAGGTGCACATGATAAGTGAAATATAAGCATATGATATTATATGATATGATTGTGCCTTTGCATCTCAAAACAACATGCTAAGTTTAAGGTGACATAAGACACATAGAAATGATCCTCTAGACTCCCTGAATTAAAGGTTATGAGAGGTGATCTAAGTAAGTTGCATATTCATAATAAGAAAGGCAAGGAAGTGATGAGATTCTCCCTTTCTATTACCCCATGTAAATCTAGTGACGACTAGTTAGGTTGAGCTCATCCTAGGTGATTGGTAGGTTAGTTGGTTCTGGTCGTAATTGTAAATATTGCCAAAGCTGGCATGTTGGTTGGTTTTGATGATGACATAAGAGGGTGGAATTGGTAAGAAAGAAATGTGAGAATTCATTCATGAAAGAGTAAATTACCATGGGTTTTCCTGCCTTCCCATGCATGTTACATGATGTATAACTCATAGCATTGCCATATCATGCATCCATTTACTTGCCACTATTTTAGTTCTTTAGCTTATCTCATGTTTATGTGATTAGCCTTATCTTGTGTTTTGGACTTACACGTTATTGATCTATGTTGCGAGTAGAACTATGTTATTTGTATGTGTTACTAATGCACCGAGGCATTGCCATGTATACATGAGATATCTATTGCATTCATGCATTAAGATTCATACTAAAAGATATGGGCCTCGGTTAATGGTATTTGAAAACTTAACAAATGAACATTATTTATGCCCACTACTTTCATATTTAAACCCCGAGGTTCCTGAGGATGATGATGATGACAGATGTGTGGGAGGGAAACTCTTCTGAGATTCTTATATAAGTTTCTTTCTCCCTCTATCTTTCTTTTCTATCTTCGTCTTCATACAAGGCTGACAACGACGTCCGTGGACCACCCTAAGGTGTCGGCATAGAAGTTGTACAATGGTCGAGATCAGAGTGGCGCAGTGGAAGCGAGGATATAGTCTTTCATTTTCATAACCTTAGGAGTTACCTCGCCTTCGTGCAAGTTTGTAACTTAGTTGCAAAGGGTTTAGCTATATCATAGTTATATTTAGTTTTGAATTGTTGTATACTCAACCTCTACAAGTGGGCTCAGTACATTTGATGTGGTATTATTGTTATAGCATGGATGTGGATTATTCCTATAACATCACTATTATTATTATTTGTCTTGATACTTGAAGTTATGCTATGGTATGATGATGTGGGCAGTTTATGCTAGACTCTATTGTGTTCTGTACATATGATATATGACGAATAATTATACGCTATAACGTATACGCGAATGGCTCATAGTTTGGTCTTTCAAAAAAAAAAATGGGTCATATTTTCCATAGACTTATTTTCAAAAGGCTTAAAATTAAGTAAAATTCTAAGACGAAAGAGTAACAACTAACAATTAACCATTATGCGTCCTAGGCATATTGTGTTGAAAGTTGGGTGTTACATATGATATAAAGAACATAAAATCATGATCATCATTCTTATAGGTAACTTAAACCTTTTATTCTCTTTTCCTTGGGGGCCGCCCTATATTCTCTCTTTTCTTGAAAGTTCTAGGTTATGAGCTCATACCTCACTAATCGTCACTATTGTAATCTTATCCCTTTTGATAAGTTAAGTTTTCGACTCTTAAAGTACGGGATAGGGGGCATTAGGATCACCTTTCATAACCTTTAATTCAGGGAGTCTAAAGGATCATTTCCCATTTGGATCACCTCTTATAACCTTTAAGTTGGGGAGTCTAGAAGATCATTTCCATGTGTCTTATGTCATCTTTAGTCTTGGCATATTATATACAGATGCAAACATGAATAACTCATCATTTCAATATTTCATGCTCATAAAACTTCATGAAATTATGCATCTCAATGAATCAATCATAACCATAATATGCCATAATTTAAATCACATAAACATGCATCATATTTCATTGCATATACCATAAGCCATATAAATTTCAATATATGAACATAACCTTCACAAGATATCAATCACATTCTTCTCATCAAATTATCAATATTTATGCTTAAGCCCCAAAGGGGTCAAATCGTAATTTCTCAAAGGTTATGGGTTAAAGCGTAAATACCCCCTTTAACACCTTTTCACAAACTAAAGATCTTTAAATTTAACCAATATTTTCAAGGGACATATAACTATTAGCAACCATTTAAACTCATCATAAAAACCTTTTAGGGCTATGGACTAAATTTAACACATTTTAGGGGATCAAAGTACAAAGTTGCTCATTTTTTGTGCTTATCAAAAGCCAATACTTCCAAAACTTTTTCTAAACATTATAAATGGTATTTTAAACATATAGATACATTAGATATCATTACTAATTCTAATTAAAATCATTTTACTAAAATTACATAGTTGATAGTTTAGAACACAACTTTTTGCATTTTGCAAAACGGTCCAAACTAACACTTGTAATTATTCTTTTCAACCGCTAAGATACCAAAAACAATTTTTACTTCAAATACTAATAATTCTTATGTATACAAACAATATGATCAGTATCAAATCAGTGAAAAATTAATTCAGAAAATTCATTCTCTAAAGCTTTATAAAATTACAGTTTTGATCATTTTTAGTTACTAGTTTATCTCAAAAATACTAAAAACAGTTCTTACATCAATTATAAATAATTTATACACATCCAAACCTTTTGAATCAGCATCCTAACCATTTTATTCAAATTAGGTCAGTAACCTAATTCTTTTAATCAAAAAGCTTAAGAAAAGCACAATCTTTAATATCTTTAAATTTCTAATTCTAACAATAGTTATTTGAGTAATTTAAAGACAAGATCAAATCCTTAAAAATAAAGTAAACTGTAACATCCTAATTTTTAATCCAATACTCCTAGAATGTATTTAGGTTAAATATTAGTCTATTACCCTTTTAGTCCCATTTTTTAAAACCTTTCATTAAAATACTTAACAGAAAATACGAATAAATTTTTCTTTTTGAATCTTGAAAGCAAAACGCGAGCTGCGCGCTAACCTAACGTTCGTCATAACCATAACGTGCAAGAAAAATAATCGTACCATTCATAATCATAAAACATAATATTAGACTTAACATTCATAATATCATCACATCTTCATAGATACATAGATTACTGGCATCATTGTACCATTATTTACATCAAAACATGCCCATATATATGAAGTGATCCTTATCCACCTATGAGGTAGGATAAGTGTCACCCTAAAAGCTAAGCTATCTATGCTCCCGCAGCGACCCTCTGCTCCGTTTGCTAGTGTGACCTTTAAGCACGAGCCTTAGAAGAAGTCATGAACCTCATTGTAATCCTCGTCTAGAGACGACACGGAAGAAGAGAGAGGGATGAGAAACTCATTCAAGATTCTCAGTAGGGATTCTCGACTCTAACACAAGGGTCATCATCGTCATCCCCAACCACCTCAGTTTTAATTATGAAAAAAGTGTACATGCATAAGGATTGGTTTTAGACTTTTCAAATCTATTTATCCGAAGTAGGTGTCTTTTAGTATGTGTCTTAATGACATCAATGTAACAGATATTTGATGAATGCATGACAATACCATATGCACATTAACATGAAAATTATAATACTTGGGCACATCATAAGAAAACACGAATCATATACGTGGCATAAAAGGCACAGTACTTTTCATGTGACATCTTTCTCATAAGTCAAATTCTTAAGTTCTTTTTTCTTAAAGACCACCCTCCTAACGTATCCACCAAAAGTCCAACCGTCTTACCAGCCCCGGCGATAATCTGGTCACCAAACTACATCTCACCTAGGAATAAGCTCAATCCTAACTAGTCGTCACTAGATTTAATATGGGGTAATGGAAGGGGTATACATAACAGAATGGGTCGCACTGGTATCAAGTACACGGTGAATATTGTCCCCTTCGGGGCATTACATATCGCTGTCCCCCTCAAGGATTTGTTTCTAGGGTGTTATGTATCTCCGTCCCCTAGAACGCGTTCTCACAGTACTATGTCACATCTATTCTGGGGGTGCTCGGCCAAACCGGTGTCACCTAGAACCTTTCCTGAGGGTGCTCGGCCGAACCGGTGTCAACCAGGAGTTTTCACAAACTTTTCTCAAATCCTCAAGTTTGATAGGAAATTCAGCAACGTAACGGCGTACACTGGATTTCCTTCAAACTTGATTTATGCCACGAAACATATAGAACATGCATAGCCATTCAACATCACCATAAGACATCAAGTCATATAGTCAAACTCATCATAGCATATACGTCATCACATCATTGCTTTAACATTCTTAAAAGGTAGCATGCTCCTACCAGTTTGCCGGAATCAAGGACCGGGCTCAACTAATGCATATGTCATGCTCAAGTCATTCTCATAATTAAACATACATCTACTTGAAGTCATAAAGTTCATTATGTCTTGGGACCTATGGTATCTTATGTTTTGACATTAACTCGAGATATAATTATTCTAACATTCTCTATAAACCATTTATGCAGCTAAGGACTCACAACTAATAATTCTTACTAATATTTATGTTTGTCAACGAATCTGGACAGCATCACGCCTTGAGGGCAGAAATTATATCTTGTAATTACGGGGGTTCTAAAAACTACGTTTTAGACCCTTTCTACGTTTTGTCTTTGCCTAAGGCGCTATAAATTAAATCTAAACCAATTATGAGGGATTCTTACACATTTTCACTAATTATAGATCACTTTTGCTATGATTAATCATGCTGTAACAGAATCAGAAAATTATATTTCTAAGTGTCCTAGAATTACACTTTTATGGTTTCTAGTTACTAGTTTCTCTATAGGTGCTAAAAAATTAATCCAACATCAAATGTTACCAAGTTCTTCATGATTAATCAATCCTAAACTGAATATTATCCCATTAAAAAAGTTTTGGAAGTGATTAAAAATAAATGGGTCAAAACTATGCTAAAACTCAACTTTACGATTTTTCTGTAACACTAGTTTCTTTCCTATCATGCATAGAAAGGCTCCTACCTCAACATATATAATTTTTATAGATTCTAACATATCAAAACATCATCATACAGCAGCAACCATACCATGGCTGAATCGAAAAGCATAGGTTCCAAAGAACACATAATTTCATATTTTCAAGACATATAAATTGCTAGTTTCTCTTGAAATCGTTTTAGGACTTCTAAAACTCTTTGGAAACCAACTTATTTTACTAAAATCATCATAAACTAAACAAGGGCAGCAACCATTTGAGTTGGCCCGTGATTGAAATTTGAATTGTAAAATCATACTTGAAATATTCTGAGTTCTCCTATGCTTAAGAAAATCCTAAGACATAGATTATGGGAACTTGTGACTAGATGAAACTCACATCAAGCTCATCATTATCACATGGCCGAATTGTGCATTCAAGGGAATGCTTCCATAACCAAGCTTTAACTTGAGATAAAAAGGTAAGTCTTTGAGCTCTAGGTTCTTTAAGTGATGACAAAATATAAACATGTTATGCATCCCATTTTATTCTTCATTATAAAGTGAAGTGAGAGCTTCAAAGTAAATATGAGATGCAAGAACTTGAAATATAAGCATGAGGTGCTAGGAATATAAATATGCAAGACTTGAAAATAAATATGCAAAAGTTGATAGTAAATATGAAAGCTCATTTTATCTCTTAAGATTTAAGTGATGACTTGAAATATAAATATGAATGCAAGCCCAATTCTTTATTTTAGTGCTCTAGACTCCACAAAAATTGACTTTAAGGCCGAAATAGGTGAGCTTCGAGATTAACTATTAGGTGATATGAGAATGCAACTCTTTTTTTAATCTTTACGTTTTAGGTGATTAGCTCAAAAATAAATATGCTAGGTAAGGAAAATAAATATGAATGCAAGTTCATTTTACATTCTTTACTAGAGCTCTTGCAAGACTTTAAAGGAACTTAAACCTCAATCCAAACTTATCATAGCAAGATGAAGTGAACTTTAGAGTTCTTGTACCAAGGTGTCAAAGAAACCTTATGTTTTGAACATCATTATCAAGTTCAAGAAAATGGATCAAGAGATCAAAATAACTAACAACCAACATTATTCAAAACAAAACCTTGAACACCAAAGGAAAGGAAAACAAGGCCGAAGCCATGAGGAGGAAAAGAACAAAACTTTAAAACTCTAGAGGCCATGATCTTGGTGACACATAAACTCCAACATCATGTGCTCTCATCCTTGAGTCATTTTTAACAAAAACAAACCTTCAAAAACCCAAAACCATAGTAAGGAAAAGAGAAGGAAAAATCGAAACTAACAAGAAAAGGAAAAGGGAAAAAAAACTAAAACCGTTAGAAGAAAAGAAAGGGGTAACCCAAAATGTGTTGAGATTAAGACTAAGTTTCAAGCTTTAGAGGTTTCTCAAATAAAAATCATGAGTCCATTATTTTGAAACCTCATCATCAAGCCATGGTTTTTCTCCCAAGATAGGCCATTATGGCCGAAACTAGAAGGAGGAAAAAAGAAGCCAAGAAACCAAAAAAAAAAGAAAGAAAAGAGAAGGAAGGAAGAATTAAAGATTCAAGAGAAATCACAAAGCACATAACCAAATAAAAAATTTTAATGAATGAAACACTTAAAATAAAATCCCTACCAAATGATTTGGAGGTTGAGATGAGGGAAGAAGATGAAGAAGTTGAAGAAGAGGAACTCTTGCACTTGAGAGAAAAAGGAAAGCTTTGAGGTGCTCTTGAAAACTCAACTTGGCAAATGAACCAAAAGTGGCTCAAGTTCATCCAAGCATGCTATTTATAGAGGAATGAAACATGACGGGTGAAAATGGAGGGAAGAATGGTGCCATTTTTAGGGAAGGAAGGAAGGAGGAAATATCTCTTGGTTATACCATTTCAAGGTAAGGTGTAGGCATAGGTTTAGGCACTGTGTAGCATGTTTCTTTGAGTGTGTGAGTGTACAAATTTGTGATGAAAGAGGGGATGAGATGGTGCCACTTTTTGGGGATCTAAGAGGAGGAAAATCTTTCATTTAATTATGGTTTAGAGGTGTGTTTAGGTGTTGTAACACCCCGATTTTTCTGTCTGAGGGAAATGACCAAAATGCCCCTGAGGTCATTTCCTGACCCGAATTCGAGGGTAACCAACTCGGTCGTCCTCGAAGGGTCAACTCAATATTTGAAGGGGATTGAATGGCCTTTGAATGCTTCCGGAACCGAAAATATCATTTTCCGCAGTTTCGGGTCAAAATGACCAAAATACCCCTATAGCGTTTTTACGCGGGTAGAAGTGCCGTTTGCGCCCGAAACTTTTCCCAGAGGTTTAAAAACATGTTTTCATGTGTCTAGAGGTCTCTGTTCAAGTCCCGGTGGTCCCGGGCAGTTTTGTGCAAAATTACGATTTTGCCCCTAGAATAGTGTTTTTACGCCTAATGACATAATTAAGCTAACCTAAGCAATATTAGGCTCTAATCGAAGGTTAATTAATTTCCCTAATTAATCTAGAGTCAAAATAATTTATTAAAGTTAATTAGAACCTAAAATTGCTTAGATTAAACTTAAATCCCTTTTTAGAACTCAAGATTCCTAGTCTTGGAATCTTGAATAATGTTTTCTCTCTCCAATTCCTTAAATCAAGGAAGTGTGTCTAGAGTTGTTTAGACTCTAAATTGAGGATCTAACTCACTAATGGTGCAAGACCACTCCTTAATTATGTCTAGACCACCCTAATTATCCATTTTCCTTACCTAAACACTTTCCTACAAATTCCTAATCTTAAGCATAATCAAAGATACACCTAAACACAACTCTAAACCACAATTAAAATGCAAGAAATCCTCCCCCCATGGCTGATGCATATTCGGCCATCTCTCTCCTTTTACCACACATGTTGAATTGTTTCTCACTCAAAGAACCATGCTTGAGGCCATACCTTGAACCATACCTCACCATACCTTGAACCATACCTCACCATGCCTCAAGACCACATTATCTCACCTCATGGAACTCATGGATGCCCTCCAATTCTGCACATAATGGCCAAAACTCATCAGCTCATTCACACCCTCCATTTGCTTCATTTCTCTATAAATAGAATGCCTTGAGGAGCTTGCACCACTTTTAGATCATTTGCTAAGTTTAGGAACACTCAAAGCTTTTCTTTTTCTCTCAAAGCTCTTGTGTTCTTCAAGTTGTAACATCCTAATTTTTAACCCAATACTCTAGAACATATTTAGGTTAATCATTAGTCTGTTACTTCATAGTTCTCATTTTTACCTTGAAATACTTAGCGGAAAATACGGGTAATTTTTTTTTTTTGAAATATAAAGTGAGAGCCGCGTGATGCGATGTAACACGTAAAGAACAAAACATACATCTCATAATGTCATAGCATAAAGCACATAAAGGCACATCATGGGAAAACACTGAATATCATCTTATATTTATATAACTTGCCCACTTATAAGTATGGGACTTAATTTAGTACAAGGGAAATACATGAAAGGAAATACAACATAAACATAAACATGATTTACTCCCCTACCCAAGTGCATCTAATGGGATAGCCTCTAAACAAAAGAAGGTTTATCCCCGTCTAAGTGGTGTGTGCTCTAACCGGGTACTCCATTGGTCGATCGTCACCTCCTACTGACGTCCGTCTCGCGAACGAGGCAAGTATCCGGGAAACTGGGCGAGCTCCTCGGGCGTAAAGAGGCGGAACGGGGATCGAGAGTGACCCCCGCGGTGTGGCCGCATCTCCGGTCGCCACGCAAGTCGTGGCTGAGTCACGGTATCCTCACTGCCCTCCCTCATCAATGGTGGAGAGGGGGCAGAGCTCTCGCTATACGGATGAGTAGGCGGGTCCTCGGACGGGTCAGTCTCCGAAAAGTAGGTCCGGGGCACGTAATCGGGATGGCTTCGCATGGCTAGGGCGCCGGTGTGCATGCGGAGCACCCTCTCGTCATACGTACGCGCGCGCTCAAAAACCCGTTCATCGTTGCCATAGGGTGCAGTCGGGGAGAAGCGATGGGTGTGCACAGGATGAGCGAAGGGGCGTCCTACGAACATGAAAACCCACACCGTGCATTGCCCCTCAAAATGGTATGACCCGTGAACCGGGTCATAGTGCACCTCCCATGTCGGGGTGTCCACAAACACTACGAATGTCGCCATCTGAAGACGTGACGGAAAGAAGAGATAGAGGGAGTGAGAATCTTACTAAAGAATCTCAGTAGGGCCTCCTACTACCTAGGTATCATCATCTACGTCCTCAGGAACCTTGGGTTTAATTATACAAAATGACTAGGCATGTATTAAGTTCATTTTAAACTTTAAGATATACTTTAGCCAAGGTCCATTCATTTTAGGATGATCTTAATGTCATGAATGCAACATAATAGAAAATGTATGCATGGCGCTATCTAATGCACATACATAAATCATAACATCAAGTCTCATCAAACTTAGTGGCATAAAGTGGCAATAGAAACATTCATATGGGACAAACTTAGTGACATAATCATAATCATGAAACTTCTCTTCCTCATGGGCCACCCTAAAAGACAATCGAACTGGGGGTGCTCGGCCGAACCGGTGTCACCCAGAACGTGTCACATATCTAGGTTATGAGCTCATACCTTAACTAGTCATCACTAGTTCTTACTTACCACTTAACGATAAGCGTATCATAAATCATAAATCCCGACTATCTGAGTACGGGTTAGGGGGCAAAACTCTTAGGGGTGCTTGGCCGAACCGCTGTCACCTAAGAGTATAAAATGGTACCGATGTCACATGAGTTCTATGGAGGTGCTCGGCCGAACCGGTGTCATCCTAGAACCCATCTTAGTATCTTAATTTTCAAAATCTCTTTAAGTCCCCAAATTTGTCAGAAATTCGGCGGCACAACGGTCATTACACCGAATTTCCTTCTAAATTTGCTTTATGCCACATAAACATATAACCTCATGAATTCCTCATATGAATAACATCATCATCATTTGCATACTACATGCATCATCATAAAACATTCAAACGCTTACCCTTACGGTAGCTTATGCTTTGACCCTTATGGGTCTTAATCTTGAGATATAGTTCTCTAACATCCGTCGCTTATATCTTTATGCACCTAAGGGCTCATAATTAATCATCATTCCTAATCCTCATGTTCATACTTAAATCTGAAAAGCATAGGGCAGAATCTCTAACTTGTATTTACGGGGTTCTAGAACTTACGTTTTAGACCCTTTCTCGGTTCCGTCTTCGCCGAAGGTGCTATATATTAAATCTAAATCAATTATGAGACATTCTTATGCTTAAGGACTAATTATTAATCATGTTTATCATGTTGTAAGGGTGCTGGACAGAATCCAGAAAATTAAATGTTCTAAGAGTTCTACATTTGCATTTTTACGGTTTTCTAGTTACTAGTTTCCCCATAGGTGCTAGAATTCAATTCTAATCCAAATGTTACCAAGTTTTTCATGTCTAAACAATCTAAATCTGATTATGTTCCCATTAAAACAGTTTGGATAAGTTCCAAAAAAAAATGGGTCAAAACTATGTTAAATTCTAGCTTTACGGTATTTCTAGTTAGCTAGTTTCTTACCTATCACGCATAGAATCGCTTCTACATCATCATATGATATTTTCACACATTCCAATACATCAAAACATCATTATACAGCATCACACTCATCATATTAGAACCAAAAACATCTTGCCTCAATAAGAGAATTAAATTGACATTTCTAGGTACATAAGTTAACTAGTTTCTCTTGGAATCAATCTAGAACTTCTAAAACTCTTTTCAAAACATTTTAATTCATCAAGAGGCTAAGAGAAGCCTTAGGTCAGTGACCAAAACATATTCCATCCCCTAAAAGAGAATAAAGTCACAACTTGTGATGACATAACCTTATAAAGATTTGTAAAGCTTTAAGGAAAACTTAAAACATAGACTATTGGTCCTAGTAGCTAGATGAAAACTCATTGCAAGTCCACCATCACTGCTTGGCCGAAAATATGCATTCAAAGAATGGTTTCACATTAAACTTTAACTTGGAATGAAATGGGCAAGTCTTTGAGCTCTAGGTTCTTAAGTTATGACATAAAATAAATGTGCTCATGCTTTTCATTTTTAATCTTGCTTACAAAATAAAGTGATGACGTAAAATAAATATGCAAGGCATAATTTAAACGTGCAAGCTTGAAAGTAAAATGCAAGGTTCAATTCTTTATTTTAGTGCTCTTGGCCCAACAACAATCGACTTTAAGGCCGAAATAGAAAGGCATTCGAGAAATTAATTAGGTGATAATGCAAGTTCAATTCTTTATTTTAGTGCTCTATGCCCAACAACAATCGACTTTAAGGCCGAAATAGAAAGGCTTCGAGAATTAAATTAAGTGATGATACAAGTTCCATTTTAATCTTTATGTTCTTAGGTGATAGCTAGAAAGTAAAGATGCATAGCAAGAATGTAAATATGAATGCAAGCATAAAATAAATTATGCAAGTTCATTTTATCTTTCTAGAGCTCTTAACAAGACTTTAAAGGAATTTAAACCATAACCCAAACTCATCCAAACAAGGTAAAGTCAAGCTTAGAGTTCTTAAAACTCAACATAATATTCTTAGGAAATCAAACCATGAAGCGTAGAAAGATTAGGGAAATGGCCGAAATCTTCAAGAAGAAAAAGGAACATTTTAAAACTCTAGAGTTCATGATCTTGATGATATATTAACACCAACATCATGAGTCCTCATCATTGAGTTCATAGAGCCATTTTAAAACATCATCAAAGCTAAAGTTCTCAAGAGTTCAAGAAAGGAAGAACTAGAAACATTTTTGTTCAAGAACAAAGATCAAGCTCTAGAGTTTGTTTCAAGTGATGAACATCATCATGAAACTCTCATCATCAAGCTCTCATTTCTTCATTCCCAAAGGCCCATGGCCGAAAATGGAAGGGAAAAAGGAATGGAAGAGAAGTTCTAAAAAGAATCAAGAGAAACTATAAACATAAAGCTTAGAACAAGAACTTTAAGGAAAGAAATACTTGAAAGAAAATCCCTACTTGATGTGATGAACTTGAAGATGGAAGAAGAAGATGAAGATGATGAAGAACTTTGAAGAACTTGAAGAACACTAGAACTTTGAGAGAAAAGAAAAGCTTTGAGTGTTCCTAAACTTAGCAAATGATCTAAAAGTGGTGCAAGCTCCTCAAAGCATTCTATTTATAGAGAAATCAAACAAATGAAGTGTGTGTGTGGGCTGATGTGTTTCGGCCATGAGGGTGCAGAATGGAGGCATCCATGAGTTCCATGAGGTGAGATAATGTGGTCTTGAGGCATGGTGAGGTATGACTCAAAGTATGGTGAGGTATGGTTCAAGGTATAGCTCAAGCATGGTTCTTTGAGTGAGAAAACAATTCAACATGTGGTCAATGGGGAGTGTGCTGGCCGAAATGCATCAGCCAAGGGAGGAGAGTTTCTTGCATTTTAATTGTGGTTTAGAGTTGTGTTTAGGTGTATCTTTGATTATGCTTAAGATTAGGAATTTGTAAGAAAGTGTTTAGGTAAGGAAAATGGATAATTAAGGTGGTCTAGACATAATTAAGGAGTGGTCTTGCACCATTAGTGAGTTAAATCCTCAATTTAGAGTCTAAACAACTCTAGACACATTTCCTTGATTTAAGGAATTGGAGAGAGAAAACACTATTCAAGATTCCAAGACTAGGAGTCTTGAGTTCTAAAAAAGGGATTTAAGTTTAATCTAAGCAATTTTAGGTTCTAATTAACTTTAATAAATTATTTTGACTCTAGATTAATTAGGAAAATAAATTAATCTTCGTTTAGAGCCTAATATTGCTTAGGTTTGCTTAATTACATCATTAAGCTCAAAAACACTATTCTAGGGGCAAAATCGTAATTTTGCACTAAAACTGCCCGGGACCACCGGGACTTGAACAGAGACCTCCAGACATATGAAAACGTGTTTTTAAACCTCTAGGGAAAGTTCCGGGCTCAAACGGCACATTTACCCCCGTAAAAACGCTATAGGGGTATTTTGGTCATTTTGACCAAATCATGAAACGAAATTTTCGCTTCCGAAAGCATTCAAAGGCCATTCAATCCCCTTCAAACATTGAGTTGACCCTTTGAGGATGACCGAGTTGGTTACCCTCGCATTCGGGTCGGAAATGACCTCAGGGGCATTTTGGTCATTTCTCTCGGACAGAAAAATCGGGGTGTTACACCGCGAGCAAGGCACATACCCGGCAAACTGGGCGAGCTCCTCCAGTGTGTAAAGGCGAAGCGGGGATCGGGAGTGACCCCCACGACGTGGCTGCATCTCCAGTCGTCGTGCTAGCCGAGGCTGAGTCACGGTGTCCTCACTGCCCTCTCTCATCAGTGATAGAGTGGGGGCAGAGTTCTCGCTGTACAGATAGGTAGGCGGGTCCTCTGACGGGTTGGTCTCCGAGAAGTATGTCTGAGGCACGTAGTCGGGGTAATCACATATGGCTGAAGCGGCGGTGTGCATGCGGAGCACTCTCTCATTGTCCGTACGCGCGCGCTCAAAAACCCGCTCGTCGTCGCCGTAGGGTGTTGTTGGGGAGAAGCGATGGGTATGCACAGGGTGGGCGAAGGGTCATCCAATGAACATGAAGACATGAACCGTGCACTAACCCTCAAAATGGTATGATCCGTGCTCCGGATCATAGTGCACCTCCCATGTCGGGGTGTCTACAAAAACCACGAACGTCACCATCTGAAGACGTGACGGGAAGAAAAGATAGAGGGAGTGAGAATCTTGCTAAAGAATCTCAGTAAGGCTTCCTACTACCTAAGTGTCATCATCTACGTCCTCAGGAACCATGGGTTTAGTCCATAAAATAAGTGAGCATGCATTAAGTTCATTTTTAAGCTTTTAAAACATAGTTAGCCAAGGTCCGTTCATTTTAGTATGATTCTTAATGTCATGGGTGGAACATAGTAAAGAATGTATGCATGACTCTACTTATTGCAAGAATAATATTCATAACATTAAGAACATCATAATAGTGGCATAAAGTGGCAATTGAAATCTCATATGGGAAAACTTTGTGACATAATCATCATACTTTACTTGCTCATGGGGCCACCCTAAAAGACATTTGTTCTGGGGGTGCTCGGCTGAACCGGTGTCACCCAGAACGTGTCATATCTTTAGGTTATGAGCTTATACCTAACTAGTCATCACTAGTACTTACTTATCAATCTCGATAACGTATCATAATCATAATCCCGACTATCTAGTACGGGCTAGGGGCCATTTCTTGCGGGTGCTCGGCCGAACCGGTGTCACCCAAGAATACATCTTGGTACCGATGTCACATGAGTTCTTTGGAGGTGCTCGGTCGAACCGGTGTCATCCGAGAACTCATCTTAGTACCTCATAAAGAAAATCTCATAGGTTTTTCAAAAATTTTCTAAGTCCCCAAATTTGTTAGGAATCCGGCAGTGTAATAGCAGCACGCCGGATTTCTTCCAAATTTACTTTATGCCACATAAACAAATAAAACATGCATCCTCAATCATAATTCCATACGTTTACATAATCATTCTCAAATAAAACATACGTTCACATATAACATTGAAACTCATTATGCTCTTGATCCTACGGTATCTTATGTTTTGACCCTTACAGGCCTTAAACTTGATATGTAATTATTCTATCATTCCCTATCAACCTCTTATGCACATAAGGATTCTCTTATAACAAATCTTACTATCATTTATGCTCTTTGATAAATCTGGGCAGGACCATACTCCAAGAGCAGAGTTATATATCTATGATTACGGGGTTCTAGAACTTACGTTTTAGACCCTTTCTCGGTTCTGTCTTCACCTAAGGCACTATAAATTAAATCTAAATCAATTATGAGGCATTCCTATGCCTAAGAGCTAATTATAAACCATGTTTGCCATGTTATGAGGTTGCTGGACAGAATCCAGAAATTAAATGTCCTAAGAGTTCTAGGATTGCACTTTTACGATTTTCTAGTTACTAGTTTCTCTATAGGTGCTAAAATTCAATCCTACTTCAAATGTAACCAAATTTTTCATGCTTAATCAATCCTAAACTGAATGTTATCATACTAAAACAGTTTTGGCATTGATTAAGATTAAAGGGGTTAAACACTCGTTAAATTTCAACTTTATGATTTTCCTATGAAGCTAGTTTCTCCCCTAACATGCATAGAAGTATTCCTACCTCATCATATATCATTTTCACACATTCTAACACATCAAAAAATCATCATACCACAACAAACACATCAAGGCAGAACCGAATTATTCAAGTCCAAAAAAGACACATAATTTGACATTTCTAAAGCATATAAGTTGCTAGTTTCCCTTGGAATCATTTTAGGACTTCTAAAACTCTTTGCAAACCATTTTATTTTATCAAGAGGCTAAAAGCAACCTTAGGTCAGTAACTAATTTAATTCTTCTTTAGAAGAGGAATAAAATCATAATTCTTGTTGGTCATAACTTTTATAAAACTCATCAAGCTTAAAGAAAATCCTAGAACATAGGTTGTTGGCCCTTGTAACTAGATGGAACTCATTCCAAGCTCATCATCATTACTTGGCCGAAAGTATTCATTCAAAGAATGCTTCCATATTGAACTTTAACTTGAGATAAAATGGGCAAGTCTTTGAACTCTAAGGTCTTTAAGTGATGACATAATATAAACATGCCCTGCACTTCATTTTTATTCTTTATTACAAAGTAAAGTGAGAACTTTAAAGTAAATATGCAAGACTTGGAAATAAATATGCAAGGCTTGAAATTTAAATATGCAAGACTTGAAGTAAATATGCAGGGCTTGAAAGTAAATATGCAAGACTTGAAATAAATATGCAATGCAAGTTCATTTCTTTATTTTAGTACTCTAAGCCCAGCAGCAATCGACTTTAAGGCTGAAATAGAAAGGCTTTGACAATTAGTTAGGTGATAATGCAAGTCTTGTTTTAATCTTTGAGTCTTTAGGTGATGACTTAAAAATAAAGATGCAAAGCAAGAACATAAACATGAATGCAACCTCAAAGTAAATATGCAAGTTCATTTATATCTATCTTATTAGAGCTCATACAAGACTTTTAGAGGAACTTTAACCTTAACCAAAACTCATCATGACAAGATAAAGTGAGGTCTAGAGTTCTTAGAACTCAAGATAACCTTCCTTAAAAATATAACCATAAATGAACTTTATAACACCTTTATGAAAACTCAAACTTTAGAGATTTCTTTGTGGTGAACATAAAGTTACCAACTAGAACTCTCATCATCAAGCTATCATGTTGGACCACACAAGTTGGTTGGCCGAAATTTTAAAGAAAAAGAAAAGGAAAGAAACCGAAACTTAAGAGCAAGAAAGAACCATTTTGGAAACTCTAGAGACCATGATCTTGATGATGTATTAACACCAACATCATGAGTCCTCATCATTGAGTTCATGTAACCATATTAAAACATCATCTAAGTTAAAGATTTCAAGGTTCAAGAAAGAAAGAACTATAAACATTTTTAACTCAAGAACAAAGATCAATCTTTAGAGGTTGTTCAAGTGATGAACATCATCATGAAACCCTCATCATCAAGCTCTGATTCCTTTGTTTTCAAAGGCTCATGGCCGAAAATGAAGAAGGAGGAGAAGAAGAAAAGAATTTCCAAAAAGATTCAAGAGAAATCATAAACACATAACTAGATTAAGAACTTAAATGAAAGAAACACTTGAAAGAAAATCCCTACCAAGTGATTGGAGGTTGAGATGAGTGAAGAGAATGAAGAACTTGAAGAACTTGGACACTTGAACTTTGATAGAAAAAGAAAACTTTGAAGTGATCTTTGAAAACTTACACTTAGCAAATGAACCCAAAATGATGCAAGTTCACCCAAACATGCTATTTATAGAGAAATGAAACAAAATGAGAGGTGTAAATGGGGAGGAAGGCTTCGACCATTTACAGCCAAGGAGGAGAGAAAATATCTTCTCCAAGGTATGGTTCAAGGAATGGTGGAAAGCATGGCTAGGTATGGGTTCAACTATGGGTGCAAGTATGGGTCAAGCATGGTTCTTTGAGTGATAAACAAATCAACATGTGATGTAAATGGGAGAAAGGTGGCCGAAAATGCATCAGCCATGGGGGAGGATTTCTTGTATTTTAATTGTGGTTTAGAGTTGTGTTTAGGTGTATCTTTGATTAGGATTAAGATTAGGAATTTGTAAGAAAGTGTTTAGGTGAGAAAAATGGGTAATCAAGGTTGTCAAGACATGTTTAAGGAGTGGTCTTGCATCATTAGTGAATTATAAATTCATTTTAGTTCATAAACAACTCTAGACACAATTCCATGATTTAAGAATTGGAAAGAGAAAATACTATTCAAGATTCCAAGATTGGAATCTTGAGTTTTAAAAAGAGATTTAAGTTTAATCTAAGCAATTTTAGGTTCTAATTAATTTTAATGGCCTATTTTGACTCTAGATTAATTATGAAAATTAATTAATCTTCGATTAGAGCCTAATATTGTTTTGGTTTGCTTAATTATGTCATTAAGCTCAAAAACACTATTCTAGGGGCAAAATCGTAATTTTGTACTAAAACTGCTCGGGACCACCTGGACTTAAACAGACGCTTTTAAACATGTAAAAACGTTGTTTTAAACCTTCGGGGAAAGTTTCAGGCTCGAACGGCACCTTTACCCGCGTAAAAACGCTATAAGGGTATTTTGGTCATTTTGACCCGAAACTGCAGAAAATGAGACTTTCGCCTCCGAAACCATTCAAGGGCCATCCAATCCCCTTCAAACATTGAGTTGGCCCTTCGAGGATCACGGCCGCTATCCTCGAATTTCGGGCAGAAAATGACCTCAGGGGCATTTTGGTCATTTTCCTCTCAGACAGAAAAATCGGGGCGTTACAGGAATTCTAATTTAATCTTCCTCGTAACGGCTTCATTGTTGTCTAGAGTCAACCTGGAGACGACACAGAAATAAACACATATAGGTGAGAATTCTATAATTCTCAGTAAGGTATCCCCAAAACATCTAATAAAATTAATGTCATCGTCATCATCCCAACCACTTCGGTTTATTAAGAAAATGTGAGCATGTAACATGTATCAAAGGTTCATTTTAAAGTTCAAAAACCATTCTTCTGAAATGGGTTTCTTTTATTATTCAATCACTTGAAACGTATATCTCATGACTTTCAAGATCATAGTAATTCATTCAAGACAAATATTTAATAAAATATAGGTATACATATGGCAATTGCAATAATATTTTCGTGCCCTTGACATAATAAATGGGACTTTCCCGTGCCCATATTATATTAAAGGAGACTTTTTATGCTCTAAAGAGGACTTTCCCGTGCCTTTTATAAATAAAAGGGGCCTTCCCCATGCCTTTTATAAACAAAAGAGACCTTTCCCGTGCCTTTTATAAACAAAAGGGACATTTCCCGTGCCCTTTATAAATAAAAGGGACCTTTTCATGCCCTTTACACATTATCATCAAGCTCATATAAGTATCCATTCACAATATGATTTTCAATCACATCTCATGAACCCATCTTTTAAGTTGCTAGCATGCATTCACATACATTATACTTGAATTAAAGGATATTATCTCATCAATTCCATGCTTTAGTTTACTTTCCAGCACCTTGCCAGATTTTATACCATTATAGCACAAATTTATTTGCACTTCAAACATTCAATTTAGAGTCTATAAAAATTATCCAAGACACTTCAATATGTCCACAAGGATCCACAAAAATTTCAGAGTAAAACTAGTTCTTTAACTATGCTAAAAAAATTAGACAAATTCGGAGGTTAAAAACCCCTATTTACAGCCAACAACCATAGTTGCCAATTTTATTACCTCATCAAATGATCATATCAAATGACATAAAAATTCAGGGTTGGACGTCGTCCTCAACATCCTGTAAAAATTTCAAGTGATAACTCAATCATTTGCTATGGTATAAAAATTATAGAATTTTACAGCCTCAGTTTCAATAATTTTGACAGCATAAGGACCATTTCGATACTTTATTTTTTTAAGGCAGTTTGACTCAAAATCAGAAACCAAGAAAATTCGTGGGATTAGCCCATGATGTTAGCTCTAACATATAGTTTTTTTAGCTCACAAAAATGCCTACAATATGCCCAGAAAATTCGTGATCACACACTTCCTGTAAGAAAATCGAAAATTCAGCAGCCTAGTCAAAACTTCTTTTGACAAAAATGATTTTCTAATCTCATCCAAACACTTCACTAAAATTAACACATCACTATCAATATAAAGATATCACAAAAATAGAGTTGAAGTAAAAGAGGTTTTGAATGCCCTACTTTGCAAACTTTAGAGCTTTATACTCCAAAAGTGTTTCAATTGATTTCTCTTCACTTCAAGGCCACCAATTCAAATCCCAAATCGTCCTTAGGCAGTGAGGAAGTGATATGTTACGGTGAGGATTGATGGAAAATTAAGATTTCAATTAGTTAGTTCGGTAGGTATTGATGAGTGAAGTAGGTTTAGTAAAAGGAGTTTGAGATTTTTCTAAGTATAGGCTAGGATTTTTGGAAGTTTAGATCAAGTCTCTTATGAGGTTTTGGTGAAGAAGAAGAACATGGAAGGCTGTAAAATGCTAGCCGAGAATGCTTGGTGGAGAAGTTTGGTTTATGGTTATCTTTATACATAAAGAATGAATATTATAATATGTGTAATTAAGTAATCTTTGACCAAAGAAAGAAAAATGGATGGCCAAGATTAAATCATGTAATTCAAGATTGAATTTTAGCCATTCATTTGATATAAAGGGATAAGGTTTTTTATTTTGTAAAGATTAAAATAGCTTTCGGTGTTAAAAACCATATATCGAAATTTCACCGAACGGTGAAACAGTGTACCCGGGTAATCAAACATTACTCGAAAAATAATTTCGGGTATAAAATCTTTATTTCTACCTATTTCTAACCATAATCATATAATTTCTCAATTCCGGGCATCTCCGGGGCCTAACTTTAGGGTTTCGGCTGTCCCAATAGGGCGATGGGGCCCGTAGGTTACTATTCATTTTTTTTTTTACAAAACCATTGAACCATTCTCATCATTGTTAAAACTGTTAGATTTTTGAAATTATGACTAATAAAGCTCAAATTAATTTTTAATTGATTTTTAGAGTGTTACAGTTACGCAGCCCATTCGTAGAGGTGCCACTCGCCCCTGTCAAGGCGCCCAGGTTCAACCGACCATATGTCTGCCTGCACGTGACGATCCTATCCATTCTAGGCATGCTTAGTGATAGGAGAGAATTGAGATAGTTTGATTTCCTTCGTGTGCTATTTACTTTGGTATTTGTATGTTCTATTGCGCAAAAAGGAACGATTTAATTTTAATATGTATAATTATGAATTTGTGGTATGTATATTATGGTGGTGATGTATTTGATATATGATTATGATTTGTCATTACATTTTTCTTATGTATGCAAAATGTACGACGTTGACATCTTAGTATGCACGCCTCACGTTTTGTTTCAAAAAAAAAAATTTTACCCACATTTTCACTAAGGTATTTTAAAATTTTAAGACTAGAACAAAAGAGTAATAACTAATAATTAATTTAAATGCATTCCTAGGCATATTAAGTTAAATATTAGGGTATTACATTTTGGTATTAGAGTAGTTCGGTTCCATGGAGTCTGACGATTGGACTGACTATGTTTCTCAAGCATAATGCGATAGTTATGTCATGTGTAGTTGTCTTGTTGTTAAAATAAGCTATAGGATAGAGATGCATGACTGTTGTATTTGGAAGTGCCATAGTAACTAGCTCACTTAACATTAAGTGTTGAGCCTAATCACCTCAGTGTTTGCTGTTTTGTGTGCTCAGGAACCAATGGCACCCCCAAAATAGAATAGGACTTCAAATGGCAACAAGCAAAATAATGCAATTGCTGAAGCTCTGAGGGACATGGCGAGGGCCATGCAAATGATATTCGAAAAAATGGATCACCAAGGCAAAAATGGACGTTGTTTTATTAATGTTGAGGGCCTTGAACATGCCTGATTTGGCAAATTTCGTAGAGCGAATCCACCATCGTTTAGAGGAGCTCTAAACCCAAATCATACTAATGAACGGATAAAGAATATAGAGAAGATCTTCACGGTGGTCATATGCTCTGAGGAACAGAAGGTGACCTTTGCTACATACATGTCAGAAGCGGATGTCGAGTTTTGGTGGACTGGCACCTAAAGGCTATTAAAGGCATTTGGCACCCACATTAATTGGGAATTGTTCAAAGCTCACTTCTATGAGAAGTACTTCCCCAAGTCCATGAAGAATGCTAAGGACATAGAGTTTATGCAGCTGACTCAAGGGAATATGAATATTTCTCAGTACACTTCAAAATTTGAGGAGCTGATCAAGTTCTCAAGAATTTTCCAAGGCAACCCGGATGAATATTGGAAGTGCATGAAGTATGAATCCGAACTAAAAGCAGAGATAAATGTCGTTGTTGCTCACTTGGAGATTAAGGATTTTCCTACCGTAGTCAACAAATGTCGTATCATTGAAGATGGTCAAAAGAAGCTGAGTACATCAAAGGCAGTCAACTTTGCAAAAAAGCTGGCACCACAAGCCCTAAGGTTTAAGCCGCAAAATCGACCACCCTTCAGACCATAACCGAGACCACAACCCAGACCGTAGTTTAGGCCACAAGGCCTTAGGAAGGACTTTCGTCAAGGGGGATCAAGCGGAACCAAAGGCAAGGCACCCCAATGGACCCACCGCACTCTCCAAGACCGCCCTAGTACTGAATGTCCAAAGTATGGGAAGCAACACGGTGATCGGCCTTGCTTGTTGGGCCAGAATGTTTGCTACCTGTATGGGAAGCTTAGCCACTACTCGCGTGAATACACAAAGAGGAACTTGATAGCCCCCAACCCCAAGCCGCAACGCTAAGGAAGGGTTTTCACCCTCAGTGTAGAAGACTCGACAAAGTCTCAGAACCTCATGGAAGGTAAGTTTGAAATGAATGGTAGAACCTTAATTGTACTATTTGACTCTGGCGCTACTCATTCATTCATATCCCATACTTGTGTTGAATCCCTAAAATTGCATGTGTCAGAACTTCCATTTGATCTTACTATTTCTACCCCTACCGGAAAACCTATTAGGACCTGTAGATGTTGCCTAAACTATTGTTTAATTGTTGATGGTAGATCTTTTGTTCTAGATTTAGTCTGTCTACCAATGCAAGGTCTAGATATAATTCTCGGCATGGATTGGCTTTACGCCAACAAAGTAATGTTAAATTGTTATGACAAGTCTATCATTTTTCTTCTTATTCCTAGTGAACCTAGAAAAGCCCTAAGTATGTACATAAATGTTGTAAAAATGAACTGTGGTGAGGGAGAAAGTAAGGGATATGTTCTCCTAGCTGCTAGTGATGTAGACTTTGAGCAAAATCTTGACAAGATACCTGTTGTGAGAGGCTATCTTGAGGTGTTTCCTAATGATATAACCAAATTCCCTCCAAAAAGAGAAATTAAGTTCTCTATAAAGTTAGTTCCAGGGATAGGATCAATATCCATAGCACCCTATAGGATGTCACCTCTAGAATTAGTTGAGTTAAAAACTCAATTAGATGAGCTTTTAGAAAAGAAGTTTGTGAGACCAAGTATTTCACCATGGGGAGCCCCGGTCCTATTAGTTAAGAAAAAGAATGGAAGTATGAGGTTATTCATTGATTATAGGCAATTGAATTGAGTGACAGTAAAGAATAAGTACCCTTTGCCTAGAATTGATGATTTAATGGATTAGTTGAGAGGGACAGTGGTGTTCTCGAAGATAGACTTGAGGTCAGGATATCATCAAGTTAGAGTGAGAGAAGAGGACATACCAAAGACGGCCTTTCGAACTTGATACGTCCACTTTGAGTTCACAGTGATGTTGTTTAGACTGATCAATGCTCCTGCTGTGTTTATGGATTATATGAATTGGATCTTTAAACCTATTTTGATCAGTTTGTGGTTGTTTTATAGATGATATACTCATCTATTTGAAGACCCACAAGGAGCACAAACATCATTTAAGGACAATTTTGGAGATTTTGAAGGAAAAGAAACTATATGCCAAATTATCTAACTGTGAATTCTGGTTGGAGGAAGTGAAGTTCTTAGGGCATGTAGTGTCAAAAGGAGGAATTGTAACACCTTTCGCACCATAAAGCTATGCTTAAGCCATAACCTTATAGTGAGTAGTTGTTACTTGTAAACTCTGCTTGATCTTATAGGAGTATACATATATTATTACATATGAGCCTGCACCTCTCCCAGTATGGTGTGGTTCGGGGACGAACCAAGCGCAAGCTGGTGAGCATGTAATGCCGGTGACGAAGTCGGGGAATGATCGCCGGTGCAAGAAGGCACAGAAAAGGAGCGGCTCCTGGCAGATTTCCAAGCAGAGGGGTACATGAATGAATCGATTACACACCCGAATGAGAGGGATCATGAGACTGTGTAGGTGTGGGACTATACAGTTAAGGAGGGCTTATATGAATTGATTTGTACTACCTATACTAACAAGATGCATCTTCTTTTTGGTAGCCTATCACTAAAGAACTCCACAATTAAGCGTACTTGACTTGGAGTAATTTTGGGATGGGTGACCTCCTGGGAAGTTTTCCTGGGAAGCATGTGAGTGAGGACAAAGCATGCTAAAAAGACCTGTGTTAGTTTATGGGGACAGTTGTCAATCCATAACAATCCATAAAGCAGCAGGGGATGTTACAGGAATCGCGGTGGATCCTAGTAAAATAGAAGATGTGATGAGCTGGGAGAAACCTACTACGGTAACGGAGATATGAAGGTTTTTAGCACTTGCTGGATATTATCGTAGCTTTATTAAGGGACTTTCTCAGATTTCCTTACCCCTTACCAAGCTTACTAGGAAGAATGCCCCTTTTGTTTGGACTCCGGAATATGAGAAGAGTTTCTAAGAACTTAAGGTGAAATTGACCACAACCCTAGTGCTAGTTCTTCCTAACCTTAAAATGCTTTTTAAGGATTGTGACACTTCGAGGAAAGGTTTAGGCTGTGTATTGATGCAAAATAGGCAAGTGGCAGCCTATGTATCTAGACAACTCAAGCCTCACGAAGCAAACTACCCCACCCATGACCTTGAATTAGCAGCCGTGGTGTTTGCTTTAAAGGTATAGAGACACCATTTGTATAGGGTGAAGTTTGAAGTGTTCTCTGATCATAAAAGTCTCAAGTACCTCTTTGATCAAAAGGAGTTAAATATGAGGCAGAAGAGGTAGATGGAATTTTTAAAAGATTATGATTTTGGGCTAAACTATCATCCTGGTAAAGCTAATGTGGTGGCCGATGCCTTGAGTAGAAAATCCTTACACTTGTCTCACCTAATGGTTAAGGATGCAGAAATAATTGAGAAGTTTAGAGACCTGAACCTAGGAATGACATTGACCACTAAGATTATAAAGGCATGTCATCTCAGTGTGACAAGTGACTTCAAGGAAAGAATTGTTTGAGCCCAACAAAATGATGAAGAGTTCAAGGAGACTTTACAGGCAATAAAGGCAGGAAAATTGAAGGGTTTTACCCAAGGAGTTGATAAGCTGTGGAGGTTTGGAGGACGGATTTGTGTGCCGGCAAATGGTGACCTTCGAAAGGAGATTTTAGAAGAGGCTAATAAGAGTCATTTCACCATTCACCCCGGTACCACCAAGATGTACCAAGATTTGAAGAAAATGTTTTGGTGGTCTGGATTAAAGAAAGATGTCAGGATATGGGTAAGTAAGTGCTTAGTTTGCCAAAAGGTGAAAATTGAGCATTAAAAAAACCCTCTGGTATGTTGCAACCCCTATCAATTCGTGAATGGAAATAGAATAACATTTCAATCGATTTTGTGACAGGGCTACCCAAGACCCAAGTTGGCCATGATGCCATATGGGTAATTGTGGATCGACTAACTAAGTTGGCTCACTTTCTACCTATTAAGGCGACTTATTCTTGGGATAAATTGGCCCAATTATATATTCAAGAAATTGTCAAGTTGCATGGAGTGCCATCAACGATAATCTGGAATCGAGATCCACGGTTTATGTTATGCTTTTGGGGAGCTTTTCAAAAGGTGTTTGGTTCGAAGCTATGCTTAAGTACGGCTTATCCCCCTTAAACGGATAGACAATCAGAAAGAACCATACAAACCTTGGGATATATGTTAAGGGCTTGTGTTTTAGACCAAAAAGGGAGCTAGGATAGGTACTTGCCATTGATTGAGTTTGCATATAACAATAGTTATCATGCAAGTATCGGTATAGCACCGTATGAGGCCCTTTATGGTAGAAAGTGTCAATCCCCTCTATGTTAGTATGAACCCGGAGAACAAAGTTTGTTAGGACCCTATGTTGTGAGGGAAACCACGAAACAAATCAAAAGGATTAAGGATAGAATTCTCACCGCTCAAAGTCAACAAGAAAGCTATGCGGACAAACGGCGAAAGCCGTTAGAATTTCAAGAGGGAGAACATGTGTTCCTTAGGATCACCCCTACCACAGGCATAGGTCGAGCAATGAGAGTCAAGAAATTGAGTCCTAGATTCCTGGGTCCATTTGAAATCCTTAATCGAGTCGGGCCTGTAGCATACCAAATAGCCTTACCACCCAACTTATCCAACCTCCATGATGTCTTTCATGTCTCTTAATTAAGGAAGTACCAATTTGACTTTAGCCATGTATTAGAGCCAGAGCAAGTACAATTAAAGGAAGACCCGACTTTCAACCTACCACCTACGAGAATAGTAGAAAAAGGAGTCAAGCAACTGAGGAACAAGACCGTACCTTTAGTCAAGGTAGCATGGGGACAGGGAAAAATAGAAGAATTTATATGGGAGTTGGAATCAGATATGAAGATGCAATACCCCGAGCTTTTTACAGGTAATGAATTTCGAGGGCGAAATTCTTTTTAAGGAAGGGAGAAATGTTACGCCCTAATTTTTACTGCTATATGAAATTTTCCAAAATTTCCCTAGGTATTTTTTGCACTAAATTCAAGGCCGAATAATCCCCAATAGAGGAATATAACATTAGAGAAACTTTATAAGAGACTTGATTAGCGATTCGTTCGAAAGTCAGCTACCCCAATTTTTCTGTACGTGTAAAATGACCAAAATGCCCCAGCGGTCATTTGTACCAAGAAATCAAGGATAACCAATCTAAATTATCTTTGAGGGGTTAGTTTTATACTTGATGGAGATTATATGTGCCTCATATATAAAATTACCGTTTTACCCCTGCAGTAATTTTACATGAAATTATATAATCTTTGAATTCGGTTTTCACCCAAAAGTTCAAAATCACTATTTCAAATATAATTTGAGAATTTTCAGTAATTACAGGGAGTTTTTATGTGAAATTACCTTTTTATCCCTAATTGTGCTAAATAGGTTTACTTGTGTAATTAAGGTAATATTAAGCTCTAATTGAACTCAAATTAGTTTCATTCATTAACCTTGAGTTAAAAATTAATTACCTAAGGTTAAAAATAATTAGTTAAGGTAATTAGAGCCTAAGATTACCTAAGGTAAAATTAAATTACCTTTCCTTAATTATAAGAGCTCATAAAATTAGTAATATTGAGATCAAAGTTAAGATTATGGTTTAGGTAAAATCTAGTACATTTACATTTTCTTATCCTAAGTTTAGAACTTATGTTACAAATAAGGAAAGGGTGTGGCTCAATCTACCCCTATAAAATCATCATTTCATATGTACAATGATCCCACTATGCAGGATTGCTATGAAAAGTTCTTCACTTTTCGAAAAATGACACTTAGAAAGTCTATAAGGAAAGACCTTCGTGAAGAAATAACTATTCTTGATGAATTTTTTACTTTTCAGAAGTAGGGGGAATATCTGGAAATAAATGAACAAATCTTTCCTCGATTAGTTAATGTCTTTTACTCTTATCTAGAGAGACCATCACCATTTTATGTCAGAGTGATGATCAAAGTCTGTTCTATCAAGATCATAGCATTAGGACTTGCTAAGATTATCAAAGCATCAAATGATGGAATCTTCTGCAGCTCCTCACTAAATTAGGCCAAATCTGTTGGAATAAATGAAGGAGATGTGTCCAAGTATCTAACTGATTCCATTCTTCATAAGCCTAATGAAATCACTATTGCTATGTTAAGTGCTAGGCAAGAAAAGTATTTACAGTGGTTCAATTTTCTATCCTACCACGAATTGGCAGCACAAATGCTTTTGTTGGAATATAATAATTTTTTTTTTATTGCCTAACGGCAAAAAGGAAAGTAAACTTGCCATATGGAATGTTGTTGACTAGGCTTCTTTAACACATAAGCTTCCCACTTCTCATTGAGAGCTATGAGCTTTTAGAGTGAACTTTTTTCACTCCTTCATCTTTCAAAACTTTAAGAATAAGATCAACCCTTCAAATCGCTGAACCAACAAGGCAGAGTCCCAAAACAAGAAGAGAACAAGCCCGAAAAGCCTCCCAGAAGGCCAAATCTCAACAAGAAAAGGTGAAAGGGAAGAGAAAACTGGTACTCATCGAGAGCGAGTCTGAGGAAGAAGAGGAAGCCCCTCTGATTCAATGCTTTAAAAGAAGGACAAAAAAAAAATAGGAGCCTATTCCTTGAGAAACTCAAATAGCAGTCAAACTAGTTAAAGTCATCAGTAGGAGAGAAGTCTGGCTTAAAAGCAAACATATGGCCTTAGGAGAATCAAGAATCTCCATACTAAAAAGGGAGTTTGAAAAATATGAAGCAACTAGTTACAAAGTTGTTATTGGTGAATTATCCACTGAAAAGGAAGAGGAAGAAGAACAAGTGGAAGCATCATCATCTAAAGAAGAAAAAGCTTGTTAAGTAGTGAGAAGGCTAGACTGAGCACTACAATCAGTTCTAGGCCCTTAGCTGAAGAATCTCGGATGGACCCAATCATTGAAGAACCTGATGAAGAAGACCATACAACAAGTTCTACTCTTATTCTTATGTTCCTCAAGCTCCGTCCTTCATCCACATTTTTCCGATAGAAGAAGAAGATGATAGAAAATCAGAAACTAAAGCTCCTCCAGTTAATGAAGCTGCTGCTTCTGCGTCAGTTCAAGACGTCTCTTCTCCTGCTACTCCAACTCAAGAGGTTACTGCTCCCTCCTCAACTTAGATACTAGATATTGTTGCCGCTATCCCAGGGCCTACTCCTGCTTCTGCCACCTCTGCTAATGATTATGCACCATCCTCTCCACCTCCTTCTGCTGCACAAGATGAAACCCAAGCTGAATCGCCCAAGGCGTGGGAAATTGTACCCCTAGACATTCCTGAACCCTCTCTAAGGATTGCTTCTGATCCTATCAACTTGTCGCCTCCATCCTCAACTGAGCCTCCAGCAAGCTATCAGATCATTCTACGAAATCTAAGAGAGATTTCCTCAAGACAGGGTAGATTTGAGGCAACTCTCATAGAGCATGGTGCTCAGCTTAGACAAGTAGAAGATCTGCAACTTCATATTCTTCAAATTTTGCAGCGTTGAGGCTGAAGTTGGTGTCTCTGTTTCTAGGCACACCTTCTTTTTGATGATGTCAAAAGAAAGAGAAGAGAATACTTGAAGAAAATCAATCAAGTTCTATGGAATTCTAGGGGAGCTTATGCTAAGAGGAGCTCAGAGAAATTTTTGTGTTTAGCATGCATTCTTTCATTCTCTTTAACTCTTGACATATAGCTTTTGACAATTGGTTGATTATGTTTTATACATTTTGTTATTTCTAGTTCTCCTATCATGTTATATATATTTTTTATGATGCACATATATCTTTTATGTCTTATGCCCTGTTTCTTTTAAGCCCTGATACATATATATGTTTTTAGGCCTTAATACATATTGATGCTCAATTATGCTCATCTAGTCAAATATCAGGCTAATAGATGTTTGCTTCTTATTTCCTATATTTGTGTGCTCTATCTTGCTTAATCAATCAGCACACTAGGATATTTAGCTAACATGGGAATTTATGATTAGCTCTGGCAAGTATCTTCAGAAGCACAAGATCTTTTTGGTTGCTCTGATACTCGTATCTATCTGCTAAGCCTCGATATGTATGATGTGCCTAAAGTTATTTTTTGGCTTTTATAAAACACATTATCTTTGTCAAACATTTGAGATGTTTTTAAAAGAGCTACGTATAACTTGATCAAAATACAGTTGTGTATAGTTTCTAATAAGTCTTCAGAAACCTATGCTTACATATTTTGATACAACTAAGATCATGTCACGACCCAAAAATCGTGACCAGCACATAAGGGATATTGTCCCTTATGGAAGCCTTCTAGAACTAATCTTATGTAATCATGTATGGTAAATTACTAAATTAATGCTCATCATCAAAAAAATAAATAAATAAATAAATTCCTCAAAATTTCTTGCAAACTTTATTAATAAAATACATAAAATATTTAATTCTTCTAAATCGTTCCAAAACCCATAACTTAAATAGACAATCTTTTCAATCATATTTCTGGAAGAAATTGCATAAAATGATACAACCATAAAATAACCATGCATGCTAAATCATGATCGAGGACCCTGCCTGCACACTACTGGAGCATTCTATTCTAACATGATCCTAATTTAAACTTTACTATAAAGTGAATCTCACCACTTGAATAGCTGCAAAGCTATCGAGTCTGGGTTTGAATAATAACTGGATCTCCAATTACAACTGTAAAAGGGGGGAAAAAAGAGGGGTGAGTTCATCAAAACTTAGTGAACAAGTCTCTGCTCACAACCCACATGGGACAACAATAACATACATAACATATACATGCAACTAATAAAAATATTTTATATATTTAAATACATATAACTATATTGAAATAAAAATTTATTTGAATGAAATCATGGCAATAACTAGTAGAGAAACATGAATTATTCTGCACATAATATCTAAGCTGAATAGCTGAATTTGAGCCAATGGCTAATCTGATGGGCACCTAACTAGGTCCCATAAATGGACACCTCACTAAGTTCCTTAATGTGGTGAGCTAGTCCTCTAGCGGACCACTTGGTACCAAGGTTAATGATAATTCCTACAGCCGTTAACTCACTATTCTGTTTCTCACTAATTATTAAAATAATAATAACTTGCAAAAACATTAAATAAATCTAAAAGCTCTAAATTCATATAATTCTAACAATATGACTATAGCATAACTGAGGTTCTAAAATCATGCTCAAAGGATCACTAGCTTGTAAACATAGTGATTTCAGAAGCCAACAGAGTATGTATCTGACAATTGTTATATTCTAACAATCTGACTTTAGCATAACTAAGGTTCTAAAATCATGCTCAAGGGATCACCAGCTTGTAGACATAGTGATTTCAAAAGCCAACAGAATATGTATCTGACAATTGTTATGAATCATACTTTGTTCAATACTTTCAATAAATCATATCTGGTATTCTAAAATCTTAATACAAAATCCATAGTCTGAAAACATGATATTCAATATTTTTTCTATAAACATTAAACTAAGGTAGCATAATTTCATAAACTGGAAAAAGATATTTCATAACATGCAAGGTATCAAACATGGTCCCACAAGCTTTCTAAAATAAGGTTTTCATAATAATCGTGAAAAATAATAATTTTTCTAAAATTTCTATAATCTATAAAAGCATATTTTCTGGACATAAATCATTCTACAATTTCATAAATAATTTACATAATATTGAAAAAATAATAATAATGACCAAAAGTATGGTCATGAGCTTAAACCCACTCACTGTTCATTGCCGGGAGTGTCTAACCACTGCTACATGATACTGGAGCTGCCATGGAATTATACACAAGAATTAGGAATGACCTGGAATTGAACGGGAAAAGAAAATATACCACAATCATCTAAAGATTTGCTAAACTCATAATCATATAAGGATAAGGATGAGAGGACCAATCGGAAGAGATTATTCGAAGATGACTGAGAGAAATTGTATCTTTCTCTATAGCAAAAAATTCTTGGACGGCTAAGATTCTTAAAAGAATGTTTAGAAGGACTATAATGTGTTAAATTTATACTAGAAGGTGAAAGATATCACTAACAAATTTTATTTTATTTCTATTCTTCGTTTTTCTCTTTTTTTTCGTTATGACTTTTTGTAAGCATTTAACTTTCCCTACGGTTAGAATTTGGCCTCCAAGCTAGAAATAAAACTTGTAGATAATTGAGTTAGTTTTCTAATGTCATAAAAATCATGTCAATCGGACATCTACAACTCAAGATATTTGTAAAATACTAAACAGGGGTCATACTTGACAACACAAGAATAAAGCTATATTAAATATCTTTCATAGATATATCCTAACTAAGTAGGTGATATCAACAACAATCAAATAAGGATAGTAACAAGAATAAATTTAATCATATCTTTTATAACCACATGGATAATTCAAATTCAAACTACTCTAACATATCTCTCAATTATCTTTTGTATCACAAATATATCTACATATATATTGAAATGAAATGCCAATGAGGTTTCTAAAACAAATAACATCTATCTTGGTATATTCATATTATGTATTCATTTCTCTTTTGAAATAATAATAATGATAACAATAACAACAATAACAACAACAACAATAATAATAATAATGATGATGATGATGATTTACATGATGAACAAATTTTGTACTCAATTCTTGTAATTAATAACTTCTTGAAAATATCTAATAATTCTCTATAAAATAGTATCTAACAAATTATTTTCATAATACATGTCAAATATAAATAATATCTAATATCTTCAAGTAAGTATCATTATAATTCAGCAACGTTTGAAAAAATCATTTTCAAATCACAATGGTCATGATTTTGATTAATTATCAATCATTTTAAAAAATCTTCAACTATAGATTTGTCTGTATCCAAATTTTCATGAAACTAATATGCATACACAGAAACATATTTTTCTAACTTATTTATTTAATTCTATAAATTTGAATTTTTGAAGGTATCTGACTATTTTATAACTACTTTAAAAATTATATCTATTATCAATGTAAAATATTTTATGCTAACATCATTATTACTAAAGTAGTATCTGTGAATATTATATATATACACTAATATTTAAATTTTTATAGAATAATTATAATCTCTAATGAAGGTAGGAATCAATCTCAAATTGACACTTCACTTACATACACACACATACATATTTTCAAATATAAATTGATATTTAACATCATAAATATGAATGATATATATATATATATATATATATATATATATATCTCTAAATAAATCCTAACATAACCCTAGAAATGATATAAAAACTAATTTATGAAGAGCATATGTGAAAAAGGAAAATTTAGTATGTTGTACCTTTTCTAATTCTAGCGATATCTACAATACTGATACAAATATTAATATCAACGATAATTATAAATAATATTGAATCTAATAGAGTTGATCAGATAATATTTTCAAAGTTTAAAAATTAAATGGTACCAATTATTATAAATAATATTGAATCTATTTCGATAAGATAATCGTTTCAAAATTTAAAATCAAACATCATATCATAAACTGAATATTAGCTTTATAAAAAGAATAATTATCAAATTCAAATAATAACTGAATATTAGCATATAAAAAAAATTTGTGTACAAAATTCATTAGAAATTTATAATTTATTTTTCTCCTTTTGGGAACTATATATATAAGGCATTTGAATCTCTCTTATGCTTTATTCAACACTCTCATAGCTTAGACTTGACTTTTCTAATGACACTTATTTTTGGGACATTACAGATCAGTTAACAAGCTTCAAATCTCTCTCAAAGTGTGTTGTGCTTATACATCATAAAATGTGTTATGCTTCAAAAATGTATCAGTGGGAAAACTCATGTTTCTATTTTACGAATAACCTTCCATGCTTTGATAGTTATGTGAAAATTTTCACAACTCATAACAAAAAACTCACCTATGGTTTGTTAATTCTAGGATTGAACCCTAATGAGCTTTAGAAACGTTGCATAGTAATATGTTGATATAATCATATTAGGTTTCTCTGAGCATCAGAAACTACATAAGCATTAATGTGTTTTGTTTCTCTCCAAAATCACAAATGCACTATTATGTTCAACATATATCCTTGAGCATTTCTTTCAAAAATTTGTTTGAATAAAGAAGTGCTGAAAATAGACCTAATCAAGATAAAATATCACAAGTATTTCTTGTTAAGTTTTTCAAGCACGTAGATTTTCAGAAAGTTTCATTTTTATGACTAAAGATCAAGTTGTTTGTATAATCAAGGCTTAAATGTTTTTCTCTTTAACATATTGCTCTTATACTCTTCAGAAAGTACGGTAAGCCTATCCAAAGGTTCAAGAAAAATAACAACAGTTATGATTCAAGTCACTTAAGACCAAAAATGCTTTTATATGATTCACATCATGTCTTAAGAAAAGAACTTCCTGAAAATCTCTTTTAATGATATTTTGAAAAAATATGAACTATCACACTTATATTTTAGTAATATTTCTTTCAATATCTCTTCAAAAGGTTTTCTTCAAATTGGTTTGTTATCATAAAAAATAGGGAGATTGTTAGCTCCAGAACCCTTTCAAGACGTGTTAACAAGTTTTGAAAGACAACAAAGCCAATTTTAAAAAAATGCTTTGAAGAATGACTAATGGTTTTCTTGAGTTTCTTGTAAGATTAAAACAGGATTCTATCATTTAGCAAGAGCAAAGCTTACTCAAATAAGGATAAAATTCACGCTGCAGGTTCAAACATGTTAATCTCATGTTAAAAGATATGAAATAAAAAGAAAGTGAAATTATATCCTTATTCAAGCGTAAAATAGCTAACAATTTGAAGAAGATATCAATGACACAAGAAACCAAGTTTCAAAACTTCAGAAAGTAGCACTGGACATTAGAAAGTAAGCTTACAATGAAATTATTAAGTAATCTTTGAAGACCAGGTGTTACACTATCTTTAATCAGCACAATTGCAAATCTTTCATCATCATAAAGCATGGATTAAAGATCAGAAGATCAAAGTTTCATCAAGGATCTAATACCACACATCAAAAAGCTCATTTCATTCTAGAGTGCCAAACATTACTAGAAAAAGAAGGAAATTTGAATTTCAAATTTGAATTTGAATTTGAAAAAGTCAAATCCCAGTTCAGAACTGGCATGTAATCTTTTTTGCCAACGGGATCCTTTTACCCTAACTTCTAAAAGAAGGCATTCAAAAACAACATTTAGAAAGTAAGAATAGTTTCTAAAGGGACATCAAAAACCTCAACGCCACAATGGCTTCTGCAACAAATCTGGCAAACTGTCAGCCTATACTTCTAGAGTGCTTTTCCAACCATGTCACTTGGAGATCTGATCAAGGGCAATGGTCACAAGGAAGACCTTCTATAAATAAGAGACGTTGTGCTCAAATATCAAGTGAGAGACTTTATGCTAAAAGAGAAAACTCAACAAAAATCTCTTCTCATTTCTAGTAAGGTTCATATCATCAATGAAATCAAATTCCTTACTTGTAAAAATCTTCTTTCTATGTTCTTGAATAGATTTATGTTCTTTTTAGAAAAAAATGATAGAAAGGAGTCATTCAAGCTTTCTCAGGATCTTTTCATGTATATGTTAAGGAAACTTGAGTGTAGATTAGTTTAAGTGGCAACTCAAACACAAAACCTTTGTATCTTTGATCCAGTAGAAATTGCCATGAGATATTTTGGAGAGGCTAATGTAAACTATATACAATGCAATAGTGACATGTTCTTACTGGTCACAATTTAGCTTGAAGAGGCTAGTTAAAGACTACTTTTAATAGGACAGTAATAGATTGTTTACTTGTCATAGGTTCAGCTTGAAGAGGTTGGTGAATAAATACTTGGTTCAGCTTGGAGAGGCTGGTGAATAACTACTCAGGTTTGTGACAATAGGGGTTGTCTATTGGTCACAGGTGTTAGCTTGGAAAGGCTAGTACAAGACTACTCGGTTCAGTTTGGAGAGATTGGTGAATAACTACTCGATTTGGCTTAGAGAGGCTGGTGAATCACTACTCAATTTGTGGCAGCAAAGGTTGTCTGTTGGTCAAAATGAGAACTTAGGAAGGTTAATATAAAGATTATCCAGTTTTTCTTTCTCTGGTTGAGAAAGTTATTTTAGTGGAATTTCAACATGTGTTGAGTACTGGATGTAGGCAGTGTTGGCCAAACTAGTATAAAATATTTGTGTCACTTCTTATTCTCCTTAATCTAATTTACATTTGTCTGTTACGCATTATTTTTTTAACATATACTGATACAATGTTTTTGCCTTTCTGTTATTCATCTCATACTTCAGAAATCTATTTTCTGAAGCTAGTAACTAAGTTTCCACTACACTACAAGTTTCATACTTGATAGTATTTGTTTTAAATGTTTCAGATAAGTAAAATGAAGCAAAACACGATTCAAACCCCCTTTTCATGCGTATTTTTACCTACAGTTATTTACTAGTCTTTCCAAGCTGAACTTGAGTAGTCTTGTATACTCTCTCCAAGCTAATCTGAGTAGTATTGTACTAACCTCTCCAAGCTAACCTGAGACTAGTAGCTCACTCTACTGTCATGTTGCAAGTAGTTTTTGCTCAGTCTCTCCAAGCTATGTTACACCGATCACTATTGGATTGAGGTTCCAAGAGGTTTATGTTTGGAATGCCACTCAAACTAACCTACAATCAAGTTTTTCTTAAGATGTACAATAACAGGCCTAAAAAACTTGAATGACTTCTTTCTAAGATTCTTCCTTGGAATAACGTATGATCAACTAAGAATGTAGAAATAAGATTTTTACAAGCAAGGAACTGATTACAAGATGTAATGAACTATACAGGGGATGGGGAGAAATTTTTTGCAGTGGTTTAGCTCTTGTGCAACGTCAGTCTCTATATCTTTGAAGCCACAACATCTCTATTTATAAAAGGTCTTTATTTATGACCGTTGCCCTTGATCAGTTGTCTAAATGACACGTGTTGATCATCTATTTGTGTCTTAGAAAAGCAATCTAGAGGAGTAGCTCGTTATCTGTCAAAGCTGTTCCAGAAGCCATTGTGAGATAGAAGTTTCTGAGATCACCATTAGAAACTACTTTTTACTTTTTGATTAAGGTTTTCAAACTCTTCCTTCTAGAAGTTGAAGTGGTTGACTAAGTTAGCAGAAGAGATAACGTGCCGGTCAGTGACTAGGATTGGCTTTAAATTTGAATTTCAAATTTCCTTTCTTTTCCTATAGAGTTTTCACTATGAGGTGAACTTTTTGAAGTACAGTATCAGTTCCGTGATATATATTTGATCTTCCAGTCTTTAGTTAAAGCTTGTAGATAATGAGATGATAGCGATCATGATGATTGAAGGTTGTGTTACACATTTTCTTCAGAGCTGGTTTAATTTCTTCATTTTAAGTGTATTTTCTAAAGTCATATCGCACATTCTAAAGGCCCATGCCTTGGTTTCTTGCATATGATGATTGTCTTAAGACCGTTTAGCATGTGTACGTTCAATCCATGATATAATGTTCACTTTCATTGAGTTCCTATTTCTTTACACAAGATAAATCATATTTGCACATGTGAACTGAAGTTATTTACGCTTCAAAAACCTTAATATGCAAATGGAAGAACTTGTTTGCTATTTCAAGAAAACTCAAGGAGCACATTAGTCGTTCTTCAAAATATTTTCTCAAAAATTGGTTTTGTTATCACTTAAAATATTTTGCAATAAAGCTTTCCGAATGGTTCTAAAGCTAACAATTCATGTGTGATTAAAATTTGCAAAAATATGTAAAAATTTGAGTTGCACACTCTAGAGCCAACCTTAAAGAGTAGAGTGTGATGAGCAAGGAAAGTGGGAGTTGAAAAAATTGAGTAAATCTACATTTTTAATTCTTACTTGAAAGATTTTTATTTCAATATTCTAGTTTTTGAAAGATTAAATGCATATATTTTGATCCTCAAAAAATTTTATGTTATAATATATTAATCTTTTAACAGAAAAATCATATACATAGTAATCACTAAAAGTGCAATATATTAAAAGCCAATTTTTCCAGAGATTAAAGATTAATATGCTAAAAACTGATTTTTTTGGGACTAATATGTTAAAAAAAGATGTTATGGGAACTAATGTGTGTGCGATTTTTCTGTTAGACTTGTTTGACATAAAATCTTTTGAGAATTAATATGTATACATTTAATTTTTTTAAAAAAACTAAATGAAAATCAAAATTATACAAGGGTAGTTTTACTCTTCCAAAAAATCACAGCACAGGAGATGCTCAAGGGAGCATTTCTCAGCGTGGAGCTAGGACAGAAGATAGAAAACGAGTGAGACAAATATTTTGGTCAAAACGGAAATTCTTTTACATCCCGGATTGGCGTCAATTGATAATAGAATTAGAGTTTGTAATTGAAATTCAACAGCCCAATTCTATTTGCATGTTTGGAGTATCATATAAAATTAGAATTATGATTTGACAATCCATTTCTATGAAATTAAAAAATAATTAAAATTGATGCTTCTTAGTTTCTATCCTATACCGAATGAATTGTCAATCCCATTATAACTTATGAAATTTCTCACTTGAATAAAGGCTTATCATTCTTTCTGTTTCTTATTTATTTTTCTAACAGTTATTTCACAGTTCTTAGTAAATCCAAGCATATGAAATTTCATATTGTAAACGGACCCTTAGTGGGTGATTAGTTTCATATAACCTTCTTCCAAGTCATGAGGATGAAGCCCATGCATGCACCACATCTTCACATCACTTGGGAATCTAATTCATAAGACGAAGCTATGAATATATTAAAAGGAAAGCAACGAAAGCGGGAATCACGAAAGTGAAAGCTTTAATTGTGGGGACAAGGGGGCTAGGAACATTGCATGCCGGGGGGACCCTAACTATAGGGGCACTACAGAAATCAAAATGTTTCTCAATTAAAATATGGTTTGGTGAATAACGTTAGGCAAAAGTGTGGCTTTTGCTGTAAATTAGGGCTCCCTCAAAATCTGACCCAGCCAATGGAGTCGTTCCACCTTCATAACTTCCGACAGCTTGAAGAAAATTGATCAAGAAAAATTTAACAATTTGAAGTAGCAGTGTAGCTATTCACTCCACATAATGGACTTTTTAGCTTAATAAAGTAAGTCGAATTATTGCAGGGGTCTATGACTGATTAGTATAGTTAGCACATCGTGAGTCATCCGACATTTGGTGGAAATCGCTATCATATATAAAGTTTTAGCTACTTTACCAAGTTGAACACAGTTGAATGCCAGCAGCACGAACAAATAGTAAAAGCATAAATCCCAAAGCCCACGGTTTTAAGATGAATGAAGGCTGAGAATAGGCATTTGTGATCTACAAGCAATAAGTCTATCTACGCAAACCTCTACTGATATAACACTATCGCAAAAGGAATGTTATATGAATCACTTGGCCGAGAGATTTCCGTGCCAGAACCTTCCTAAACGACAACTTAGCTTAATAAGGTTCAAATAATGGTAACTGCATCGTATTCCATTTGCAAACGGGATGGATAAAATTTAGCATAATTGAGTGCCTTGTTTCCCAGTGCCTACCAGATAACACTTTTCGTATTATCATGGAAGACTGGCTTCCATACTTGACACAAATATAAATTGCAATTGCAATTATTCAAAGGCTTATAAGGGATTAAGTAGCACACACGTAGAGGACACAGTCATTCCTTCAGTGAGCAAGTTTCTAATACAAAAGCAAGTGAAAAATTCTTTTTTTTTTTAGTATATTCATTAATACATATATATTGGAAAAACTCAAATAGATAACAGTATTTTAGCAAACAAAATCAGATTATACAGGACCCTAACACCCTAAAATCGAGACATAAATTGCGAAAGAATCGCAATGAACCAAGCATCTACACAAAAATATGTAATAAAAAAGGACACAAGTGAAAGACGACGAAAAAGGGGGTGTGATCGCCATCGAGCTTATCCGATCAAAAGATAAAGCTGTTACAAAATCAGTGTGTGCTGCTATGAAGTGGCCAGGACAAATCTGGCAACTGATTAAATGTGCGGGGGCTGTTGCCTGCTTTGTCCATTGTTGTAGCCATCGTAAGGTTTGGTGCTAGACTTTCTCTTCAAGACAACAATCCAAGTGATTGCTTCCAACAATAAGGCAATTGCACCCAAGGCAGCAATCACTACAATGTAAGCTGATTTCCATTTCTTTTCAGGACTCAAGATGTCAAAGCCCCTGAATATGTTGATAATTCCCAGGACAATTATGGTATATCCAAAGCTATGGTGATAGATATTCCAGAAAAGTCGATATTTATGATCCTTCTTTGGCCTTATGAACAATGCGAATATCTGAAAAATCCAGACAGGAACAGGGAGGCTTCATCAAACAGACAGATAGAAAACTCTAACTGTTACAGCAGTAAAACTGTTAAAATTGTTAATCTTTTCGTCTATAATTTGCCTTCAACAGCAGAGAAAATACTAACGTCTCATTTTCTAAATATTTTCCCTTATTATGCCTTCAGTGAGGAATTAACAAATATCTATTGGACTAAATTAGAGGTGGTGTTTGGAATGAAAAAAGTTGACAAAATGGTTACATTTGTCAAATTTATGGGATTTGTTTCCTTTTTTTAAAATCTAATGAAAAGATAGAATTTAAATTGATTTTATTTTAATACTTAATACAAAAAAAATCAATTCAAATCCTATTTTAATCATTCCAAGTATTATCTATTGTATTTTAAACATAAAAATTTATTTTTAGATCAATAAAATTGTATTTTATTTAATCATTCAAAACATAAAATTTACCTTATAAATAAAATTAATTCAAATAATTTCAAATCAAATAAAATCAATTAATAATTTTATGTTTTTTTGGTGCACGAATCAATGACTAATTTCAGCTGTTCCAAATGCTAGACAACGTTGTACCTGTATAGTGGCAAGACAAAAGAGGGCGAATCCAATATTGCGATGAACACTGTACACAATCCCCTCTGATTCGCTTCCAAGTTTAAGACCAGTTCCCCAGCCAGCGACCCCAATTGCAAAAGCAGATACCTGGCAAGCAACATGAAGATAGAACCAAGCTGGATCTGCAGATGGGAAAGTCTTCATATACCTAGCTATGATCACTCCAAGGGGAAACAGGATGCCCCAACTCAGGGTGTTCAGTACTCCATGAGTCTGCAATTCAAGAGAACCATGGATTTAGCTTTCTGTTACCGTAGATGTAAATATCCTCTGAATCAATTGAATAAAATTGTTAAATTAAGTAATCCTCCAATTAAAAACATCGAAACGATCATGTATGCTGGTTCCATGAACTCTACCGAAGGTGAAAATTTAAAAACTTCGATGGATTTTTTCACTTGAAAATTTGAAAACTTTTCTTCGCCCTTTTCACACTCTGCTCAGCTGAATCAAACTATTATTCACTGCAGAGATATCAGTTAATCTGAAAACAAACTACAGATCAACAAAACAAAACTGTTCAACACTGAAAATTGAAAAAAAACATAGCAGATAAACAGTAAGTGATACAGTGAATAAACAAACCCCACTTCTGAACTTAATATGCAAAGAAATCAATGGAATATTATAATGATTTTTTCCATCTGAAATAACAAAAACTAAAACCACACAACCTTGAATGAAATGAAAAATACAAAAACTCGACATCCTTAAACTAATAAAAAAAATTTAGCAAACACCCATTTTCTGAAATCATAAAAAAGATTAACCGAAAATTAAAAACACCCCGCATTCTTCAACGAAACGGGAAAAGAAAATATTTTCGAAAACCAATTTTCTGGTCACGAAAGCTAACCACTAATTAAACCCCAGCACCCCACATTCTGCGACAAAATCGAAAATTAGCTAACACGCATTACTAAAATCACAGAAACTAAAATCGATGGGTGAAAAAAAAATGAAAGAAAAACTCACATTCTTCCTCTTGGTCCTGGAGTCCAATCCTCCACCACCACTACTCTGCCCTCCATTCAAGCTCAGCGTCCCCCTGGAATTCAGATTCTCGGGAGCAAAATCATGCTTGTCCAGCCTCCCCGCGGTGACGGAGGGCCCCATCTGCCACACCTGGTTCACCCTGGTGGCCTTCTCGGGCACCTTCACGTTAGCGAATAGCCTGATGACCCCGTCAACCTCCTCGGCCCTCAGCCGCCACACGTCGAAGGAGAGCTTCCCAGGGACCATAGCACCGTAGGACTTGATGTCGAGGGTCTTCACGGCCACGGCACCGTTGTCCTTGTATGCCACCAGGGCCTGGGACCCTGCCATGCCGGTGGCCGTCGGGTTGATGGCCCATGAGACCCAGCCGCCTGAATTCGGCGGGGCCGCCACGAAGGCGATGGAGAGGGAGGAGTTGGAAGGGTCGTGCGTCCAGTGGAGGAAGGAGTTGAGGTGCGGGAGGTCCATGCAGTTGGAGTAGAGCTTGTTGCTGTTGGTGGCGTCGGTGAGCTTCTGGGTGGTGCATGTGAGGGCGGAGGAATTGGTGGCGAAGAGTGTGAGGAGGAGGAGGAAGAGAAGGAGAGTGGAACGCCGTGGTGGTGGTGACGCCATTGGTGCTGGGTTGGTGAAGAGGAAGAATACAACAGGAGAAAGACGAATGGCGAGTGTGTGTTGTGTTGGGGTTGATATAAGTTAGAGAGAGAGTAGGAAGGGCGATTCGGTGGAAATAAGGATGTGAGGCCGATATTGAAAGGAAAGCGGGCAACATGGGAGCGTAAATTGTGGACGAATATATATAGCAAACACGTTATTGATAACTAATATTGCGTGCTCAATTGGACTTCCGTCCTAATTATTATTATTATTAGATGTAATGGTTGTTATTATTATTTTCACTCGTATATATTACATCCTATTATACTAGGATGAAGCGACTGTCGCACTTGGTCGCCCATATTTAGGCGACTTTGCTCTACACATAGAGAAGGCAGCACCCTAGGTCGAAAATGGAAGGGAAAAAATATTCTGAGTGCTTGTAGAACGGTTATAAAATGGAAACGGTTTTTAGATAGAAAAATATAAATAATTTTATTTGTAAATTTATTTTAGTGAAGGTAGGTTATTTATCACTGAAAATATTGATTAATCATCTTGTAGTGTTGAGTTCACATACAGAGATTTTATCTTTGATTACGGGATATTCTTTATACGCACTGTTCAAGAATTAAACCTAGACTTGATACTTAAGAAGTGTTATTAGCTACTAGCTATACTAGATTTTGTGGTTGAATTTTGTTTGCTCGGTCAATTTCGACTAGCAACAAGATAAGAAATGATTTACTTTGTAAATTTTCTTTCTTTATTTTTTTAAATCCTACTAAATTTAATGGAATTAATTACATTCCATTTTCTAATAATTTCAAACACAATCTACATGATTTATAAAGTAATTATATTCATATTCTATCTAAATATTTTTGAGTTTTTAAGATAGTGGAAATATGTTTTCTTTTTTCTTTTTGCATTTATTAATTTTTTGATAGGTATTTTTACTTTTTACTTAATATATTTGTTAGTAATCTTTTTATCCAATATTATAAAGGCACATATTTAATAATTTCTTTCTTTTTACGTGTGTTGACCCCAAAAATATAATCAAAAGTATTTGAGGTCCAATTGTTAATTCCTAAATAATTTTTGTTTACTGATGTTTGAAGAAAACTCAACTGATTAAAGAGATTCAGTTGCCAATGAAGGCCTAGAAGGATTAATATGTCTTTAGTTGAAGGATTGGACTAGCAAATTAGCAAGGTCATTTCCGAGAATTCTTGAAGCGGGAATCTATTCCAAATAGAGAACGGTTACCAGAAGATATCCTACAAGTACCCCAAAACCCACCATTTGTAGACGTCCTTGATCACTTCAACAACTTACTCTTTTGCACTGTATCTTTTAGTCATAGTCTTAGTTATTAGGCTTAGTTTTTCTTCAACGTGAGAATGCTCCTTAACAACTGTTGTTAATTAGTCCTTTTGTTATTTTGACAATGTCTCTTGCATGTAGGAGTTTCAAGAATAATTAATTGAATATACAATAATAAAATTCATACTTTGATTGATCGATTCAACTCCGACTATGGTATGTATAACATTATCATATAAAGAATAGGAATTATGATTACTGGAAGTGGTGAGAAAGATGATAAAATCATAGCCTTTCTTTCATTTCTGTAGACCTATCCGAGAAGACAAAAAAACGCATATTAGAATGGAAAAACACAGAGGAAGGAGAGAAACTCGTCCTATGCCCACATTAGTCGGATAAAGTTTCTGTCTCATTGGGTTACAAACACACTACAATGCGGTTACCCATAACAATAGACAATGAGCAATGTGTAACAATAATAAGTCCAATAACAATAGTGATAAAAAAATTTGGACTTACACAATAAACTCAATTATTTTAACATTAAATTAATTTGGGTCTAAAATTAAATTCCACAAATTTATGTTAGTCCATAAAATTTATTCCAACATTGTAAACCTTTCTTAAATAGGTCAATAGATTTGTTGGATTACACCTAATTCTCATCTCTTGTGTTTTGAATTACTTCTCATCATTTAGATTGACCTTCGCTAAAGACTTATCACAAACACTTTGGGAACCCATATTCAAAGAGCCTATTTTCCTCTTAGAAGCAATTGTTTGATCATTTGAATCGAAAAGGGGCTTTGTACTAAGGTCAGTCGATCCATAAGATCTGGCATGCCAAGCACCTTCATATATTCATTAAGTCAAAAAGTTAGATCAAACATATTTTTCACATGCTTGGTGGGACTCTATCGATCATTTTAAGAAATTTCCAAAACTAGGGTTCGATCTCAATTGGCATGCGTTCTTAGGTTCAAGGAAGTACATTATGTCAAGTCAATAAACTAATCCTAGGCACTGGTGTAGTAGGAATATTGGTAACAATAGTACTGCCTCAGATAATCCTTGTACCCAAGGAGTAGGCATAGGAAGTCAGCTGATGATTGGTAGTTTGGTCACCAAACTTTGCCTAATGCTAACACTTCTTTTGTCAAGGATAGTAGAACAACTTCCTTAGGAACAAAGAAGGACATGCTATCATGACAACCCTAGTTATTTGAGAACAAATTAATGATGGACTACATGACATGGTGGTAGAATCATCCAAACATTTAGCTGACATTGTAAAGCATATAGTCACAACCAAGTCCATATGGCTTAATGTGGAAGAGGGAATGGAGATCCCTTTTAAGCAACCATGCATACAGAGATTCCATACATAACAAATAGACCAGCTTACTGGATTGAAGGGCATGCCTTTCTGAATCCTAATATCCAATTCAATCATTTTAAGATGATCATGAGGCTAGCCATTGCTTTTGTGCATATTGGTTGAAATAGGGGAAATAGAGTGAAGGAGGTTATACCCAAGGCAGTTATGCTTTTGGTGGTTCATCACACTAAGGTAGTGGTAATGGTTATATACCACTACAATTTAATAACTCTTATGCAAACACTCATTATTATTCCAACCCCACATTCCACATTCCAAAATTAGTGAAGACGTAGCATGCGAAGGGGGGTTGAATCATTCTTTCAAACTTTTTAGTCTTCTGAAACTCAAACAAAGTCTATCAAGTGTTTACACTTGAAAGCAATGAAAAATACAAGTTAATAAGCTTCTGAGGTGATTAAAAACTTAATAAAATTTTAGAAAATAGCTTGAAAAGAGAAAGAATATTCACACAATAAAAAAAATATTGTAGGTAGAAAAGCACATGAGAAGAGGGGTTAAATCGTGTTTGCATTTTATGAACACATTTGATCTCTCCATCAGGCATAATCCCCACTATCAAAGAATGGCAGTTTATTTATGGAGTTTTGCTATATGAATATTCTATGCCATATTCCCTAGGAGCTCACCCATTCCAAAATTTCTCCAAGTCAAGCATGCTTAACCATGGAGTTCTTTAGTGATGGGCTACCAAAAAGAAGATACATCTTCTTGGTATAGGTAGTACAAATCAATTCATATAAACCATCCTCAACTATATAGTCCCATACCTATACAGCCTTAGGATCCCTCTCGTGCTATTATGTAACCGGTTCATTCATGTGTAGGTAAAGATGTAAACAAGAAGAGGGATTGCATCGTGCATTGATCCTTTTTGCGTTTTCTGAAACTTCTGAAAACAAATACTATCAAGTATACAACTTCTAGTCCAATGGAAACATAGTCAGTAGCTTCATAAAGTAGATTTTTGAACCTCATTAAATAAAACACTCATTTTTAAATGAAATAACAGAAAGCAAGAAAGATGTATAAGATCAAGAGTAAGTAAAGGCACAATAGAGACAAATAAAAGAGAGAAGACACAAAGGATTTTATTATTGGTTTAGCTAACATGCCTACATTCAGTACTCAATAACCATTAAGGTTCCAATCAAAACAACTTTCTCAACATGAGAAAGTAAAGTTAGATAATCTTTACGTTAGCCTTTTCAAGCTCTCACTTGTGCCAGCAGACCAACATAGAGATTGTCAAAAGTTTAGTATTCTTTTACAGGCCTTTCCAGTATAAACTGAGTAGTATTGTACTAGCCTCTCCAAGCTAACATGAGTAGTATTATACTAGCCTCTCCAAGCTAATATGAGTAGTATTGTACTAGCGTATCTAAGCTAACATGAGTAATATTGTACTAGCCTTTCCAAGCTAACTTGTGATCAGTAGCTACCCCTACAGTCACATTGAAAGTAGTCTTGACACTGGCCTCTCTAAGCTATGCCGTGAGCAGTAAGAACCTCTACTGTCGTATTAAAAGTAGTCTTGACACTGGCCTCTCTAAGCTAAACCGTGAGCCGTAGCAACCTCTACTGTCACGTTGAAAGTAGTCTTGACACTGGCTTCTCCAAGCCAAACTATGAGTAGCAGCAACCATTACTGACGTATAGCAAGTAGTTTTACAGTAGCCTTTCCAAGCTCTCTCACAATGATCACTATTGGATTGAGGATACAAAAGTTAAATATTTGGGTTGCAGCTCAGACTAACCTATACTCGAGTTTCCTTAACATATACATAAAAAGTTCTCGGGAAAAACTTGAATGACTTTCTTCTTCTACTTCTTCCAGAAGAAGAGCACAAATCTAACTAAGAATGTAGAAGAAAGATTTTCTTACACTTCAAGGATGAAACTGATTACATGATAAAGACTAAATATTCTAGGAAGTGAAAAGAGATTTTTGCAGAGTTTCCTCTCTTGAATCTTCAAATCTCTCATCTATCTTCAAGCTTAGCATCTCCTTATATAGTGGTTTTTTTTGTGACCGTTGCCATAAATTAGTTCCTCAAATGACACGTGTTGAACATTAGTTGTGTCTTAAAAGGAACAACTAGAAGAGAGGTTGATGGATCTGTCACATTGATTGCAGAAGCCATTGTAAAGTTAAGTTTTCTGATCTTGCGTCATAAACTACTTTTCTACTTTTTGAGCATAGTTTTTGAACTACTTCTTCAAGAAGCCAGGGTGGTTGATCAAATAGGCAAAAAAGATGATGTACTAGTTTGAAAATAGGTTTGACTTGATTATTTGAATTTTAAATTTCAAATTTCCCTCCCTTTCCTGTAGCATTTTTTGCTCCACTCACAGTGAGCTTTCTGATGAACGCAATTAGTCACTTGAAGAGTTTTTCACTTTTTGATCTTCAATCACACCTTCTTTGCTAATTATATCTTTGTGATTATGATGATTGAAGATTAAGTAAAACGTTACTCTTGGACATGAGTTGATATCTTCATCATGAAAGTACTTTCTGATGTCCTGTACTATTTTTCGAAGTCTCTGAACTTGGTTCCTTGTAATGATCCAAACTTCTTCTCATCGTTAGCTATTAATTGCTTAGGTAATTTCACTTCTATTTTATTTCAGATCCCATAATATGAGATGAACATGTTTACACATGTATAGTGAAATATATTCTTATTTGAGTAAGTCTTGCTCTTGCTAAATGATAGAAATCTGTTATAATCTTACACGGAACTCAATAAAGATATCAGTTGTTCTTCAAAGCATTTTCTTTAAATTGGTTTTGTTCTCATTCAAAACAAATAAGCACAAAGGGTTCTGGAGCTAACAATCTCCCTTTTTTTTATGATGACTAACTAATTTGAAGAAAATATTTTGAAGAAATAATTGAAAGAAATATTACAAAAATTTAAACATGATATAAACATTCTCTCAATCTACATTCAAAAAGATTTTTAGGAAGTTCTTTTTTTTTAAGGCATGATATGAATCATACAAAACTTTTTGGCCTTAAATGACAATTAATCAATGCTGTTGTTGTTTTGCTTGAAGCATAAGACAGACTTAATCATGCTTTCTGAACGTTATAAGAGCAGATGTTAAAGAGAAAGATGTTTAAGCTATAGATAAACAACTAGCTTGATCATTTGTCATAAGAAAGGAACTTTCTGAAGATCCTTATGCTTGAAAATTTAACAAGTAATACTTGTGATATTTTATCATAACTAGATCCATTTTCAGCACATAGTAATCCAAGAGAAGCTTTTGAAAGGAATGCTCAAAGATATGATAAATTAAACAGAGCTTTGTAATTTTTTAAAAACAAACTGATACTTATGTAGTTTCTAATGCTCAGAGAAACCATAAGAAAGATAAGATCAACATATTGCTATGCAAGGTTTCTAAAGCTCATTTTGGGATCAATCCTTGAATAAACAAGAAGGAGCTTTTGTACTGTGCTATGAAACTTTTCCATAAGAATTAGATTATGAAAAAGATGTTTTCAAAACAAAGGATACATGAACTTTTAAAACGAGTTTTGTAAGAAAAACACATTACTCCTCGAGAGATTTTTGAAGCTTGTTAACTGATCTTGGTCTTTTTAACATGTGTAAGTGCATGTTTCTGAAGACAAGTCAGAAACTATTTACAACCAAACATTGATCAAGTTAAACACAATATTTTGGAATACCATTTGTGAACAACCGATTTTATTCAATCTTTTTAACAATAAAATCCAATAGTTTGCACTTAATTTACCATTTTTTTATTTATTTATTTATAGTTTCATTTCTTGTTTAAAAGAAAAAAAATATAAAAATAAAAAAATAAAAAAATTTGGGAGAAGAGTTCACGGACTCTCTCATTTTCTCCTTTCCCCTCACCCCCCCCCGAGACATACACGTGAAGTTACAGTAACCTGGGGAGGGGGAAAGCATAAAAAATAAAAAAGGATGCAATGATAGTGTTTTTGATTTTTTAAATATCTCTTTCGGTGGAATGGATGGATCCGAAGAGCTTTTTTTTTACATATTGAGATCATGGAGGAATCGGGGGGAGATTTTTTTTTTCTGAAGACAAAAAAAATTCAAACACAAAAAGAAACATCAGAACATCAATTGAAAAACAACCTGCAAGAAATCATCAGCCAGTCTAGCAAATACAATTTAGAAGCGAAAAAAAGAAAGATCAAGGTAAATAATCAGCAATTTCATCATCATATCATCATTTTAAAAAAAAAAAAAAGAAAGAAAGGAAGACACAGGGGGCCGTGGCCACCCTTCACCGCCATGACCCCTCCTTGATCCATCTTCATACTTTGCATCTTCCCCCTCCATGGACCACCATTACCGGTTCCCCCTCTCCCTCTAGCTTGTCACTATCATCATCATCCAAGCCGCGGCCTCCCACCACCATAACCACCACACACCCTCCAACCGCGGTGTCCCTGTTTTCATCATCACCGGATCCTCATCATCATCATCATCCAAGCCGTGGCCTCCCACCACCATAACCACTACACACCCTCCAACCGCGGTGTCCCTGTTTTCATCATCACCGGATCCTCATCATCATCAACCTCATCCCCTCCATGAAACACCACCACAGCCACTCTTCCTTCACCAACCCCAGCCACCAAACCATCTCTTCTTCCTCCCCTTCCACCATCGGCCTCCCCCTCTCGGATCATCACCACTACCGGCGGCCCCTCCCCTCCGTAACCACCACCTCCAAAGCTCAACCCTCGTACCACCTCCTATCACCATTGCGAACCACCGTCATTAGCCTTTACCCCAACCACCCCACCCACCTGCTGCCGAAAGCTCCAAATTCCCACAGCTACAACGTCTTACGCCGCTCCCCCACTGATGACGCTGCCGATCCGCTCGTGACGCAGCCCGTGCTGCAGATCCATTCACGATGCTGCCCTTCCACCGTCGCGGAGCTCGCCATGACCACCGCCACCGTTGTAAACCGTGATCCCCGAGCCAACTTCCCCTTCTCCCACGAGCCACGTCTTCTCTCATCCTCACTCTTCAGATCCGGTCCCAAAGCGCGTGCACTGGCCCGCGATCCACGACCTCCATGTCTGCAATGAGCGGTCCCTGTTCCTTCTCACCATCTCTCTTGTTTTTCTTTTTCCCTACACTCTCTGGTCCCTATCTCTCTCAGATTCTCAACCTTTCTCTCAATCATTCTCTTCCTCTGCCTTCTTTGCTCGTGACCGTGTATGTGTGGAGAGAGAGAAAAAAATATGTATTTTGTGTATATGAGAGTGAAAGGGAGCTGTGAGTGTGTGTGAGGGGAGTGACCGTGTGAGTGATAGATTAAGTTTTTATTTATTATTATTATTATTTTTTTTATTTTGTTGGTTTTATTTAGATTTTAAATTTATTTATTTGAATTTAAATTCATTTGGCTTAGTTATTATTTGTTTTATCTTGTGATCTTTTGGGTTTTATTTGTTAAGTTTGGATTTTGATCGGCCTAAATGAACTTAAAAAAAAAAAAGAGGTTTACTTAATTCGAGTTTAAATTTTAGTTTTGTTTGTTTAGTTAATATTTATTTATTTACTTATTTATTTTAGTTTAAAAGATTTAATTGTTTGGATTGGGGTATTAACAATAAAAAGGAAAATTTCAGTTGCTTTTGGTTTCGAGTAAATATTGGAGTTTTTACTTCTTTATTTTAATTATTATTATTATTATTATTATTATTATTATTATTTTTCTTTTTTTAGAACAATATAAAACATACAAGTGGTTTAAGAAATTAGTTGGATAGAATTGTTTTATTAGAATGGAATTTGGGCTTTGATTTAGTTTAGGCCTAAATAGTTTTTTTTTAGCTTGTAATAAAATTTTGATATTTCGATAAAAAAAAAAGGAATTTGTAATATATTTTCTTTTTTTTATTTGAATGAAATTAGGTGAATTAATTGCAAAAAAAGAAAGAAACAAAAACAAGTGATTCAATTCAATTTCATTTAATTTCATTTTATTATTTTGGGTGAATTTGATGTTAATGTTTCTATTAATTGAAAAAGACTAAAAAATAAAATTAGGACCTTTCTTTAGTTTAATTATTTTATATGTTTATACGTTTTGTTTAAATTAACTATATAATGATATTCATGAATGTTTTTTAGTGTCTTGCTTAGATTAAGAATGTTTGTGTCTTATGTTTTTTTAGTTCAATTACTTTCTGTGTTTGTGTTTTGATTAAATTTAATTGTGTAATTGTAATATTTTGCATTTCTAGTTTAATTATTTTACATATCTTGTGTATTTGCGTTTGTGAATTACTTATTTAGTTTTGTTATTTTATGTGTTTGTATGTTCACTTAAGTTAATTGTGCTTAATTTTATAGGTTCCCGTTAAAATTAGAATTTTGTCTAAAAGAGAAGTGGTATCCTTTTTTTTGATTCAAAATAAGTACTTGAGTGTTTTATTGGAATTTATATACTTAATTAATTGATGAATTGTATATAAAAAGAGAGAGAGGTTAATTGAGTAGGAGACGGTTTGTTAATCTCATGTTTCAGAATATTTTAGCTGCGACGGCTTGATATTCAAAGTCTTTTTTAAAATAGAGTTAATTTGACCGCGACGGTTTGTTAACTTTATGTTTTAGAATATTTTAGCTGTGACAGCTTAATATTCTAAAATTCTCTTTCAAAATTAACTTTCACCACTTAATTTATTTGTAAATAATTTTCCTCATATTTTTCTATGCTATTTGTGCATTTTGTTTTCTTTATAAATTTCTTTTTCCTAAATTTTATTTCAAAATATTTTATTTAACTTTTGTTATTGAAGATAAAGAATTAATTTAGCCGTGACGGCTTGTTAACTCGATATTTCGAACATTTGAGTTGTGACAGCTTAATGATTCGAAAATTTCCTTAAAAATGTTTGTTCTCTTCTATATTTGCTTCTATTGATTTATAAAAATACATAAAAAATAATTTTCTTCTTTTTTTTCTCTTATTTGTAAATATTTATAATTTATATATTTATCTTCAATTTAAATTTGCTCATTTATTTAGTAAATTTCTTATTCAAATAAAAATGTTAATTTAGCCGTGACGGCTTGTTGACTTAATATTTTGGATACCTGAATTGTGACAGTTTGGTATTCCTGAAGTTTCTTTTAAAGAATTTCTTTTATTTATAGTTTCATTATAAGTAGAATAAAATAAATGTTTAAAAGAGGTTATTTATTTAATTTGCACAGTTAATTAAAGTCACAGTCAGGGCGGGATTGTACTAAGTGCGTGGGATTAAATTCTGCCCTTCCTATACATAACCGACTCAGAACTCAAACTGGTTTCAAAGACTATTTTCTAAAAATGGGTTTTTCCAACGTTTTCCCAATTTTAAATAAACTTGGTGGCGACTCCAATATTTTCAAACAAAAAATTCTCTTTTTTCGCCGTCCCCGTTGCGATCCCGGTTGCGACAGATGGCGACTCCACTGGGGAATTCCAAGAGAGTCAGGCCTGTTTTATTTAGTTGTGCAAATTAAATATAACCTTTTGATGTTTGTTTTCCTTTCCTTATTTTACTCTGTCTAATATTGTATGCTTTGCCTCTTTACAGAATTTCGCTTTTCATATGTTTATTTATAGTGATAGCTTTATTTGTAAAAACCTTAGGGTAGATGACTATTACTGAATGTTGTACGTGTTTGTTTGAGTGGTTTTTGCAGGTATTAGTCATGGGTAGTCTTAGGATTTCAGGTTTGTATGCTCTCTTCACACACAACACTTACATGTTAATCACACACGAGTGGGGCCCTATTCCCGGGTCTGAGTGTAACTTGAGATAGGTAAGAGATTGCGTAGTGGTAGCCATTTTGGATGTTCATCCTGTTTGGTTATCGCGAAAATCTCATCTAGAGTGTGATTCTTTCATGAATACCCTACACCTAGCGGTTTACCTGCTGTTGTGGGTAACATTCTGAAATGAGTCTTAACTCTAGAGACCATATAATTCTGAGAATATAGACCCACCCAGTGAAAGTGTTCACAAGGTAGAACGACCATAGGACCATAGAATTAACCTCCAGAATTTGCCTCACATAGGACACAAAGAGAGCGTGCATTTTCCTTAACTCCTTTCTTTGTACATAATTTCCTATCATTGTTCTTTGTGCATAATTTCTGTTCATTTCCTAAATTGTTTACTATTCCTTTTTTCATTTAAATTAAATTTTTTCTTTCTATTATGGCAGGTTTGTTAGAAGGTTGAATTGAAATCTTAATGTGAGTATCTTTGTAAAATGGAAACGAATATAAGACCAAACAGTTAAGAAGGTGAAAAGTTGAAAAGAACTTTGCGTCTTAAAGCCAAGACATCTGACACAAAAAGCCTGAGATTTGTGGGTCAACTGCTGAGGTTACCACAACATCTGTCTCTCACCAGAAAATATGGAAAGATCTTGAATCTCTTAGAAGTGGAAGAGCAGGAAGAAGCAATCACAGCACTGGCACAATACTATGATCCTCCGCTTCAATGTTTCACTTTTCAAGACTTCCAGTTAGCACTGACCATTGAAGAATTTGAGAAAATCCTGGGGTTACCACTAGAAGGAGAAAAACCCTATCACTACCAAGGCCATTATCCTTCTTTACAAACCCTATCAACTGTCCTAAGGGTAGGCGTAAAGAATCTGCATGAAGTACAGAAATGTAGGAATGAGACCTATGGATTCTTAAGAGATTACCTGGAAGAGCACATGCACCATCTAGCACAAGCAGAAGATTGGGATACTCTTGCAGATGTACTGGCCCTCACCATCTACGGCACTGTCTTATTTCCGAACATTGAAGGCCTTGTAGACTTTGCTGCTATTGACGTATTCCTTGCTCGCAAGTTCCATGGCCATAATCCTGTTCGACCCTCTGGCAGATGTTTATTGTACTCTGAACTTTTGCCATGAGAGAAATGGTAAAAGAATTTTGTGCTGTTTACCAATGCTATATGTGTGGGTTACTTCGCACATATTCCAAAGGAATTACAGAGCGCCTTGTCCGATTGAAGACCTACGAATGCATAGTATCAAGAAGAAGAATAGACAAGAGTGGGCTCAAGACCTGGCCAAATTGGATGAGAAGATGATACGATGGTATCCTTGGAGGGAGGATGGTCAAACTCTGATTTGCTCGAGTCTTGGAAGATTTCCAAATGTACCTCTCATGGGTACCCAAGGATGCATAAATTATAATCCTGTCTTGGTGTTACGCCAACTCGGTTATCCCATGATGGGACCTCCTTCTGAAGCTGCAGTTACTCCGTTTATCTCATATTATCAAGACTCCAAAGACATCGACCTATTCCAGAAGATCCGGTCCGCTTGGAACAAGATTGTCAAGAAGGGAAAAGAACTGGGAGTTAGGAGTTGTGCTGTGAAAGAAAGTTATCATCAATGGGTGAAAAATAGGGCTCAAGAGATCAAAGCGCCCTTCAAGGTCATAATCATTACTCCTCTGGACAATGTATCAACCTGGGGTTTCCATGAAAATGAAGAAATCAAGAAAGTGAAGGAGAAACTAGACAAGGTTGAACAAGAAAAGATGCAAGTAGAAGTGAGTTGAAAAGTGTCCACCATAACTACATGAAGTTAAAGCGAGAAAGCACTAAAAAGGATCAAGCTCTAGGCGGAACAAGCAAGAAGGCTGAAGATGGGGCATGAACACATGATGAAAACTAAGGAATGCCTCAAAGCTGCCCGGCAAGAGCTTGGACTTCGGAGACAGAGGCGTGACAAAGTGCTAGCTGAAAATCAACAAGCGAAAGATCTACTCAGAAAGGCCAAAATTGCTTGAAGAAAGCTGCGTTAAAGGTGAAGAACAAATGAGACAACAAATGGAAGAATTGAACAATGAGTATCAAAGGAAGATTGAAGAACTAAGCCAACACATGCATGATGAGATCATGGAATATCAAGTTGCTCTGGAAGAAGAAAAGGAAAGAGTTGCAGGTTTGGATTCCGAAATACAACATCAGAACCACATTATTCATGAGCTGAAGACTCGCTTTTCAAACTTGGCAGGATTGGCTAATGCGGCCATCGAAGATGTTCCAAGATACTTAGGATTGGCCGAGCAAGGAATAATCCCTTTCAAGACCCCGATTGAGATTAGCAATTTTGTTGACTACTGTAAAGACTTGATTGGGAGAATGAAACGAATAATTGCTGAAAGATGTTGAGAAAGGCCTTTATGGCTTTATGATGTATTTCTTTTCTCGTTTTGGAAGTGAATGTAAAACAAAAAGGGGATGACAGTTATAATACCCCTTGATGAATGAAAAATCCTTGTTCCTCTGCATTGTGTTGGTCTCATAGCGATACCCATGACTTAGTACTTTTGAACGAGACGTTACGAGAGCGATTATCATCAAAGATACTCACATCAAGACTCAACTCGATCATTTCTAACAAATAGCTATGTTTTTATCTCTTACTTTTCACTAAAATTGTTTTCTTGTCTAGGTAAAAATCCATCACAATTGGGCGCCCAAGGAAAACCGATACCGATCAAACTCGAGTTCACAATACGAGCAGGACCAAAATGGCTGGAGGGAATGGTGACACAGAAAGGGGTATCCCAATCACAACTACTTCTGAAGTAGGAAGAAATCTGAGCGATGAAGTTGATGCAGTGAGAGGAAAACTGAATGAACTGTCAAACAACCAAGGAAGGTTGGAGGATATGATGCGGGCCATACAAGAATCACTTAACCTATTGGGAGCTCATTCAACAAATGTGCAACCAAGTACCACGACACTGGGTATGCCTGTGGTACCGGGTGTAGCTCTAAATGTCACTGCAGGGATGAATGATATGGGTGGAATCCCGAATAACTTCCATGGGCAACCACCGCCCACGATACCATTGGTAATCCCTATCGGAGAAGGCTATCGTTCCTTAGAAAATGTGCAAACTTATGAGCACGGGCATGTTACTCCTGTCTGGGAGCAACCTCGTGTGGTCATCCAGAAGCAGCCATCCTCCTCAGAAAATAGTCGTGCAGAGGCAGAAAAAGGAAAGTTCAAAAAAGAATGGATGGAGAAGATTCAAGAGCAGATTCGGGCTATTCAAGGACCTAGCCCCTATGGGTATGTGGAAGTTGAACAACTCTGCCCTTCTACTGATGTAGTAATCCCTAGGGACTTCAAGGTTCCTGACTTCTCAAAGTATGAAAGGACGGGTAATCCTTTTTTTCACTTGAAGAGTTATTGTACTAAGATGGCGATATGGTGAAAGGATGAAAAATTCCTCATCAGCTTCTTCCATGAAAGCCTGACTGGACCTGCTCTAGAGTGGTATATTCAACTAGACCACTCAAAGATTTCTAATTGGAGAGAATTGGCAGATCTGTTCATGAGTCAATACAAGTTCAATCTTGAGGTGGCACCTACACGGGAGCAATTAAGCTCTATGCAGAAGAAGAAGGATGAATTGTAACACCCCGATTTTTCTGTCCGAGGGAAATGACCAAAATGCCCTTGAGGTCATTTCCTGACCCGAGCTCGAGGGTAACCAACTCGGTCATCCTCGAAGGGTCAACTCAATGTTTGAAGGGGATTGAATGGCCTTTGAATGCTTTCGGAAGCGAAAATTTCGTTTCGCATTTGGTCAAAATGACCAAAATACCCCTATAGCGTTTTTACGCGGGTAAAGGTGCCGTTTGAGCCCGGAACTTTCCCCAGAGGTTTAAAAACATGTTTTAATGTGTCTAGAGGTCTCTGTTCAAGTCCCGGTGGCCCCGGGAAGTTTTAGTGCAAAATTACGATTTTGCCCCTAGAATAGTGTTTTTGAGCTTAATGACGTAATTAAGCAAACCTAAGTAATATTAGGCTCTAAACGAAGATTAATTTATTTCCCTAATTAATCTAGAGTCAAAATAATTTATTAAAGTCAATTAGAACCTAAAATTGCTTAGATTAAACATTAAATCCCTTTTTAGAACTCAAGATTCCTAGTCTTGGAATCTTAAATAGTGTTTTCTCTTTCCAATTCCTTAAATCAAGGAATTGTGTCTAGAGTTGTTTAAACTCTAAATTGAGGATTTAACTCTCTAATGGTGCAAGACCACTCCTTAATTATGTCTAGACCACCTTAATTACCTATTTACCTTACCTAAACACTTTCTTACAAATTCCTAATCTTAAGCATAATCAAAGATACACCTAAACACAACTCTAAACCACCATTAAAATGCAAACTAATCCTCCCCTTGGCTGCAACATGGCCGAACAGCCCACTCCCCATTGACCACATGTTTAATTATTTTCTCACTCAAAGAACCATGCTTGAGGCCATACCTTGAACCATACCTCACCATACCTTAAGCCATACCTCACCATGCCTCAAGAACACATTATCTCACCTCATGGAACACATGGAACCCTCCAATTCTGCACCTCTTGGCCGAAAATGCATCAGCCCATTCACACCCTCCATTTGTTTCATTTCTCTATAAATAGAATGCCTTGAGGAGCTTGCACCACTTTTAGATCATTTGCTAAGTTTAGGAAACACTCAAAGCTTTTCTTTTCTCTCAAAGTTCTAGTGTTCTTCAAGTTCTTCAAGCTCTTCAAAGTTCTTCATCATCTTCATCTTCTTCTTCCATCTTCAAGTTCATCACACCAAGTAGGGATTTTCTTTCATGTATTCTTTTCTTTAAAGTTCTTGTTTCAAGCTTGATGTTCATAGTTTCTCTTGTTTCTCTTTAGAACTTCATTTCCACTCCTTTTTCCTTTTCATTTTTCGGCCATAGGCCTTGAAGAACAAAGGAAGGAGAGCTTGATGATGAGAGTTTCATGATGATGTTCATCACTTGAAACAAACTCTAGAGCTTGATCTTTGTTCTTGAGCAAAAATGTTTTTAGTTTTTCCTTTCTTGAACTCTTGAGAACTTTAGCTTTAGTGATGTTTTAAAATGGCTCTATGAACTCAATGATGAGGACTCATGATGTTGGTGTTAATATATCATCAAGATCATGAACTTTAGAGTTTTAAAATGTTCCTTTTCTTCTTGATGATTTCGGCCAAATCCATTAATTTTCTAAGTTTCATGGTTTGATTTCCTAAAAATATTATGTTGAGTTTTAAGAACTCTAAGCTTGACTTTACCTTGTTTGGATGAGTTTGGGTTATGGTTTAAATTCCTTTAAAGTCTTGTCAAGAGCTCTAGAAATGATAAAATGAACTTGCATAATTTATTTTATGCTTACATCCATATTTACATTCTTGCTATGCATCTTTGCTTTCTAGCTATCACTTAAGAACATAAAGATTAAAATGGAACTTGTATCATCACTTAATTTAATTCTCGAAGCCTTTCTATTTCGGCCTTAAAGTCGATTGTTGTTGGGCCTAGAGCACTAAAATAAAGAATTGAACTTGCATTATCACCTAATTAATTTCTCGAATGCCTATCTATTTCGGCCTTAAAGTCGATTGTTGTTGGGCCAAGAGCACTAAAATAAAGAATTGAACCATGCATATTTACCTTCAAGCTTGCACGTTTAAGTTTATGCCTCGCATATTTACTTTCAAGCTTGCGTTTAAGTTATGCCTTGCATATTTATTTTTAAGTCATCACTTTTCCTAGTAAGCAAGATTAAAAAGTAAAAGCATGAGCACGTTTAGTTTGTGTCACAACTTAAGAACCTAGAGCTCAAAGACTTGCCCATTTCATTCCAAGTTAAAGTTATATGTGAATGTATTCCTTGAATGCATAATTTATTAAGTAGTGATGATGGGTTTGCAATGAGTTTTCATCTAGCTACTAGGACCAATAGTCTATGTTTTAAGTTTTCCTTAAAGCTTTACAAATCTTTATAAGGTTACGTCATCACAAGTTGTGATTTTATTATCTTTTAGGGGATGGAATATGTTTTGGTCAGTGACCTAAGGCTTCACTTAGCCTCTTGCTGAATTAAAATGTTTAGCAAAGAGTTTTAGAAGTTCTAGAATGATTCGGGAGAAACTAGTTAACTTATGTACCTAGAAATGTCAATTTAACTCTCTCATTTAAGTTAAATGTTTTCGGTTCTGATGTGATGAGTGTGATGCTGTCTGATGATGTTTTGATGTGTTGGAATGTGTGAAAATATCATATGATGATGTAGAAGCGATCCTATGCATGATAGGTAAGAAACTAGCTAACTAGTAATACCGTAAAGCTAGAATTTAACATAGTTTTGACCCATTTGTTTATGGAACCTTTCCAAACTGTTTTAATGGGGACATAATCAGATTTAGATTGTTTAGACATGAAAAACTTGGTATCATTTGAGTTAGAATTGAATTCTAGCACCTATGGGGAAACTAGTAACTAGAAAACCGTAAAAATGCAAATGTAGAACTCTTAGAACATTTAATTTTCTGGATTCTGTCCAGCACCCTTACAACATGATAAACATGATTAATAATTAGTCCTTAAGCATAGGAATGCCTCATAATTGATTTAGATTTAATCCATAGCGCCTTAGCCAGTAGCGGAACCAAGAAAGGGTCTAAGGCGTAAGTTCTAGAACCCGTATTCACATGTTAGGATTTCCACCCTATGCCATTCAGATTTAAAAGTAAAATGAGAGGATTATGAATGATGTTTAATTATGAGCCTTAGGTGCTTAAAATACGAACGACGGATGTAGAGAACTATATCTCAAGATTAAGACCCGTAAGGGTCAAAGCATAAGCTACCGTAAGGGTGAGCGTTTGGATGTTTTATGATGATGCATGAAGTATGCTAATGATGATGATGTTATTCATATGAGGAATTTATGAGACTATATGTTTATGTGGCATAAAGCAAATTTGGAAGGAAATTCGGTGTAATGACCGTTGTGCCTTAATTTCCAACAAATTTGGGGACTTAAAGAGATTTTGAAAATTAAGGTACTAAGATGGGTTCTAGGATGACACCGGTTCGGCCGAGCACCTCCATAGAACTCATGTGACATCGGTACCATTTTACACTCTTAGGTGACACGGGTTCGGCCGAGCACCCCTAAGAGTTTTGTCCCCTAACCCGTACTCAGATAGTCGGGATTTATGATTTATGATGCGCTTATCGTTAAGTGGTAAGTAAGAACTAGTGACGACTAGTTAAGGTATGAGCTCATAACCTAGATGTATGACACGTTCTGGGTGACACCGGTTCGGCCGAGCACCCCCAGTTCGATTGTCTTTTAGGGTGGCCCATGAGGAAGAGAAGTTTCATGATTATGATTATGTCACTAAGTTTTGTCCCATATGAATGTTACCATTGCCACTTTATGCCACCAAGAATGATGATGCTTGATGTTACGTTTTATGTATGTGCATTAGGTAGTGCCATGCATACATTTTCTAATATGTTGCATCCATGACATTAAGATCATCCTAAAATGAATGGACTTTGGCTAAAATATATTTTAAAGTTTAAAATGAACCTAATACATGCTCGGTCACTTTGTATAAATAAACCCAAGGTTCCTGAGGACGTAGATGATGACACCTAGGTAGTAGGAGGCCCTACTGAGATTCTTTAGCAAGATTCTCACTCCCTCTACCTCTTTCTTTCCGTCACGTCTTGAGATGGCGGCGTTAAGTGGTGTTCGTGGACACGCCCGACATGGGAGGTGCACCATGACCTGGACCACGGGTCATTCCATTTTGTGGAGTCGATGCCTGCGGTTAGAGTATTCATGTTGATGGGTTGACCCTTCACTCCCCCTGTACGTCCCCTAGAGGAGAGGCTTCGTCGTACCCCATCATCCACGTCCGCCGCTCGAGACTACCCCCAGTATGTGCCCCGTTGCCCGTCGTCTTTTTCGGAGGCGGATCCTTCCGAGGACTCGGCAACCCAGGCACCCTCCGAGGGATCTTCCCCCTCCATACCTATGGACTTTGGAGAGGATAGCGAGCCCACCGTGACTCGGCCGCGTGCCACGACGGCCAGAAGATGCGGCCATACCGGGACTCACACTCGATCCCCGCTCCGCCTCTTCACGCCCGAGGAGCTCGCCCAGTTTCTAGGATATCTGCCTCGATCACGAGATAGTCGCCAGTAGGAGGCCGTGGATGGCCCGAGTTAGAGCACACACCACTTAGATGGGGATAAACCTTCTTTTGTTTAGAGGTTTCCCATTAGATGCACTCGGATAGGGGAGTAGATCATGTTCATGTTTATGTTGTATTTCCTTTCCTGTACTTTCCTTGTACTAAACTAAGTCCCACACTTATAAGTGGGAAAATTATATATATATGAGATGATTTTCAGTGTTACTCATGGTGTGCCTTATGTTATGATGTTGTGAGACATTTGTGTACCATACATGGTTTAGCGCCTATGGCATCACCTTGACTCTCACTTTGTTTTCAAAACAAAATTACCCGTATTTTCCGCTAAGTAATTCAAAGATAAATGAGAACTATGAAGTAACAGACTAATGATTAACCTAAATATGTTCTAGAGTATTGGGTTAAAAATTAGGATGTTACATTATGGTATCGAGCTTGATTCGATTCTCATGGAGCACGAGGATTGGGTGACTATGCTTTCTAAAGCGTAATGCGATAGCTATGTCATGCGTAGTGCTTAGCTAGAGATAAGCTATAGGATAGAAGTGCATGACCCTTGTCTACTTGCGTGTGCCATGGTAACTAGCTCATTTTACATGGGAAATTGAGCCTGATCACTTCAGTGTTTATTGTCTCGTGTGTTTAGGAACCAATGGCACCAAGGAGACAACCTAGGACCCCGACCGAGGGGGACCAAAACGATGCTACTGCTGCTGCTGTTCGTGACATGGCTAGGGCCATGGAACGAATGTTCGAGAGGATGAACCAACAAGGGAACACCGGACGTGCTCCCCCTACTGCTGAGATGGTCGAGCAAGTGAGGTTTGGTGAGTTTCGCAAGGTGAACCCGCAAACTTTCCGAGGAGCCATGGACCCCGACCAAGCTGATGAGTGGATCAAAAACATGGAGAAGATCTACTCCGTGGTGGCTTGCTCAGAGGAGCAAAAGGTCACCTTCGCTGCTTATATGATAGAGTCGGATGCCGAGTTCTGGTGGACTGGCACCCGAAGACTGCTAGAAGCTTGATCTGCTTGTCAAGCGGGAGCTGTTCAAGACCTACTTCTATGAGAAGTACTTTCTGGAATCGGTGAGGAATGCGAAGGACATTGAGTTCATGCAACTGACCCAAGGAGGGTCTACTGTCGCCCAGTACACGGTGAAATTCGAGGAGCTGATCAAGTTCTCTAGGGTGTTTCAAGGAAACCCCGATGAGGTATGGAAGTGCGTCAAATATGAGGCCGGACTAGCAGCGAGAACTCAACTATCTTTGTGGCGCACATGGAGATTAGGGACTTCCTACCCTAGTCAACAAGTGCCGGATCATGGAAGAGGGACGAAGAAAATCAATCTTGCAAAGGCGACCGCGGAACAAGGGGCTAGCACCTCAAGCCCCAAAATTCAAGCCCCAATATCCAAACCAATCCCGAAATCACTATAATCCCTACCAAACCAACCAGTTCAAACCACAACACCAACAAAGAACCCCCTTCCACCAATAACCCAAGCAACCATACCGACCACAATTCCAGAACAACAACAACAACCGCAACAACAACAACAACAACAACCGACAAGGAGGGTCGGGCGGCCCCCGAAACAACCAAGGAGGGTCAAGTGGGACTAAGAACAAAACGGCCCAAGGAGGCCCCGCCTCCTTTGCTAGGCCTACACCGGCAATACTATGCCCCCAGTGCGGGAAAGATCATGGCAACCGTCCCTGCCTAGCTGGACAAAACGTGTGCTTCAAGTGTGGGAAGCCTGGCCACTACACCAATAGATGCAACAACGGAGGGCCAGCAAATCAGAACCCTAGGCCGCAACACCAAGGGAGGGTCTTCACCCTCAATGTAGGCAAGCGGACACATCCAGCGGTCTCATAGAAGGTAAGTGCGAAATAGATGGTAGGACCTTAAGCGTACTTTATGACTGGTGCAACACATTCTTTTATTTCTTATGCTAGTGTCGAGGCTCTAAATTTGAAAACTTCCAAACTTCCTTTTGATCTTATTGTCTCTACCCCCACAAATCATCCTGTGAATACTTGTTATTGTTGCCTAAATTGTCACCTCACCACAGAAAATAGATCATATGTTGTGGATTTAATTTGTTTACCCATGAAAGGTATAGGAGTAGTTCTTGGCATGGATTGGCTTCACGCCAACCGTGTATTGTTAGACTGTGACACCAAAACAGTTATCTTTCCTTCTCCCCCTAGTGAAATAAGTCAACCTTTGAAACTCTATCTCAATGCCATAGAGGTCTACTGTAGTGGGAAAAAGACTAAGGGATATGTTCTCCTAGCCGCTAGCGAAGTACACTTTGGCGAAATTTAGAGAATATACCATAGTGAGAGACTATCCCGAGGTATTTCGGAAGATATACCCGAGTTCCTCTCAGGCGAGAAATGGAGTTCTCCATTGAGTTGGCTCTGGGCGGGACCAATCTCCATTGCCCCTATAGAATGTCACCCCTAGAACTAGCCGAGCGTAAAACCCAACTTGAGGAACTTTTAGAGAAAAGCTCCATAAGACCTAGTGCTTCACCATGGGGAGCCCGGTCTTGTTTGTGAAAAGAAGGGCGGGAGTATGAGGTTGTGCATAGATTATAGGCAATTAAATCGTGTGTGATGAAAAACAAATACCCTTTGCCTAGGATTGATGATCTCATGGACCAATTGAGAGGAGCGGTAGTGTTTTCCAAGATCGACCTAAGGTCAGGATACCACCAAATTAGAGTGAGAGATCAAGATATACCAAAGACCGCCTTTAGAACTCGGTATGGACACTTTGAGTTAGCGGTGATGTCTTTTGGGTTGACAAATGCTCTGCGGTATTTATGGATTACATGAATAGGATCTTTAGACCCTATTTAGATCAGTTAAGTGGTCGTTTTCATAGATGATATACTCATCTATTCAAAGACCCATGAGGAGCATGGCGTCATTTGAGGATAGTTTTGGAGATTTTGAAGGAGAAAAAGCTGTATGCAAAACTCTCTAAGTGTGAATTTTGGTTGGAAGAGGTCAAGTTTTTAGGGCACGTTGTGTCAAAGGAGGCATAGCCGTTGATCCTAGTAAGGTAGAAGCCGTAGTGAATTGGGATAGACCGATCACCGTAGCGAAATACGGAGCTTTTTGGGCTTAGCAGGCTACTACTGTAGGTTTATCAAAGGATTTTCCCAGTTAGCCCTACCCTTGACCAAGCTCACTAGGAAGAATGCCTCGTTTGAGTGGAGCCCCGAATGTGAGAAGAGTTTTCAAGAGCTTAAAGAAAGGTTAACCACGACCCCAGTCTTAGTCTTACCTAGCCCCAATGTACCCTTCGAAGTATATTGTGATGCTTCGGGCAAAGGACTAGGGTGTGTGCTGATGCAAAATAGGCAAGTGGTAGCCTATGCATCATGACAACTCAAGCCTCACGAGGCTAACTACCCCACCCATGACCTAGAATTAGCCGCCGTAGTGTTTGCCTTAAAGATGTGGAGACACCATCTGTATGGTGTAAGGTTTGAAGTTTTCTCCGATCATAAGAGTCTCAAGTACCTCTTTGATCAAAAGGAGTTAAACATGAGACAAAGAAGATGGATGAAATTCCTCAAAGACTACGATTTCGGTTTAAGTTACCACCCCGGCAAGGCTAATGTAGTCGCCAATACCTTGAGCCGAAAGTCGTTACACCTGTCCCACATGATGATCAAAGAAGTTGAGTTGATAGAGAAGTTTAGAGATATGAATCTAGGGATGTCAGCAACCGATAGAGGGATAAAGATGTGCTATCTTAGTGTAACAAGTGGATTTAAGCAAAGAATCATGTTAGCACAACGAGAGAATGAGGAGTTCGAAGAGATCATAGATACCGTTAAGGCGGGAAAGTTGAAAGGTTTCGAAAGAGGCGAGGATTGGATATGGAGATTTGAGGGAAGGATCTGCGTACCCCAAGATGGTGACCTCCGAGAAAAGATCTTGGAGGAGGCTCACAAAAGCTATTTCACCATTCATCCCGGTGTTACCAAGATGTACCAAGACTTGAAGAAGATGTTTTGGTGGCCCGGAATGAAGAAGGATGTAGTCGCCTGGGTTAGTAAGTGCTTGGTATGTCAGAAAGTGAAAATCGAGCACCAAAAACCTTCAGGTTTGTTGCAACCCCTGTCAATCCCCGAGTGGAAGTGGGAATGCATATCTATGGATTTCGTGTGGGATTGCCTAAGACCCAAGCTGGCCATGATGCTATATGGGTGATAGTGGATCGACTAACCAAGTCGGCACACTTTCTACCTATTAGAGTGACATACTCTTTAGATAAATTGGCTCAATTATACATCCAAGAGATCGTAAGATTGCATGGAGTACCGTCGACGATAATCTCGGATAGAGATCCGCGGTTTACGTCGCGTTTTTCGGGAGCCTTTCAAAAGGCGTTTAGTTCAATGCTATGCTTAAGCCGCTTACCACCCACAAACAGACGGACAATCCGAAAGGACGATCCAAACCCTAGAGGATATGCTAAGAGCCTGCGTGTTAGACCAAAGGGGAAGTTGGGATAAGTACTTGCCTTTGATCGAGTTTGCGTATAACAATAGTTATCACGCGAGCATCGGTATGGCACCCGTCTGACGCATTGTATGGGAGGAAGTGCCGATGACCTTTATGTTGGTATGACTCGGGAGAACTATCCATAATAGGGCCTGATGTAGTGAGAGGCAGCGGAACAAATCAAGAGGATCAGGGATAGGATGCTCCTTTGCTCAAAAGTAGACAAAAGAGCTATGCGGACAAGCGGCACAAGCCCTTGGAATTTGAAGAGGGAGAACATGTGTTCCTTAGGATTACCCCCACTACAGGCATAGGGAGAGCCATGAAAGTCAAAAAGTTGAGCCCCCGATTCCTTGGTCCTTTCCAAATTCTTCAAAGGATAGGAGCAGTTGCCTACAAAATAGCCTTACCCCTAATCTTTCAAATCTTCATGACGTCTTTCACGTCTCTCAGTTAAGGAAGTATGAGTCCGACCCTAGCCACGTTTTAGAACCAGAGCATGTTCAGTTAAGGGACGACTTAACTTTCAATTTCCCCCTACGAGAATTGTGGACCTTGAGTCAAGCGGTGAGGTACAAGTCTGTTCCATTCGTAAAGGTAGCATCGGGGGGCGACAAATCCCAAGACTTTACGTGGGAACTAGAGTCAGATATGCAAGACAACTATCCCGATCTTTTTCCAAGGTAACAATTTCGAGAAATTCTTTTAAGGAGGAGTAATGTAACACCAGATTTTTACTGTCGAAATGACCAAAATGCCCCTGAGGTCATTTCCTGACCCGAGCTCGAGGGTAACCAACTCGGTCATCCTCGAAGGGTCAACTCAATGTTTGAAGGGGATTGAATGGCCTTTCAATGCTTTGAGCGAAAATTTTGTTTTCATGATTTGGTCAAAATGACCAAAATACCCCTATAAGCGTTCTTACGCGCGTAAAGGTGCCGATTCAGCCCGGAACTTTCCCCAGAGGTTTAAAAACATGTTTTCATGTGTCTAGAGGTCTCTGTTCAAGTCCCGGTGGCCCCGGGCAGATTTAGTGCAAAATTACGATTTTGTCCCTAGAATAGTATTTTTGAGCTTAATGACGTAATTAAGCAAACCTAAGCAATATTAGGCTCTAAACGAAGATTAATTTATTTCTCTAATTAATCTAGAGTCAAAATAATTTATTAAAGTTAATTAGAACCTAAAATTGCTTAGATTAAACATTAAATCCCTTTTTAGAACTCAAGATTCCTAGTCTTGGAATCTTGAATAGTGTTTTCTCTTTCCAATTCCTTAAATCAAGGAATTGTGTCTAGAGTTGTTTAAACTCTAAATTGAGGATTTAACTCTCTAATGGTGCAAGACCACTCCTTAATTATGTCTAGACCACCTTAATTACCTATTTACCTTACCTAAACACTTTCTTACAAATTCCTAATCTTAAGCATAATCAAAGATACACCTAAACACAACTCTAAACCACCATTAAAATGCAAACTAATCCTCCCCTTGGCTGCAACATGGCCGAACAGCCCACTCCCCATTGACCACATGTTTAATTATTTTCTCACTCAAAGAACCATGCTTGAGGCCATACCTTGAACCATACCTCACCATACCTTAAGCCATACCTCACCATGCCTCAAGAACACATTATCTCACCTCATGGAACACATGGAACCCTCCAATTCTGCACCTCTTGGCCGAAAATGCATCAGCCCATTCACACCCTCCATTTGTTTCATTTCTCTATAAATAGAATGCCTTGAGGAGCTTGCACCACTTTTAGATCATTTGCTAAGTTTAGGAAACACTCAAAGCTTTTCTTTTCTCTCAAAGTTCTAGTGTTCTTCAAGTTCTTCAAGCTCTTCAAAGTTCTTCATCATCTTCATCTTCTTCTTCCATCTTCAAGTTCATCACACCAAGTAGGGATTTTCTTTCATGTATTCTTTTCTTTAAAGTTCTTGTTTCAAGCTTGATGTTCATAGTTTCTCTTGTTTCTCTTTAGAACTTCATTTCCACTCCTTTTTCCTTTTCATTTTTATTATAGGCCTTGAAGAACAAAGGAAGGAGAGCTTGATGATGAGAGTTTCATGATGATGTTCATCACTTGAAACAAACTCTAGAGCTTGATCTTTGTTCTTGAGCAAAAATGTTTTTAGTTTTTCCTTTCTTGAACTCTTGAGAACTTTAGCTTTAGTGATGTTTTAAAATGGCTCTATGAACTCAATGATGAGGACTCATGATGTTGGTGTTAATATATCATCAAGATCATGAACTTTAGAGTTTTAAAATGTTCCTTTTCTTCTTGATGATTCGGCCAAATCCATTAATTTTCTAAGTTTCATGGTTTGATTTCCTAAAAATATTATGTTGAGTTTTAAGAACTCTAAGCTTGACTTTACCTTGTTTGGATGAGTTTGGGTTATGGTTTAAATTCCTTTAAAGTCTTGTCAAGAGCTCTAGAAATGATAAAATGAACTTGCATAATTTATTTTATGCTTACATCCATATTTACATTCTTGCTATGCATCTTTGCTTTCTAGCTATCACTTAAGAACATAAAGATTAAAATGGAACTTGTATCATCACTTAATTTAATTCTCGAAGCCTTTCTATTTCGGCCTTAAAGTCGATTGTTGTTGGGCCTAGAGCACTAAAATAAAGAATTGAACTTGCATTATCACCTAATTAATTTCTCGAATGCCTATCTATTTCGGCCTTAAAGTCGATTGTTGTTGGGCCAAGAGCACTAAAATAAAGAATTGAACCATGCATATTTACCTTCAAGCTTGCACGTTTAAGTTTATGCCTCGCATATTTACTTTCAAGCTTGCACGTTTAAGTTATGCCTTGCATATTTATTTTTAAGTCATCACTTTACCTTGTAAGCAAGATTAAAAACAAAAAGCATGAGCACGTTTAGTTTGTGTCACAACTTAAGAACCTAGAGCTCAAAGACTTGCCCATTTCATTCCAAGTTAAAGTTATATGTGAATGTATTCCTTGAATGCATAATTTCGGCCAAGTAGTGATGATGGGCTTGCAATGAGTTTTCATCTAGCTACTAGGACCAATAGTCTATGTTTTAAGTTTTCCTTAAAGCTTTACAAATCTTTATAAGGTTACGTCATCACAAGTTGTGATTTTATTATCTTTTAGGGGATGGAATATGTTTTGGTCAGTGACCTAAGGCTTCACTTAGCCTCTTGATGAATTAAAATGTTTCGCAAAGAGTTTTAGAAGTTCTAGAATGATTCCAGGAGAAACTAGTTAACTTATGTACCTAGAAATGTCAATTTAACTCTCTCATTTAAGTTAAATGTTTTCGGTTCTGATGTGATGAGTGTGATGCTGTATGATGATGTTTTGATGTGTTGGAATGTGTGAAAATATCATATGATGATGTAGAAGCGATCCTATGCATGATAGGTAAGAAACTAGCTAACTAGTAATACCGTAAAGCTAGAATTTAACATAGTTTTGACCCATTTGTTTATGGAACCTTTCCAAACTGTTTTAATGGGGACATAATCAGATTTAGATTGTTTAGACATGAAAAACTTGGTATCATTTGAGTTAGAATTGAATTCTAGCACCTATGGGGAAACTAGTAACTAGAAAACCGTAAAAATGCAAATGTAGAACTCTTAGAACATTTAATTTTCTGGATTCTGTCCAGCACCCTTACAACATGATAAACATGATTAATAATTAGTCCTTAAGCATAGGAATGCCTCATAATTGATTTAGATTTAATCCATAGCGCCTTAGTAGCGAACCAAGAAAGGGTCTAAGGCGTAAGTTCTAGAGCCCGTATTCACATGTTAGGATTTCCACCCTATGCCATTCAGATTTAAAAGTAAAATGAGAGGATTATGAATGATGTTTAATTATGAGCCTTAGGTGCTTAAAATACGAGCAGCGGATGTAGAGAACTATATCTCAAGATTAAGACCCGTAAGGTCAAAGCATAAGCTACCGTAAGGGTGAGCGTTTGGATGTTTTATGATGATGCATGAAGTATGCTAATGATGATGATGTTATTCATATGAGGAATTTATGAGACTATATGTTTATGTGGCATAAAGCAAATTTGGAAGGAAATTGATTGTAATGACCGTTGTGCCTTGAATTTCCAACAAATTTGGGGACTTAAAGAGATTTTGAAAATTAAGGTACTAAGATGGGTTCTAGGATGACACCGGTTCGGCCGAGCACCTCCATAGAACTCATGTGACATCGGTACCATTTTACACTCTTAGGTGACACGGGTTCGGCCGAGCACCCCTAAGAGTTTTGTCCCCTAACCCGTACTCAGATAGTCGGGATTTATGATTTATGATGCGCTTATCGTTAAGTGGTAAGTAAGAACTAGTGACGACTAGTTAAGGTATGAGCTCATAACCTAGATGTATGACACGTTACGGGTGACACGGTTGGCCGAGCACCCCCAGTTCGATTGTCTTTTAGGGTGGCCCATGAGGAAGAGAAGTTTCATGATTATGATTATGTCACTAAGTTTTGTCCCATATGAATGTTACCATTGCCACTTTATGCCACCAAGAATGATGATGCTTGATGTTACGTTTTATGTATGTGCATTAGGTAGTGCCATGCATACATTTTCTAATATGTTGCATCCATGACATTAAGATCATCCTAAAATGAATGGACTTTGGCTAAAATATATTTTAAAGTTTAAAATGAACCTAATACATGCTCGGTCACTTTGTATAAATAAACCCAAGGTTCTGAGGGCGTAGATGATGACACCTAGGTAGTAGGAGGCCCTCTTGAGATTCTTTAGCAAGATTCTCACTCCCTCTACCTCTTTCTTTCCGTCACGTCTTCAGATGGCGACGTTCGTGGTGTTCGTGGACACGCCGACATGGGAGGTGCACCATGACCTGGACCACGGGTCATTCCATTTTGTGGAGTCGATGCGGTTAGAGTATTCATGTTGATGGGTTGACCCTTCACTCCCCATGTACATTCCCATCGTTTCTCCCCGTCTCACCTTTTGCCCAATGACACGGTGTTGGCGCGCCACGTCCCCTAGAGGAGAGGCTTCGTCGTACCCCATCATCCACGTCCGCCGCTCGAGACTACCCCGGTATGTGCCCGTTGCCCGTCGTCTTTTGAGGCGGATCCTTCCGAGGACTCGGCAACCAGGCACCCTCAGAGGATCTTCCCCCTCCATACCTATGGACTTTGGAGAGGATAGCGAGCCCACCGTGACTCAGCCGAGGCGTGCCACGGCGGCCAGGAGATGCGGCCATACCGGGACTCACACTCGATCCCGCTCGCCTCTTCACGCCCGAGAGCTCGCCCGATTTCTAGGATATCTGCCTCGATCACGAGATAGTCGCCCGATGGGAGGCCGTGGATGGCCCGAGTTAGAGCACACACCACTTAGATGGGGATAAACCTTCTTTTGTTTAGAGGTTTCCCATTAGATGCACTCGGATAGGGGAGTAGATCATGTTCATGTTTATGTTGTATTTCCTTTCCTGTACTTTCCTTGTACTAAACTAAGTCCCACACTTATAAGTGGGAAAATTATATATATATGAGATGATTTTCAGTGTTACTCATGGTGTGCCTTATGTTATGATGTTGTGAGACATTTGTGTACCATACATGGTTTACCGCCTATCGCATCACGCGGCTCTCACTTTGTTTTTCAAAAAAAAATTACCCGTATTTTCCGCTAAGTAATTCAAAGATAAATGAGAACTATGAAGTAACAGACTAATGATTAACCTAAATATGTTCTAGAGTATTGGGTTAAAAATTAGGATGTTACATTATGGTATCGAAGCGATTCGATTCTCATGGAGCCTGAGGATTGGACTGACTATGCTTTCTAAAGCGTAGTACGATAGCTATGTCATGCGTAGTGCTTAGCTAGAGATAAGCTATAGGATAGAAGTGCATGACCCTTGTCTACTTGCGTGTGCCATGGTAACTAGCTCATTTTACATGGGAAATTGAGCCTGATCACTTCAGTGTTTATTGTCTCGTGTGTTTAGGAACCAATGGCACCAAGGAGACAACCTAGGACCCCGACCGAGGGACCAAAGCGATGCTACTCTGCTGCTGTTAAGTGACATGGCTAGGGCCATGGAACGAATGTTCGAGAGGATGAACCAACAAGGGAACACCGGACGTGCTCCCCCTACTGCTGAGATGGTCGAGCAAGTGAGGTTTGGTGAGTTTCGCAAGGTGAACCCGCAAACTTTCCGAGGAGCCATGGACCCCGACCAAGCTGATGAGTGGATCAAAAACATGGAGAAGATCTACTCCGTGGTGGCTTGCTCAGAGGAGCAAAAGGTCACCTTCGCTGCTTATATGATGGAGTCGGATCTTAGAGTTACGGTGGTGGCACCGAAGATGCTAAACTTAGAATCTTCGCTGTCAACTGGGAGCTGTTCAAGACCTACTTCTATGAGAAGTACTTTCTGGAATCGGTGAGGAATGCGAAGGACATTGAGTTCATGCAACTGACCCAAGGAGGGTCTACTGTCGCCCAGTACACGGTGAAATTCGAGGAGCTGATCAAGTTCTCTAGGGTGTTTCAAGGAAACCCCGATGAGGTATGGAAGTGCGTCAAATATGAGGCCGGACTAACGGCAGAACTCAACTATGCTGTGGCGCACATGGAGATTAGGGACTTCCCTACCCTAGTCAACAAGTGCCGGATCATGGAAGAGGGACAGAAGAAAATCAATCTTTGCAAGGCGACGCGGAACAAGGGGCTAGCACCTCAAGCCCCAAAATTCAAGCCCCAATATCCAAACCAATCCCGAAATCACTATAATCCCTACCAAACCAACCAGTTCAAACCACAACACCAACAAAGAACCCCCTTCCACCAATAACCCAAGCAACCATACCGACCACAATTCCAGAACAACAACAACAACCGCAACAACAACAACAACAACAACCGACAAGGAGGGTCGGGCGGTCCCGAAACAACGTGCAACAAGGAGGGTCCAGTGGGGCCAAGAATAACACGCCCCAAGGAGCCCCCGCCACCTTGGCTAGGCCTACACCGGCAATACTATGCCCCGGTGCTGGGAAAGATCATGGCAACCGTCACTGCCTGCTTTGGACAAAGCGTGTGCTTCAAGTGTGGGAAGCGACCACTACGCCAATAGATGCAACAACGGAGGGCGACAAATCGAACCCTAGGCCGCAACACCAAGGGAGGGCTTCACCCTCAATGTAGACGAAGCGGACACATCCAACGGTCTCATAGAAGGTAAGTGCGAAATAGATGGTAGGACCTTAACTGTACTTTATGACTCTGGTGCAACACATTCTTTTATTTCTTATGCTAGTGTCGAGGCTCTAAATTTGAAAACTTCCAAACTTCCTTTTGATCTTATTGTCTCTACCCCCACAAATCATCCTGTGAATACTTGTTATTGTTGCCTAAATTGTCACCTCACCACAGAAAATAGATCATATGTTGTGGATTTAATTTGTTTACCCATGAAAGGTATAGGAGTAGTTCTTGGCATGGATTGGCTCCACGCCAACCGTGTATTGTTAGACTGTGACACCAAAACAGTTATCTTTCCTTCTCCCCCTAGTGAAATAAGTCAACCTTTGAAACTCTATCTCAATGCCATAGAGGTCTCTTTGTAGTGGGGAAAAAGACTAAGGGATATGTTCTCCTAGCCGCTAGCGAAGTACACTTTGGCGAATTTAGAGAATATACCAGTAGTGAGAGACTATCCCGAGGTATTTCCGGAAGATATACCCGAGTTCCCTCCCGAGCGAGAAATGGAGTTCTCCATTGAGTTGGCTCCTGGAGCGGGACCAATCTCCATTGCCCTATAGAATGTCACCCTAGAACTAGCCGAGCTTAAAACCCAACTTGAGGAACTTTTTAGAGAAAAGCTTCATAAGACCTAGTGCTTCACCAAGGGGAGCCCGGGTCTTGTTTGTGAAAAAGAAGGACGGGAGTATGAGGTTGTGCATAGATTATAGGCAATTAAATCGTGTGACAGTGAAAAACAAATACCCTTTGCCTAGGATTGATGATCTCATGGACCAATTGAGAGGAGCGGTAGTGTTTTCCAAGATCGACCTAAGGTCAGGATACCACCAAATTAGAGTGAGAGATCAAGATATACCAAAGACCGCCTTTAGAACTCGGTATGGACACTTTGAGTTCGCGGTGATGTCTTTCGGGTTGACAAATGCTCCTGCAGTATTTATGGATTACATGAATAGGATCTTTAGACCCTATTTAGATCAGTTCGTGGTCGTTTTCATAGATGATATACTCATCTATTCAAAGACCCATGAGGAGCATGAGCGTCATTTGAGGATAGTTTTGGAGATTTTGAAGGAGAAAAAGCTGTATGCAAAACTCTCTAAGTGTGAATTTTGGTTGGAAGAGGTCAAGTTTTTAGGGCACGTTGTGTCAAAAGGAGGCATAGCCGTTGATCCTAGTAAGGTAGAAGCCGTAGTGAATTGGGATAGACCGATCACCGTAACGGAAATACGGAGCTTTTTGGGCTTAGCAGGCTACTACTGTAGGTTTATCAAAGGATTTTCCCAGTTAGCCCTACCCTTGACCAAGCTCACTAGGAAGAATGCCTCGTTTGAGTGGAGCCCCGAATGTGAGAAGAGTTTTCAAGAGCTTAAAGAAAGGTTAACCACGACCCCAGTCTTAGTCTTACCTAGCCCCAATGTACCCTTCGAAGTATATTGTGATGCTTCGGGCAAAGGACTAGGGTGTGTGCTGATGCAAAATAGGCAAGTGGTAGCCTATGCATCATGACAACTCAAGCCTCACGAGGCTAACTACCCCACCCATGACCTAGAATTAGCCGCCGTAGTGTTTGCCTTAAAGATGTGGAGACACCATCTGTATGGTGTAAGGTTTGAAGTTTTCTCCGATCATAAGAGTCTCAAGTACCTCTTTGATCAAAAGGAGTTAAACATGAGACAAAGAAGATGGATGAAATTCCTCAAAGACTACGATTTCGGTTTAAGTTACCACCCCGGCAAGGCTAATGTAGTCGCCAATACCTTGAGCCGAAAGTCGTTACACCTGTCCCACATGATGATCAAAGAAGTTGAGTTGATAGAGAAGTTTAGAGATATGAATGTAGGGATGTCGACAGATAGAGGGATAAAGATGTGCTATCTTAGTGTAACAAGTGGATTTAAGCAAAGAATCATGTTAGCACAAGAGAGAATGAGGAGTTCAAGAGATCATAGATCTAGTTAAGCGGGGAAAGTTGAAAGGTTTGAAAGAGGCGAGGATTGGATATGGAGATTTGAGGGAAGGATCTGCGTACCCCAAGATGGTGACCTCAGAGAAAGATCTTGGAGGAGGCTCACAAAGCTATTTCACCATTCATCGGTGTTACCAAGATGTACCAAGACTTGAAGAAGATGTTTTGGAGGCCCGGAATGAAGTAGGATGTAGGCGCCTGGGTTAGTAAGTGCTTGGTATGTCAGAAAGTGAAAATCGAGCACCAAAAACCTTCAGGTTTGTTGCAACCCTGTCAATCCCCAGTGGAAGTGGGAATGCATATCTATGGATTTCGTGTGGGATTGCCTAAGACCCAAGCTCGCCATGATGCTATATCGGTGATAGTGGATCGACTAACCAAGTCGGCACACTTTCTACCTATTAGAGTGACATACTCTTTAGATAAATTGGCTCAATTATACATCCAAGAGATCGTAAGATTGCATGGAGTACCGTCGACGATAATCTCGGATAGAGATCCGCGGTTTACGTCGCGTTTTTGGGGAGCCTTTCAAAAGGCGTTTAGTTCAAAGCTATGCTTAAGCACTGCTTACCACCCACAAACAGACGGACAATCCGAAAGGACGATCCAAACCCTAGAGGATATGCTAAGAGCCTGCGTGTTAGACCAAAGGAAGTTGGGATAAGTACTTGCCTTTGATCGAGTTTGCGTATAACAATAGTTATCACGCGAGCATCGATATGGCACCGCATCTGACGCATTGTATGGGAGGAAGTGCCAATCACCTTTATGTTGGTATGAGACCGGAGAACAAACCATAATAGGTCCTGATGTAGTGAGGGAGACGACGGAACAAATCAAGAGGATCCGGGATAGGATGCTCACTGCTCAAAGTAGACAAAAGAGCTATGCGGACAAGCGGCACAAGCCCTTGGAATTTGAAGAGGGAGAACATGTGTTCCTTAGGATTACCCCCACTACAGGCATAGGGAGAGCCATGAAAGTCAAAAAGTTGAGCCCCCGATTCCTTGGTCCTTTCCAAATTCTTCAAAGGATAGGAACAGTTGCCTACAAAATAGCCTTACCCCCTAATCTTTCAAATCTTCATGACGTCTTTCACGTCTCTCAGTTAAGGAAGTATGAGTCCGACCCTAGCCACGTTTTAGAACCAGAGCATGTTCAGTTAAGGGACGACTTAACTTTCAATTTCCCCCTACGAGAATTGTGGACCGCGGAGTCAAGCAGCTGAGGAACAAGTCTGTTCCATTGGTAAAGATAGCATGGGGACGCGACAAATCCGAAGAGTTTACATGGGAGCTAGAGTCAGAAATGCAAGACAACTATCCCGAGCTTTTCCAAGGTAACGAATTTCGAGGGGGAAATTCTTTTTAAGGAGGGGAGTAATGTAACACCCCGATTTTTCTGTCAGAGGGAAATGACCAAAATGCCCCTGAGGTCATTTCCTGACCCGAGCTCGAGGGTAACCAACTCGGTCATCCTCGAAGGGTCAACTCAATGTTTGAAGGGGATTGAATGGCCTTTCAATGCTTTCGGAAGCGAAAATTTTGTTTTCCGCAGTTTCGGGTCAAAATGACCAAAATACCCCTATAGCGTTTTTACGCGGGTAAAGGTGCCGTTTGAGCCCGGAACTTTCCCCAGAGGTTTAAAAACATGTTTTCATGTGTCTAGAGGTCTCTGTTCAAGTCCCGGTGGCCCCGGGCAGATTTAGTGCAAAATTACGATTTTGTCCCTAGAATAGTATTTTTGAGCTTAATGACGTAATTAAGCAAACCTAAGCAATATTAGGCTCTAAACGAAGATTAATTTATTTCTCTAATTAATCTAGAGTCAAAATAATTTATTAAAGTTAATTAGAACCTAAAATTGCTTAGATTAAACATTAAATCCCTTTTTAGAACTCAAGATTCCTAGTCTTGGAATCTTGAATAGTGTTTTCTCTTTCCAATTCCTTAAATCAAGGAATTGTGTCTAGAGTTGTTTAAACTCTAAATTGAGGATTTAACTCTCTAATGGTGCAAGACCACTCCTTAATTATGTCTAGACCACCTTAATTACCTATTTACCTTACCTAAACACTTTCTTACAAATTCCTAATCTTAAGCATAATCAAAGATACACCTAAACACAACTCTAAACCACCATTAAAATGCAAACTAATCCTCCCCTTGGCTGCAACATGGCGGAACAGCCCACTCCCCATTGACCACATGTTTAATTATTTTCTCACTCAAAGAACCATGCTTGAGGCCATACCTTGAACCATACCTCACCATACCTTAAGCCATACCTCACCATGCCTCAAGAACACATTATCTCACCTCATGGAACACATGGAACCCTCCAATTCTGCACCTCTTGGCCGAAAATGCATCAGCCCATTCACACCCTCCATTTGTTTCATTTCTCTATAAATAGAATGCCTTGAGGAGCTTGCACCACTTTTAGATCATTTGCTAAGTTTAGGAAACACTCAAAGCTTTTCTTTTTCTCTCAAAGTTCTAGTGTTCTTCAAGTTCTTCAAGCTCTTCAAAGTTCTTCATCATCTTCATCTTCTTCTTCCATCTTCAAGTTCATCACACCAAGTAGGGATTTTCTTTCATGTATTCTTTTCTTTAAAGTTCTTGTTTCAAGCTTGATGTTCATAGTTTCTCTTGTTTCTCTTTAGAACTTCATTTCCACTCCTTTTTCCTTTTCATTTTCGGCCATAGGCCTTGAAGAACAAAGGAAGGAGAGCTTGATGATGAGAGTTTCATGATGATGTTCATCACTTGAAACAAACTCTAGAGCTTGATCTTTGTTCTTGAGCAAAAATGTTTTTAGTTTTTCCTTTCTTGAACTCTTGAGAACTTTAGCTTTAGTGATGTTTTAAAATGGCTCTATGAACTCAATGATGAGGACTCATGATGTTGGTGTTAATATATCATCAAGATCATGAACTTTAGAGTTTTAAAATGTTCCTTTTCTTCTTGATGATTTGGCCAAATCCATTAATTTTCTAAGTTTCATGGTTTGATTTCCTAAAAATATTATGTTGAGTTTTAAGAACTCTAAGCTTGACTTTACCTTGTTTGGATGAGTTTGGGTTATGGTTTAAATTCCTTTAAAGTCTTGTCAAGAGCTCTAGAAATGATAAAATGAACTTGCATAATTTATTTTATGCTTACATCCATATTTACATTCTTGCTATGCATCTTTGCTTTCTAGCTATCACTTAAGAACATAAAGATTAAAATGGAACTTGTATCATCACTTAATTTAATTCTCAAAGCCTTTCTATTTAGGCCTTAAAGTCGATTGTTGTTGGGCCTAGAGCACTAAAATAAAGAATTGAACTTGCATTATCACCTAATTAATTTCTCGAATGCCTATCTATTTCGGCCTTAAAGTCGATTGTTGTTGGGCCAAGAGCACTAAAATAAAGAATTGAACCATGCATATTTACCTTCAAGCTTGCACGTTTAAGTTTATGCCTCGCATATTTACTTTCAAGCTTGCGTTTAAGTTATGCCTTGCATATTTATTTTTAAGTCATCACTTTACCTTGTAAGCAAGATTAAAAACAAAAAGCATGAGCACGTTTAGTTTGTGTCACAACTTAAGAACCTAGAGCTCAAAGACTTGCCCATTTCATTCCAAGTTAAAGTTATATGTGAATGTATTCCTTGAATGCATAATTTCGGCCAAGTAGTGATGATGGGCTTGCAATGAGTTTTCATCTAGCTACTAGGACCAATAGTCTATGTTTTAAGTTTTCCTTAAAGCTTTACAAATCTTTATAAGGTTACGTCATCACAAGTTGTGATTTTATTATCTTTTAGGGGATGGAATATGTTTTGGTCAGTGACCTAAGGCTTCACTTAGCCTCTTGATGAATTAAAATGTTTCGCAAAGAGTTTTAGAAGTTCTAGAATGATTCCAGGAGAAACTAGTTAACTTATGTACCTAGAAATGTCAATTTAACTCTCTCATTTAAGTTAAATGTTTTCGGTTCTGATGTGATGAGTGTGATGCTGTACGATGATGTTTTGATGTGTTGGAATGTGTGAAAATATCATATGATGATGTAGAAGCGATCCTATGCATGATAGGTAAGAAACTAGCTAACTAGTAATACCGTAAAGCTAGAATTTAACATAGTTTTGACCCATTTGTTTATGGAACCTTTCCAAACTGTTTTAATGGGGACATAATCAGATTTAGATTGTTTAGACATGAAAAACTTGGTATCATTTGAGTTAGAATTGAATTCTAGCACCTATGGGGAAACTAGTAACTAGAAAACCGTAAAAATGCAAATGTAGAACTCTTAGAACATTTAATTTTCTGGATTCTGTCCAGCACCCTTACAACATGATAAACATGATTAATAATTAGTCCTTAAGCATAGGAATGCCTCATAATTGATTTAGATTTAATCCATAGCGCCTTAGTAGCGGAACCAAGAAAGGGTCTAAGACGTAAGTTCTAGAACCCCGTATTCACATGTTAGGATTTCCACCCTATGCCATTCAGATTTAAAAGTAAAATGAGAGGATTATGAATGATGTTTAATTATGAGCCTTAGGTGCTTAAAATATGATTGACGGATGTAGAGAACTATATCTCAAGATTAAGACCCGTAAAGGTCAAAGCATAAGCTACCGTAAGGGTAGGCGTTTGGATGTTTTATGATGATGCATGAAGTATGCTAATGATGATGATGTTATTCATATGAGGAATTTATGAGACTATATGTTTATGTGGCATAAAGCAAATTTGGAAGGAAATTCGGTGTAATGACCGTTGTGCCGCCGAATTTCCAACAAATTTGGGGACTTAAAGAGATTTTGAAAATTAAGGTACTAAGATGGGTTCTAGGATGACACCGGTTCGGCCGAGCACCTCCATAGAACTCATGTGACATCGGTACCATTTTACACTCTTAGGTGACACGGGTTCGGCCGAGCACCCCTAAGAGTTTTGTCCCCTAACCCGTACTCAGATAGTCGGGATTTATGATTTATGATGCGCTTATCGTTAAGTGGTAAGTAAGAACTAGTGACGACTAGTTAAGGTATGAGCTCATAACCTAGATGTATGACACGTTCTGGGTGACACCGGTTCGGCCGAGCACCCCCAGTTCGATTGTCTTTTAGGGTGGCCCATGAGGAAGAGAAGTTTCATGATTATGATTATGTCACTAAGTTTTGTCCCATATGAATGTTACCATTGCCACTTTATGCCACCAAGAATGATGATGCTTGATGTTACGTTTTATGTATGTGCATTAGGTAGTGCCATGCATACATTTTCTAATATGTTGCATCCATGACATTAAGATCATCCTAAAATGAATGGACCTTGGCTAAAATATATTTTAAAGTTTAAAATGAACCTAATACATGCTCGGTCACTTTGTATAAATAAACCCAAGGTTCCTGAGGACGTAGATGATGACACCTAGGTAGTAGGAGGCCCTACTGAGATTCTTTAGCAAGATTCTCACTCCCTCTACCTCTTTCTTTCCGTCACGTCTTCAGATGGCGACGTTCGTGGTGTTCGTGGACACGCCGACATGGGAGGTGCACCATGACCTGGACCACGGGTCATTCCATTTTGTGGGTCGATGCACGGTTAGAGTATTCATGTTGATGGGTTGACCCTTCACTCCCCCTGTACGTCCCCTAGAGGAGAGGCTTCGTCGTACCCCATCATCCACGTCCGCCGCTCGAGACTACCCCGATATGTGCCGGGTTGCCGCGTCTTTTTCGGCGGCGGATCCTTCCGAGGACTCGGCAACCCAGGCACCCTCCGAGGGATCTTCCCCCTCCATACCTATGGACTTTGGAGAGGATAGCGAGCCCACCGTGACTCAGCAGAGGCGTGCACGACGACCGAAGATGCGGCCATACCCCGGGACTCACACTCGATCCCCGCTCCGCCTCTTCACGCCCGAGGAGCTCGCCCAGTTTCCAGGATATCTGCCTCGATCACGAGATAGTCGCCAGTAGGAGGCCGTGGATGGCCCGAGTTAGAGCACACACCACTTAGATGGGGATAAACCTTCTTTTGTTTAGAGGTTTCCCATTAGATGCACTCGGATAGGGGAGTAGATCATGTTCATGTTTATGTTGTATTTCCTTTCCTGTACTTTCCTTGTACTAAACTAAGTCCCACACTTATAAGTGGGCAAATTATATATATATGAGATGATTTTCAGTGTTACTCATGGTGTGCCTTATGTTATGATGTTGTGAGACATTTGTGTACCATACATGGTTTACCGCCTATCGCATCACGCGGCTCTCACTTTGTTTTTCAAAAAAAAATTACCCGTATTTTCCGCTAAGTAATTCAAAGATAAATGAGAACTATGAAGTAACAGACTAATGATTAACCTAAATATGTTCTAGAGTATTGGGTTAAAAATTAGGATGTTACATGAATCATTCAAGCAATATGCTCAAAGATGGAGAGCCTTGGCTGCTCAGGTTCAACCGCCACTCATCCTGGCTGAAATGTGTTCTTACTTCTTGGGAACCTTGGGATCCCCTTATATCGGGGCAATGGCAGGAGCAGCATACAAAGACTTCTCTGAGTTGATAACTACTGGAGAAAGAATTGAAAGCTTAGCAAAAGCCGGCAAGCTTCCCATGAGCAGTGAGGATGCAAGAAAAAGTTTCCCACCAAGGAAAAAAGAGACAGATGTGAATTATGTGCATGGTCAGCAATCCTTCGTCCCACGATACACACTAACCCGGCCACGATCATACCAAACACATATCCCTCCTTACTCATCTTACCAAGCCACACCAACCACAAACACCGTTCCATATTCTCAACCCCAAGTTAACAACATCCACATAAGGCCATATCAACCTACTCGCCCAACATACACCCCAGCACCTCGACCAAATTTCCAAAACCAAAATCGTAATCGGTTCCCCAATTTCCCACCTTTCCCAAAACTATCTATTTCGAATGCTGAGTTGTTTCAAAAGTTAGTTGATGCTCATCTGATCTCGGTATATCCTATACACCCATTGGAACCACCATACCCAGCCTGGTACAACCCGAACCTGACCTGTAAATACCACATGGACATAGCAGGGCATTCCATTGAGGATTGCGAAGGTTTCAAAACAGCAGTAAGAAGGTTAATTGCTTGTGGGAGACTAGACCTTCAAGAAGATTCGAAGCCAGACATTATTAACAACCTGATCCCAAAACACGAAGGAGGAAGTTGTGTGAATGCCTTGGAGGTGGAAGAACCTCTAGTTAAGAAAGTTCTGAATCTTCGAACATCAATGGAGGAAGTGTTCAATGGCTTGAAGGAAGCTGGGTATCACATCACAAAGACTCGTGCATCTATGGTGAAGGAGGAAGAGAAATATGATCTGGAATCAAGTTGTGCATATCATTGTGGAGGTCTCGGACACGATGTCGAACATTGTTGGGGTTTCAAAGCTCGAGTACAAGAATTACTCGACCTAGGTGTGATTCAAGCAAAAAAGAGGTCGAATCTTCCTAAAGAGGTGAATGTGATCGATCGTTTCGTACTCTGCATCCTTCCACTGAATCGAGCTCCGAAACCAGAGAAAGTGGTGATCACCGTGAAGAAACCAGCACCATTCAATTACGAGAATACACATGCTATCCCTTGGAACTATGAAACTAATGTGGAGACAAATGGAGACATAGGGGAAACCTCGAAAGTCCAAACAAGTGAAGTGGTAGCGGAGGTAAAAGGAATAACAAGAAGTGGAAGGATTTATGGGCCCGGAGAACTGGAAAAAGGAAAGCTTGTCGAAGAAGAGAACATGGGAAAGGGTTCTGGTGCAGACAGAAAAGAAAGAGAAGAGAATGAAGAAGAGGAGTTCCTGAAGATCATGAAACAAAGTGAGTACGACATACTGGAGCAATTGAAGAAGACTCCTGCCAGAATCTCCTTGTTGTCACTAATCTTGTCATCTGAATCTCACCAAAAGGCAGTACTAAAGGTATTGAAAGATGCTTATGTGAAACCGGATGTCTCACTGGAGAGTATGGTGAATATGGTGGATCCGGTAAAGCGTGTTAATATGATCACTTTCTCAAGTGAAGAGATCGTATCACAGGCTAACCCACGAGCACTGTATATAACCCTTAAATGCAAAGGCTATATAATGCCCAAAGTCCTCATCATTGACGGAGGGTCGGGATTAAATGTCTTGCCAGCGTCGACATTGAGCTACTTGTCAATGGGCAAAGACGATGTTTCACCGCAAGTGATGATCGTGAGAGCTTTTGATGGAGCAAAGAAAAACATCCTAGGGGAAATAGTGCTGCCATTGGAAATCGGCCCGAGCCGATTTGAGGTTTTATTCCAAGTGATGGAGATTGAGTCTGATTACAACATGCTACTGGGAAGACCATGGATTAACAATATTGGTGTTGTTCCTTCAACTTTGCATCAAAAGGTTAAGTACATTGAAAATGGTTCGGTCATTACGATCCATGGAGAGAAGGAAATCATTGTATCTAAACCTGTCTCACTTCCATATGTTGAAAATGTGGAGTTAGTGGAAAACAGCTTATGGCACAATTTGGAGGTGGTGGGGTTGAAGCAAGCACCAAATGAGTTCCCAGGGCAAAATGTCAATCAGATAGTGGCTCATATCATGACCAAAAATGGTTATCTGCACGGCAAAGGGCTGGGACCACTGTTGCAGGGTATCAAAACACCTCTACCTGTCTCAGGGAAGCCAAACCGATTTGGTTTAGGATATGAGGCATCATTGGAAGAGCAAATCAAGACCATGGCTCTTGAGCAAAAGAAACCAAAAGAGAAGATGAAACAGATCCCTCATCTGAAAGAGACCTTTCCTTACCCGGCTGAAGTGATTATGGCTGAAGAAGGTTATGCATCTAGCTGTTGTCCAACCATCAATATGGTGGATGTTGAGAAGCCTAAAGAATGCAACAATGCTTATGCTGTCAACCACAATGAGATGCTAATGAATTGGACAGCCGAACCAATGATTGATGTTGTTACTTCAAAGTAATCATTTGGGATTGTATTAATTGTATTTGCTTTTATGTATGCTACTTTGAGACATCATTTGAATAAACTTGCATGTTTATCCAGCATTTTTCTCTTTCCTATCCGTTATTCTTTTTCTTTAGCATTATTTCCTCAAATCATTAATCTGTGCCCTTTTATTCGTGTTTTACCCATTATTTGTTTTGGCATTCCAACCTACCGCAATTACTTTCCAGGGATTTAAGTATAAGAGTTTTGCCACATGAAAGGGATTTTAAAGGCCAATCAATTGATTCTCTTACTGCACTTGATTGCGATAGCTATGAATCTGAAGAAGATGAAGAAACTGTTGAGAAATTTTCAGGGTTACTAGAACACATGGAAAAAGGATTTGACTTAGACAATAAGGTGATTGAAGTAATTAACATGGGCACCGAAGAAGAGAAGAAAGAGCTAAAAATAGTGGAGAATCCTGAGCGAACAGAAATGATCGCCTTGTTCGAAGAATATCTGGATATTTTTGCATGGTCTTATCATGATATGCCAGGATCGATCCGTAGATTGCTTCACACAAGATCCCTTTGTACCCGGAAAATTTGAGCGAAAAAGCAAAAGTTGAGAAGAATGCGGCCCGACATGTCGCTAAAGATAAAAGAAGAAGTGACTAAACAGCTAGAGGTCGGGTTTCTAGAGGTGTCGAGACACACGGATTGGGTGGCCAACATCGTGCCTGTGCCTAAAAAGGATGGGAATGTTAGGATGTGTGTTGATTATCGGGACTTGAATAAAGCCAGCCCGAAAGATGATTTTCCACTCCCTCACATTGATGTCCTTGTTGATAATACGGCCAGAAACCACCGGTTTTCATTTATGGATGGATATTCCGGGTACAATCAGATTCTCATGGATGTTCATGACAAAGGAAAAACTACGTTCATAACTCCGTGGGGAACATTTTGCTACACAGTCATGCCATTCGGGTTGAAGAATGCCGGTGCCACTTACCAACGTGCTATGGTTGCATTGTTCCATGACATGATGCACAAAGAAATTGAAGTGTATGTAGACGACATGGTCGCTAAGTCCAAAGAGGGAGAAAGCCATGTAGCAGTCTTGCAAAAGCTGTTTGAAAGACTCAGAAAATACAAGTTGCGACTGAACCCAAATAAATGCATCTTTGGAGCTTCCACGGGGAAATTATTGGGATTCATTGTCAGCAGAGAAGGGATAAAGGTGGATCCGGATAAGGTGAAGGCAATACAAGAAATGCTAGCTCCTCGAACTGAAAAGGAAGTGAGAAGTTTTCTTGGGAGGCTCAACTACATTGCTAGATTCATTGCAAATTTGACTAGTACTTGTGAGCCTATATTCAAGTTGCTGCGAAAACATCAACCTGGAGAATGGAATGACGAATGCCAGGAAGCCTTTGACAAAATAAAGACCTATCTAATGAAACCTCAAGTTTTGATTCCTCCTATGCCAGGCCGTCCTTTATACTGTATCTTACAGTGTTACCTACTTCACTCGGGGCAATGTTGGGGCAATATGATGAATCTGGAAAGAAAGAACAGGCCATTTATTATTTGAGCAAGAAGTTTAATGAATGCGAATCTCGCTATCTGGCAATTGAAAAGACCTGTTGTGCATTAGTATGGGCTTCCAAGAAGTTGAGGCAGTACATGTTGTACTACACTACTTGGCTAATTTCTCGAATGGATCCATTAAAGTACATATTTGATAGTCCTCATGTGTCATTAAGAATGTCAAAATGGCAAGTGATGCTGTCTGAATTTGATATCAAATATGTCACTCAAAAGTCCATCAAAGGAAGTGCAATTGCTGATCATCTAGCTGAAAACCCTCTGGAGGGTGTACAACCCACTATGCTTGAATTCCCTGATGACGAGGTGTTGGCACTAGAAAGAGAAGATGAGGAATAGGAGAATGTGTGGAAGATGTACTTTGATGGAGCAGCCAATATGAATGGATGTGGAATAGGAGCTGTAGTAGTCTCACCAGCAGGGAAGCAGTACCCAGTTTTCATCAAATTAGATTTTGAATGTACCAACAACATGGCAGAATATGAAGCATGTGCAAATGGTTTGCAAGCTGCAATTGACTTGGGAATCAAAGAACTAAAAGTCTTTGGAGACTCTGCGCTCATAATCTATCAAGTTAATGGAGAATGGCGCACAAAGGATCCGAAATTGGTACCTTACCAGAAGCATTTGTCTCAGTTAATTGAGCGCTTTGATGACATATCATTCTCTCATTTAACTCGGGACAAGAACCGATTCTTGGATGCTTTAGCGACTTTGGCCGTGATGACTAATTTGAAGGTCCATGCTAATGTCTAACCCATCCATGTAGAAGTGCAAAGTGAACCAGTTTATTGTGGCAATGTGGAGATTGAGCCGGACGGCCAACCATGGTATCATGATATCAAACAGTACATTCAAAGAGGAGAATACCCAGCAGGTGCAAATGAGGTGGATAAGAAGACAATTCGAAGACTAGCCATGGCTTTCTTCCTGAATGGTGAAGTTCTCTACAAGAGGAACTATGACACGACTCTCCTCAGATGTGTAGATGCTCATGAAGCTCGAATAATCATGATTGAAGTTCATGAAGGGATCTGTGGAACTCATGCCAATGGACATATGATGGCTCGCAAAATCTTAAGAAGCGGTTATTACTGGTCCACTATGGAGAATGATTGTATCAGTTATGTTCGGAAGTGCCACAAATGCCAAATATATGCAGATCGAGTCAATACTCCCCCAGTTCAGTTGCACAGCATGGTGTCTCCTTAGCCTTTCTCGATGTGGGGCATGGATGTTATCGGTCCGATTAACCCCAAAGCATCTAATGGTCATCATTTTATCTTGGTGGCGATAGATTATTTCACTAAATGGGTGGAAGCTGTTTCATATGCCAATATCACACAGAAGGTGTTTCTTAGATTCATCAAGAGAGACATTATCTGTAGATATGGAATTCCAGAAAGGATTATCACAGACAATGCTCCTAACCTCAATGGTGCCGAGGTTCAGAAATTCTTTGAGACTTTCAAGATCAAGCATCATAACTCAACTCCTTATAGGCCTCAAATGAATGGCGCAGTAGAGGTTGCGAATAAGAATATCAAGAAAATCATTGCCAAAATGGTGGTGAACTACAAAGACTGGCATGGAATGCTGCCGTATGCTCTGCACGCATATCGTACCAACATACGATCGAGCACAGGAGCAACTCCTTTCTCATTGGTATATGGAATGGAAGCCGTATCTCCTATAGAAGTTGAAATCCCTTCGCTCAGAGTTTTAATGGAGGCTGAGCTGGAAGAATCTGAATGGGTGAAAGCTCGATATGAGCAATTGAACATGATTGAAGAGAAGAGGCTTGTAGCCATTTGCCACGGCCAGTTGTATCAAAGCAGAATGGCTAGGGCTTTTAATAAGAAAGTCCGCCCTAGAGATTTTCATCCAGGAGATTTGGTTCTGAAGAAAATTCTCCCTAACCAAGAAGACATGCGGGGAAAGTGGGCTCCAAGTTACGAAGGTCCTTACATTGTCAAGCATGCATTCTCAGGTGGAGCGTTGATCTTGCAAAATATGGAGGGACAAGAATTGCCTAAACCAATCAACAGTGATGTCGTCAAAAGATTTTATGCTTGAAAAGGTGCTTAAAAAGCCCGTTAGGTCGAAAACTCGAAAGAGCGACCTAAGCAAAAGTTAGGGCAAAGCAGATACTTAAAAAGCCCGTTCGGTCGAAAACTCGAAAGAGCGACCTAAGCAAAAGTTAGGGCAAAGCAGAAAAGAAAAGCCTGTTAGGTCGAAAACTCGAAAGAGCGACCTAAGCAAAAATTAGGGCAAAACAGCAAAACAAAAGAGCTCGCTAGGCTGAAAACTCGAAAGTGCGGCCTAGGCAAAAGTTAGAACAGGAAAAGATAAGCATCTTATTTGAAAGCGAAAGCTGGGCAATTTTTGATAATCCAGCGAGTCAAGCAGATAAGGGCTGAAACTGGGGCAATTTTAAAGGGAATTTGAAGACATGTTGTCAGATATCATGGCTATGATGGTCAACTTGCTTTAAGAAGTCAATTGATTGAGCCACAAAGAACCTAAACTGGGGCAAAATTTTGTGTCTCCTAAAATTTTATCTTTGACAAAGCATTTTGTCATCTAATACACCAAACAATGAAGATGTTCATTCAGTTGATCCCTCTACCTTCTTTTGAATACATGTTTATTCATAATGTCTCAAGTAGGATAAATTTAAGCTTCAATTACGTAATTTAACAGTGTTTACAGCAATACGTCAATGATTAGCATCCCGATCCAGAAATGGCAGCTAAGCTTGACAGGAAAGTAATCAACCTTCTGAAAAAGGAAATGGGAGAAGAATGAAAATGAGCAAGGTTACAGGAGAAAACAAAGTCTTGGTTGTGTCGGAAGGTCCGATTCTAAGATTGTAAGTTTGGTCGGTTAAAGTTTTCCTCGAGATTTGCTCAATTGAGTCACGGTTAGTTTTTCAATATTGTATAAACTGAAGGTGGATAATTCAAGGTTTTTGCATATGATTTGAAAAATGAAAAAAGATTGTTTTCTTTTCCAATTTACATTTTCAATCGGCCTCATATGCCAAATTACATTTCTGTCGGCCTCAGATGCCAATTTACATTTTCAAGTCAGCCTCAGATGCCAATTTACATTTTCAGTCGGCCTCAGATGCCAATTTACATTTCAAGTCGGCCTCAGATGCCAATTTACATTTTCAGTCGGCCTCAGTTGCCAATTTACATTTCTGTCGGCCTCAAATGCCAATTTACATTTCTGTCGGCCTCAGTTGCCAATTTACATTTCAACCGGCCTCAGATGCCAATTTACATTTTCAGTCGGCCTCAGATGCCAATTTACATTTCAAGTCGGCCTCAGATGCCAATTTACATTTCAGTCGGCCTCAGATGCCAATTTACATTTTCAGTCGGCCTCAGATGCCAATTTTACAATTCAAGTCGGCCTCAGATGCCAATTTATGATTTCAGTCGGCCTCAGTTGCCATTTTACATTTTCAGTCGGCCTCAGATGCCAATTTACATTTCAAGTCGGCCTCAGATGTCAGTTTACATTTTCAGTCGGCCTCAGATGCCAGTTTACATTTTCAGTCGGCCGCAGATGCCAATTCACGTTTTCAGTCGGCCTCAGATGCCAATTCACGTTTTTAGTCGGCCTCAGATGCCAATTTACATTTTCAGTCGGCCTCAAATGCCAATTTTACATTTCGAGTCGGCCTCAGTTGCCAATTTACATTTTCAGTCGGTCTCAGATGCCAATTTTTTACATTTCATATTAACCTCAGATTACATTTTTTTACATTTCCAACCAATCCTTGTTGGTTTTTAAGTTTTAGTCGTAAATCGCCTTTAGACTCTTGCTAGTCTTTGCATTTGACTTTCTCATATGTGCATATTATTTTTGCTGTTTAGATTTCGATTGTTTATATTTCATGCATTTGTCGAACAAAATCGATGTTCATGTCTTTATTCATTCCTTATGAAGAAAATATAAAACTTAAGTTTTTCATATTCTCTTATGAGAAATGAATAAAGAGGGGCAACTGTGAACAACCGATTTTATTCAATCTTTTTAACAATAAAATCCAATAGTTTGCACTTAATTTACCTTTTTTTTATTTATTTATTTATAGTTTCATTTCTTGTTTAAAAGAAAAAAAAATATAAAAATAAAAAAATTTGGGAGAAGAGTTCACGGACTCTCTCATTTTCTCCTTTCCCCTCACCCCCTCGAGACATACACGTGAAGTTACAGTAACCTGGGGAGGGGGAAAGCATAAAAAATAAAAAAGGATGCAATGATAGTGTTTTTGATTTTTTAAATATCTCTTTCGGTGGAATGGATGGATCCGAAGAGCTTTTTTTTTACATATTGAGATCATGGAGGAACCGGGGGGAGATTTTTTTTTTCTGAAGACAAAAAAAATTCAAACACAAAAAGAAACATCAGAACATCAATTGAAAAACAACCTGCAAGAAATCATCAGCCAGTCCAGCAAATACAATTTAGAAGCAAAAAAAAGAAAGATCAAGGTAAACAATCAGCAATTTCATCATCATATCATCATTTTTTTTAAAAAAAAAAAGAAAGAAAGGAAGACACAGGGGGCCGTGGCCACCCTTCACCGCCGCGGCCCCTCCCCTTCAGTCCATCTTCATCGCCTGCATCTTCCCCCTCCATGGACCACCATTACCGGTTCCCCCTCTCCCTCTAGCTTGTCACCATCATCATCATCCAAGCCGCGGCCTCCCACCACCATAACCACCACACACCCTCCAACCGCGGTGTCCCTGTTTTCATCATCACCGGATCCTCATCATCATCATCCAAGCCGCGGCCTCCCACCACCATAACCACTACACACCCTCCAACCGCGGTGTCCCTGTTTTCATCATCACCGGATCCTCATCATCATCAACCTCATCCCCTCCATGAAACACCACCACAGCCACTCTTCCCTCACCAACCCCAGCCACCAAACCATCTCTTCTTCTTCCCCTTCCACCATCGGCCTCCCCCTCCTTGGATCATCACCACTACCGGCGGCCCCTCCCCTCCGTAACCACCACCTCCAAAGCTCAACCCTCGTACCACCTCCCATCACCATCACGAACCACCGTCATCAGCCTTTACCCCAACCACCCCACCCACCTGCGGCCGGAAGCTCCAAACTCCCACAGCTACAACGTCTTTCGCCGCTCCCCCACTGATGACGCTGCCGATCCGCTCGTGACGCTGCCCGTGCTGCAGATCCGTTCACGATGCTGCCCTTCCACCGTCGCGGAGCTCGCCATGACCACCGCCACCGTTGTAAACCGTGATCCCCAAGCCAACTTCCCCTTCTCCCACGAGCCGCGTCTTCTCTCATCCTCACTCTTCAGATCCGGTCCCAAAGCCGCCGCGCCTGGCCCGCAGTCACGGCCTCCATGTGCACGGCGAGCGGTCCCTGTTCCTTCTCACCATCTCTCTTGTTTTTCTTTTTCCCTACACTCTCTGGTCCCTATCTCTCTCAGATTCTCAACCTTTCTCTCAATCATTCTCTTCCTCTGTCTTCTTTGCTCGTGACCGTGTATGTGTGGAGAGAGAGAAAAAAATATGTATTTTGTGTATATGAGAGTGAAAGGGAGCTGTGAGTGTGTGTGAGGGGAGTGACCGTGTGAGTGATAGATTAAGTTTTTATTTATTATTATTATTATTATTTTTATTTTGTTGGTTTTATTTAGATTTTAAATTTATTTATTTGAATTTAAATTCATTTGGCTTAGTTATTATTTGTTTTATCTTGTGATCTTTTGGGTTTTATTTGTTAAGTTTGGATTTTGATCGGCCTAAATGAACTTAAAAAAAAAGAAGAGGTTTACTTAATTCGAGTTTAAATTTTAGTTTTGTTTGTTTAGTTAATATTTATTTATTTGCTTATTTATTTTAGTTTAAAAGATTTAATTGTTTGGATTGGAGTATTAACAATAAAAAGGAAAATTTCAGTTGCTTTTGGTTTCGAGTAAATATTGGAGTTTTTACTTCTTTATTTTAATTATTATTATTATTATTATTATTATTTTTCTTTTTTTAGAAAAATATAAAACATACAAGTGGTTTAAGAAATTAGTTGGATAGAATTGTTTTATTAGAATGGAATTTGGGCTTTGATTTAGTTTAGGCCTAAATAGTTTTTTTTTAGCTTGTAATAAAATTTTGATATTTCGATAAAAAAAAGGAATTTGTAATATATTTTCTTTTTTTTATTTGAATGAAATTAGGTGAATTAATTGCAAAAAAAGAAAGAAACAAAAACAAGTGATTCAATTCAATTTCATTTAATTTCATTTTATTATTTTGGGTGAATTTGATGTTAATGTTTCTATTAATTGAAAAAGACTAAAAAATAAAATTAGGACATTTCTTTAGTTTAATTATTTTATATGTTTATACGTTTTGTTTAAATTAACTATATAATGATATTCATGAATGTTTTTTAGTGTCTTGCTTAGATTAAGAATGTTTGTGTCTTATGTTTTTTTAGTTCAATTACTTTCTGTGTTTGTGTTTTGATTAAATTTAATTGTGTAATTGTAATATTTTGCATTTCTAGTTTAATTATTTTACATATCTTGTGTATTTGCGTTTGTGAATTACTTATTTAGTTTTGTTATTTTATGTGTTTGTATGTTCACTTAAGTTAATTGTGCTTAATTTTATAGGTTCCCGTTAAAATTAGAATTTTGTCTAAAAGAGAAGTGGTATCCTTTTTTTTTATTCAAAATAAGTACTTGAGTGTTTTATTGGAATTTATATACTTAATTAATTGATGAATTGTATATAAAAAAAAAGAGGGGTTAATTGAGCCGAGACGGTTTGTTAATCTCATGTTTCAGAATATTTTAGCTGCGACGGCTTGATATTCAAAGTCTTTTTTAAAATAGAGTTAATTTGACCGCGACGGTTTGTTAACTTTATGTTTTAGAATATTTTAGCTGTGACAACTTAATATTCTAAAATTCTCTTTCAAAATTAACTTTCACCACTTAATTTATTTATAAATAATTTTCCTCATATTTTTCTATGCTATTTGTGCATTTTGTTTTCTTTATAAATTTCTTTTTCCTAAATTTTATTTCAAAATATTTTATTTAACTTTTGTTATTGAAGATAAAGAATTAATTTAGCCGTGACGGCTTGTTAACTCGATATTTCGAACATTTGAGTTGTGACAGCTTAATGATTCAAAAATTTCCTTAAAAATGTTTGTTCTCTTCTATATTTGCTTCTATTGATTTATAAAAATACATAAAAAATAATTTTCTTCTTTTTTTTCTCTTATTTGTAAATATTTATAATTTATATATTTATCTTCAATTTAAATTTGCTCATTTATTTAGTAAATTTCTTATTCAAATAAAAATGTTAATTTAGCCGTGACGGCTTGTTGACTTAATATTTTGGATACCTGAATTGTGATAGTTTGGTATTCCTGAAGTTTCTTTTAAAGAATTTCTTTTATTTATAGTTTCATTATAAGTAGAATAAAATAAATGTTTAAAAGAGGTTATTTATTTAATTTGCACAGTTAATTAAAGGTACCGTCCAAGGACGGGTGTACTAGGGTGCGTGGGATTAAATTCCTGCCCTTCCCTATACATAACCGACTCCCGAACTCAAACTGGTTTCAAAGACTATTTTCTAAAAACGGGTTTTTCCAACGTTTTCCTAATTTTAAATAAACTTGGTGGCGACTCCAATATTTTCAAACAAAAAATTCTCTTTTTTCGCCGTCCCCGTCGCGATCCCGATTGCGACACCATCTCTTACAAGAGTAAAAGGTAAAAAAATGATTGAGCTCATCATGTATATCAAGATGCAGCATATAAGACTAGTATCAGAGCAACAACCACTTTGTGCTCCTAAAGATGCTTGGCCAAGGCTAATCACAGAAAACTTGTAAGCTAATATCTAGCATATATAAATAAACATGTCAAAGCATATGCATTCAAGATAAGAAGCAAATAATTGGCAGAGATATATGTGATTAGCTTAGCTTAAAAAGAATATTGATATGACTTAGAGCTTTAAAATAAAACAAACATGAAGCATGATAATGCACCAAACACACTAGCTAAGGAATATATATAGTATAAAGGACATAAGGAGATCATGATAAAAGAGAGAAACAAAAGACTAATATAAACATAACACATGTTTAGAGATATACAAAAAAAATGCTAAACAAAAAAAATTTTTTGGGCTTCCCTTCAGTATTTTCTCCCTGAGTCCTTTCAGCATAGCTCTTATTTCAACATAGCTCCCCCTGAATCCTATTAGCAAGATTTTTTCAAACTAAACTTCTCCTTCTTTTGGCATCATCAAAAGGGAGGTGCGCTAGGAAACACACGCTGCATCCACTGAAACATTTGAAGTAGAATATCTTCCATCTGTCTTAGCTGAGCACCATGTCTAGAGGAAATCTCTCTAAGATTTCCCAGGATGACCTGATAGCTTGCTGAAGTTTCTGTTGAGAATAGAGGTGGTAGATTAATAGGTACATGAGCAGCTCTGGGAGATGGCTTTGGAATGTCTAGGGGTACAATGTCCCCTTATCTTAGTGAGTCAGCCCTAGTGTCATCTCATACATCAGAAGAAGGTGTGGATAGTTGTCCATGAGCATTTCTAGATGTGGCAGAGATGGAGGCAGAGACTGTGGGAACAGTGATAGGCTTAGCAGCATCAGCATCTAACATATGAGATAAAGAAGGAGTAGGAAAGTCTTGTGTAGGAGCAGAGAAGTCAGGATCATTCTGACCCAATATAGCAGCACCAACTTTCAGAATAGCAGGTGCTGGACCTTCAGAAATTTTGTTCCTTTCTTCTTTGTAACATCCTCCCAAGTACAACATCAGTCTTAAGCCATGACATCAGACTCGAGAGTTGTTACTTATAGTTTAGCAGACTTTTCTTAAATATTTATAGCAACCTTGATTAATGCATGAAATAACTAAACATAATTCTATTAAAATATATAACAAAGAAACATAACATTTATTGAATACATAGCTAAGTACAAAAGGAAGCTCTTCTAAGAGCTTTACTACATATATGTTCTCTGTTACATTTACATACATATAACTCTAACTAAGTACAGTAAAGTAAAAACATCAACTGCTAAACTATTGAAATTCTGAGTTCTTTCACGTAGTAGCCGCATCATTTTCTGGATCAACCTGAAGGCGACATAGGAACACAAAACATATAGGTGTGAAATTATACAATTCTCAGTAGGGAAACTCCCCAATTACATAATCATAATGTCATCATCATCGCCCCAGCCACTTTGGTTTAACAAGAAAATGTGATCATGCAACACATTAAAGATTCATTTTTAAAGTTATAAAATCATCCCTCCGAAGTAGGTAGCTTTTACCAATTAATCACTTAATACACATATATCATAAAGCTCAAACACATAGTTAATAATCCTAATCAAGCAATTAAATATGAGATGAGTATGCACATGCTAAATATAGTGAACTTATCTCAAAGTGACTTGATTTTGCTTGTGGCCATAGAACTCAACTCGATGCATTTTCCTTTTTTCATCAACATAGGAAGGACTTAGTTTTACCCAATGGGTATTTGCCATGGACAACTCCACAATGGAAAGTTTATACCAAATGGTATTTATAGTGGATCGCACCACATATGGGAAATAGACTACTTATCAGGACTGAGCTCATTCCTATATGTGATCATCAGAATTTGTTTTTTACCTCTTCCAAATCACATACATATCTGTTCCTAGCCAATACGTCTACCGACTCATAAAATCTTGGGGAAGTTCCTCTTTTTGCCTTCCTCTATAATATCTCTAGGGAAGTACTTCCTCTTTTTGCCTTCCCCTATAATATCTCTAGGGAAGTTTCTCTTTTTGCCTTTTCCTCATTTAGCCTAAGTCTTGTTTCTGTTTTCTCCATATATCAAAACGTGTACGAGTGAAAATTTATACATTCTCTTTTCTTATATAACTGCATCATATACTTTTTTTTCTCAAATGCATGTATAAGCCACATGTAGGCATCCATTTACAATGAAATTCTCATTCATGCCTCATAAACCACTCTTTACTTCCTCTAGCATGCATTTATATATCACAAGTCACATGACCAAATATTTAATATCAAGTATTCATGTCATGCTAGAACCAAAATGCCATTACATTATCAATTCAAGTCTTGTATCTATTTCTAGAAATTGGGTAGATTTCACATAACATAAATGAGATCAAATCATAAATACCTCATCATACTTAAATCAAGAGTCATTATACCACAAAATCAATACTTGAGTTCATTTCAGCACAAATATAGCATGTTAGTAGAATTCATGCCTAAGGAGTAGGATTTATTCTGCCTATCAAACATCCATTGCAAGGGCTATAAAAATTTTCAACAACACTTCAATATGTCCCCAAGGACCTCTGAAAATTTATGAGTAAAAAGAGTTCTCTAAGTATGATAACAAAATTCAACAAATTTAGTGGTCAAAGACAACTTATACTCAGCTCAGAACCAAAATCTCATAATTTTTAACCCTAGCAAATGATTGAATCAATTCTAAAGAAAAATCATGTTTGAATTTCAATATGTTTCCAATTCTCTATAAAAATTTAAAAGGAAAAATCAATCATTTGCTGTGATAAAAAAATTCTCAAATTTCATAGCTTCAGCTTCAATAATTCAGGCAGCACAGGTAGGGCTTTGGTTCATGATTTTTTTAACATTGCAAAAGTGCCCAAAATGACTCCAAATATTTACTAGAGACAGATTAATATGTTAGATACATGCCATAAAATTTTCAGCTTAATCAAAGATCTCCAAATATGCCAAAAAATTCGTGAATAATCACTGCTAGTGAGAAAATAAAAAATCCAACAACATGGTTCAAAATCTCTTTCCATAAAAATGATTTTTCACAACATCAAACCACTCCACAAAAATTTACACATCACCAATAATACGTTATCAAAATGTTTAGTAAGAAAATCAAACAAATAGAGTTGAAGTAAAAGAAGTTTAAAATCCCTATTCTTTGGAGCTTTAGAGATCTTGGCTCCAAAGGATGCTCCAAGATTGATCCCTTTCACTTTAAACCCTTTTAGCCCACAACAAAACATTCCTTACACAGCATATGATGAGCTCACAAAGTAGAAAGTTGATGGATTCAAATTTTAATCGATTAGATTTGTAGGTATTGAAGTGTAGAACAAGTTTAGTAAAGGAAGGTTAGGTTTTTAACAATTTTAGGCCGAGGATTTTGAGGTTGGAAAATCAAAGTTGAGCTCTTGGAATGGAAATAAGGTTGCTGCTATTTCTCTCTTGGTGATGGCTGAATGATGGCTGCCTTGCTAAAAAAGAATTCAACTTGTAATTATCTTGTAAGTATGAATAAATATTATATAATATGAAGGTATAATTCTTAAAGAAAGAAAGTAAGATGGATGGCTAGGATTTAATCTTGGAATTCTAGATTAAATCTTAGCCTTACTTATGTGTTGAATAGATATACATTATCTATTTATCATAATTAAACTATCTTTCGGAGTTAAAAATCGCACACCAAAATTTTGCTGAATGGGTAAAACACCATACCCAGGTAATCAAACATTGCCTGAAAGTTAATTTCAGGTATAAAATCTTTAATTCTCATTATTTCTAACATTAACCCTCCCTTTTCTCAATTTTGGGTGTCTCCTGGTCCCAGATCTGAGGTTTTAGCTGTTCCGATGGGCCCGGTGGGCCTGTAAGTCACTATTTACTTTTTTTTTTACAAATCCATTAGGTCGTCCTCATCATTGCTAAAACTGTCAAATTTTTGAAGTTATGACTAATAAAGCCCAAATTAATTTTTAAATAATTTTTAGGGTGTTATATTCTTTAACCGAAAGGATATGAATGGAAAAGGGAGGTGGTGTTACAAATAGAACGAGAGCAGAACAAGTTGCATAGTTCTCCTCATTAAGTTCTTCAATAATGGGCTCCATCTAAAGCTCTTCAGGTACGAGTCTAGAACTAGACATAGCATATAGTCTGGCCTTTTCATTGCTTAAGAGATTTTCTTCTTCTTCTTCAAATAATGATGTTGTAGCTTGTTCTTCTTCAGCTTGTTCTTCTTCCTCTTCATTATTGTTCAGTACAGTTACATGATATCCCTCCTCCTAAAACTTTTTAACTTCCTCCCACAGAACAGTAACACTTGATACACTCTTGTGCATCTTCTTGCATCTTGGCTCAATCTCTTTTTTGCTGATAACCTTTTTAGGTTTGGTTACAGCTCCTGATGCTTGAGTGCCTGCCTCCTCTCTTTTTTTTGTTCTCCTTTCATAATGTTAGATTAAGGGAACATCTTCTTCATCAGATTCACTTTTAGGAAGGATGAGTTTTCTTTTCCCTTTAGCCTTTTCTTAGTTGGACTGAGACTTCTGAGAGGCCTCTCGAGCTTGTTCACCTTTTGTTCTAGGACTTTGCCTTGTAGGCTCAACTATTTGGAGGGTTGACCTCTTCCTCGAGGTTCTGAAAGAGGAAGATGTGAAGATGGTTCCTTCCACCAGCTCATACCTTTCGGCGTCAAAGTCCAACCATTAAAGCACCTTTGTCAGAAGCATGCCATAAGGAACGCTCGCAGTTCTTTGAGTTTCCTTGGTTACGGCACTCATCATGTAGTCAAGAATGAGCATAGGTAGGTTCACTTTTCTTTTTTCCATTAGACAATAAAGAAGCATACAATCTATTTTAATGAGCGCATCTGTGCTAGCAATACATGGAATGATAGAAAACTGAACTACTGTGTATCTTTCCTTGCCTTAGTGCTCAACATAGCTATAGTAATCTCACTAGGCTTGTAGATGATGGAGTCAGTGAGATAATTGGACACGTCTCTTTCATTTACACTAAGAGATTTTGTAACACTCTCCTAAAATCTAAATTATTTGACCTTAAATAATTATTTTGGACATCATAAATTTGTAGAATTTTTTTTTTATGAATGTTTATTATTTATGGTCGTATACCGGAGTAATGTATATCAACTGTAATTCATGTACCTGGTAGGCTCCCAGGAAAGAGAGGTGGGTCACAACGGACACGCTTAAATACCAAGTCTTTCCTTAGCCAGAACCTTTCCAAACTACACATTCATAGTGATACACTTACATCCAGTAACCTAAGGATGATTTTTAAATGACAAAGAATCTATCTTAATACTATTATTTATTAATCACTAATTCCCACAGTTTAGTCAACTATCATCCATAGAAAACATACTTCATTGCCAACATCAATTCATAGGGTACAGTACACACTAAATATTCAAGATACATAAAGAAAACTTCAATACAACAATATGACATATTCCAAGTTTGGTAACATATAGTAAATATTCTATCTAGCACACATGATAGAATCTAATTATTTAGAAGTTAAGTCCAAGGCTACATCCATTTCATTGCTGATGACAATCCATGCTATCTGGAAACATCAAAGAAAAGGGGTGAGAGAAGTCTCCCAGTAGGGTGATGTTTCCAGGGGAGTCCTACTTCATCCCGAAAAGGCTAAGAATAATGCAGGAGTACAGCAAAATGCAATCTTTCATATTAGTTCAAATTATGTTTTACTATTGTCAAGCAAGATGGAAGTGCATAATATCAATCATAATAAAATACAGTAGAAGAAGTGTAAGTGTAAAACTCCCTTTTTTTTAATATCACGTTTCCTTTTAATGGTTATAGTCTGCAAGGTTTGCTTCATATTGGATCTGTGAGAGCTCTCATTACTAGGGCGTCCCCTAGTCAGATCAGTGAATGCCAAGTCCTTGTCCGCTAACACGGCAGGGCCCGAGACATCACTGCAATATACACCAAGTCCTTGTCCGCTAACATGGCGGGGCCCGAGGTGTCATTTAACAACTGCAAGACTAAGTGTTTACTAAGTCCTTATCCGCTACCAGGCGGGGCCCGAAGTATCACTTATTCATGTATCCCTTTTACATAGTGCATATAGAATTCATAAACTATGAAAATTACATGAAGTTTTCACAATTTCTTTGATATTCACATACAGACCATAAGATTTTCCATATTTTCACATAAATCCAAACAACATAGGATTCTTAAAATATTAATAAAACCCATTTTTCTCTGTAATTATCAATGAAGCACCAAATCACACTATTATAATAAACATACTTTCTTTATAATAAAATATGCTTATCTTAGTTTTAATCATGCAATAATTCAATTTCAAATATTCATATAATAACTTTACTAATTCCATAGGTTTATGTACATACAAAAATTATTTTAAATCTATCTTTAGAAAATATATATGTGGTAAAAATATTTTTCATTTATATAAAAAATATGATCATAGAGCAAAGTAAAAGAGCAATCGAATCTTTCAAGAAATATTAAAAAAATATAAACAAAATTATACCCATTAGAAAAACCACTTCAAGCAAGAAACTAGCTAATTTACATGCTATATTCCTAATGGGACCATAACTTAAAATCTTTGTAAATAATATTTCCTTATGTTAATAAATTTATAATCATGTCAAATATTTATAGTCCAAGGTCCATAGTCCAATGTCCATAATTCAAGGTCAATAGTTCAAGGTCTATAGTTTGAGTCCAAATATAATGATCATAACTGTCTAAATCAAGTCCAAGTGAGTCTTAAAGATTCATAATAGTCCATATAATGTTTATAGATTCATAAGTTCCTAGTAAAGGTCATGATTAATATAAATATATATATTTTTTGTGTCTTTTTATATCTTATTAAGTCTTAATGGTCCCAGAAGAACATAACACATAAACCAAGCTAAATACTACATGCTCAAAGGTTTAGAATTCATTCATTATAATGAATTAAATAAAACACTTTTTATAAATCAAAAATATTTTACAATCAATACATAACGAGATCAAAACCAAGTTATATCACGTTAAAATACCACAACTTATGCTCAAGGCTTTATTAATTGAAAATACATGTTTTAACACATTAAAACGAATTTACACAATATTTAGATATTTGAAGAAAGCATAATCAAAATTTAAGAATGATCTTTAATCATAATTTTCAATCACATAAGTAGATAATAAATATGCATCATATACACATAGTTTAAGTATTTTATGTCACCACTTTCAAGTCATTCAAAGATATTAAAAACAATAAACATAAGTTTTGAATATCATATAGCACAACATCATACAAGAAAATCATACATGAAGCTTAGAAGTGAAAGAAAACCCCTACTTGTTTTCGAAGCTTTAGAAACGTAGCTACACCAAGGCTAAACCAGCAACTTCTTCAATTTCTCTAAGCCTTTTCTAAGGGATAAAATTCATATATAGGGCTGTGAAGTGTTGGTGTTGGATGATGATAAGAAGAGATGATGGTTTAGAGGTGTTTTTGCTAAAATTTTGTAACTATTTTTGTGAAAAATAAAGGAAATGAAGAGAGAAATGGTGACTATAATTTTTTGATAGATTTTAGGCTGAAGAATGAAGTGTGGAGTTGTGTTTAGAGGTGTACTATTTATAGAGAAAGGCTAGGATTAAAACATTAATAATTTCATAATTTATTTGTCATGTTTAATTAGTTTAATTAATTAAATATTAAAGTTAACATTAAATAATTTAATAAATTCTCAATTATCATTTAAAGACATACTCAAATGTTAGTGACATGATTTAAAGACATTTATTAAATTTTAATATACTTACATATAATTTAATAATCAATTATTCAAAATAAGGTAAATTTACTTAAACTAGTCAATCTTAATTAAGTTAATTAATTAGTAAATAATTTTATTATTATTATTTTTTTAACCAAATGTCATCATAAGGTTATTAGAGATGTAATACATGGATTCACGAAATTCATACAAATTTTTATAATCATTTGTATTTTATTTGGTATTTTAGACTATTACTAGTTTTATTAGAAATTAATTAACTAATAATTTATTTAACTATCATTAAATTATTATTATCTTTTTCTTTGACAACCCATATGTCTGAATCTTATCTCTAATAAAGTTGTAAAGGTTGGCAAGTTGTCTTGAATGATTAATATGTGAAAATGACAAATTTTACATTTTTTTATCTTAAAGTTATATATACTAAATAATTCATAAAATACTCATGAAAATTATTTTTTTATAATTTATTAGCAAGAACATATATTTACCTTATTTATACATTATCTATAATTTTTATAAATTTTTTGTATAATTTTTAATATTTTTTATGTATTTTTACCTTAGTTTAGTCCATTTTTAAATTAATTAATATCTAATTATCTCTAAATAAAATATGTAAAATTTTTTTACAACCTTCCAAGTGGGTTTTGAGCTGTCCAACGTGATAAGGGAACAAGCTCACCATTTTTGAAAGCCTTAGTCAAAAATGGTTAGCTTTGGAAATATCTTTCACTTTCAAATATATATTATTATAAATATTATTATTTTTTGATGAGACTGATTTCTAGACAATTCTAGGTGTCATGTAAGAATATTATTGAGATTAATCAAGATTTATAAAAGTTATCTTAAAACTTTAAGTAGTTAATTAGATATTTTAAGCTTTATTTAAGTCAAAATTAGTTAAATAAATATTAAAGTGATTTTTAATACTATCTATGGTCTAATGAAAAATCCCATTTCGTGGTCCTCTTTATCTAATATCATAAATTAGTAAAAAAAGAATTTATAAGACTTAGAATTTTTTTCTAGGATTTTTCGAAGCTTGTTTTACATACTAAATTAAGTTATTTTTGTGTAATAATACTAATATTATACAAATTTACCAAATATTGATATTTATCATCAAAATTATTTTTAGAAATATATTTATAATTTTTTCTTTAATTTTTCTTTGATACTTTCTAAACTTTTCTAAGGTTCTTGTTAGCTTTATCATCAATAACATTTTTTGTAATTTTATAATAAGAAGTTACATTCTTTCTATAATCTATGATTACCCCTGAATATTTCTTGCTAAAAATAGATCCTCAAGCTATTTAATAAAAAGCTATAATAATGTAATGCTATATTAAGAAAAATTGGGAATGTTACAGATTTCGCCCAGTCGGGTGATGATTTGTAGATGATCCTTTCATATGGAGCTTTGATGATTTTGGCAAGTTCAAAAGTTGTGATCCTGATAAAGCAATCTTTGATCATGCCCCTGACTTGAGATAGTGATAGTTTCTCCATATAAGAGTAAAATGCGTTAACCAACTGGGAAAAGATGAGTTTATTCGTTTTCAGAAAATCCTCCCACTTCTGGAAAGTAAAGACTTCATTAAGTATGGTGACTTCTTCACGTAGGTCTTTACATAAAGTGTAACGCCCGGGGATTGTGAAGTAGGGGAGTGATCGCCGGTGCAAGGAGGCACGGACAAAGAGCGGCTCCTGGCAAACTTTGAAAGCGGAGGGGTACATGAATGAACCGATTACACACTCGAATGAGAAGGATCCTAAGACTGTATAGGTATGGGACTATACAGTTAAGGAGGGCTTATATGAATTGATTTGTACTACCTATACCAACAAGATGCATCTTCTTTTCGGTAGCCCAAACTGAAAGAACTCCACAGTTAAGTGTGCTTGACTTGGAGAAATTTTGGGATGGGTGACCTCTTGGGAAGTTTTCCTAGGAAGCGTGCGAGTGAGGACAAAGCACGCTAAAAAGACCCATGTTGGTTTGTGGGGACAGTCATCAATCCATAAAGCAGCAGGGGATGTTACATAAAGACTTTCTAGGTGTCATTTTCTAGACATGAAGAATCTTTCAAACTGATCTTGCATACCAGCATCATCAAACATGTGAAAGGATGTTTGTGCTAAGGTAGATTGAGCCACATTCCTTTCTTTTGCCATTGAAAAGGAATACGGTTCGTTTGAGGATATGAGGTTGAAAGAAAAGACATAAGAAGGGTTAAAGAAGAAGGAAAGAAGACGGTTCAAAGGTGGAGATGAATGGTTACAGAAGTAGGGATGTGTAACACCCTAATATTTAACTCAATGCGCCTAGGAATGCATTTAAGTTAATTATTAGTTATTACTCTTTTATTCCAGTCTTTAATTTAAATTTTTGAAAATAGCTTAGTGAAAATACGGGTAATATATTTTTTTGTCTAAGATACAAAACATGAGCCGCACATGCTAAGTAACTAACGTTGTTCGCCTTACCCATAAATAAGAAAGGATAAAGACAAGTCACAGATACATACAACATCACAATGTATAAAACATATAGTATCATGACATAAACAATATTAACACATCAGAATTATATCATAGTAGTGACGTTCTCTAAACATAGAGGGCATCAGTGCACATCCATCAAGAAACTAAAGCACAAGCAAATAAAAAAAGTGTATAATCACCCTAAAACCAATATCCAAGGGAAACTATCTCCATACTCCCATTGCAACCTTCTTGATCCCTTTTGTAGTGCAACTCCCACATCTGCGTCTTAGAGAAATTCAAGAGCTACACTATCATCCTTGTCTAGAGACGACACAGAAGGAAGAAAAAGGGATGAGAAACTTATACAAGATTCTCAGTAGGGTTTCCCTATTCTAATGCAAGTGTCATCGTAATCATCTCCAGGATCCTCGGGTTTTATTATGAAAAGGGTGAGCATATATATAGTTCATTTATTAAGTTCCAAATAACATTAGCTGAGGCCCATATCTTTTAGCATGAGTTTTAATGTCATGAATGTAACAGATATCTCATGTATGCATGGTAATGCCTCCAGTACATAAATAACATATGCAAATAACTTAAGCATACTCTTAACATGAACTTCCAACACACAAAACCAACACACAACATCACATAAGTAAACACACCAAATATACATCCTTACTTTACTTTCTTAGGTAACCTAGTATGAATGCATGATATAACAAACTTGATGAGTTGTATACCATTTAGCTTCCATGGAAAAGGCGAGAGAACCTATGATAATTTACTTTCTCATAGTGGAACTCTCAAGTTCCTTTCTTAATAACCATCCTTTTACGTCAACATCTCAAACCAACTATCTCACCTTCCCTGGCAATTTTATATTCAACACCAAAAGTCTACCTCACCGATCGCCTAGGATTCAGCTCAACCTAACAAGCCGTCACTAGATTTAATATAGGGTAATAGAGGAGGAAAATACATCACTTTCTTGCCTTTATTCAACTTTCTCATTATAGGTATGCAACTTCCTTGGATCACCTCTCATAACCTTTAATTTGGGGAGTATAGAAGATCACTTCCATATGTTTTATGTTGCATAAACTTTATTAGATCACCTCTCATAACCTTTAATTCGGGGAGTCTAGAGGATCATTTTCATGTGTCTTGTGTCACCTTTAATCTTAGCATGTTACTTAGAGATGCAAGCATGAACATATAATCATAACTCATTATTCAATACTTTATGCTCATAAAACTTCATGAAATTATGTATCTCAGTTAATCAAACATAACTATAACATGCCATAATTCAAATTACATAACATACATCTAAGCCATATAAATTTCAATACATAAACATATCCTTCACAAGATATAAAACGCATTCATTTCATCAAATTATCAATATTTATGCTTAAGCTCCAAAGGGGTCAAATCGCAATTTCTCAAAGGTTACGGGTTAAACTGTAAATACCCCTTTTTTAACACATTCTAACAAACTAAAGATCTTTTAACATTAACCAATACTTTCAAGAGATGTATAACTATTAGAAACTATTTAAACTCATCATAAAAACCTTTTAGGACCATAGACTAAATTTTAACACATTTTAGGGGTCAAAGTGCAAAGTTACTCATTCTTTTACACTTATCAAAAACCAACACTTCTAAAACTTTTTCTAAGCATTATAAATGGTATTTTAAACATATAGACACATCAGATATCATTACTAACTCTTGTTAAAATCCTTTGACCAAAATTACATAATTGATAGTTTAAAACACAACTTTTCACATTTTATAAAATGGTCAAAACTTACACTTGTAATTATTCTTTTCAACCTCTAAGATACCAAAAATAATTTTCTCATCAAATACTAATAATTATTATGTATACAAACAATATGACTAGTATCAAATCAGTGAGGAATTAATTTAGAAAATTCATTCTCTAAAGCTTTATAAAATTACTGTTTTGATCCTTTCGAGTTACTAGTTTATCTCAAAAATGCTAAAAACAATTCTTACATCAATTATAAGTAATTTATACATATCCAAACCTTTTGAATCAGCATCCTAACCATTTTATTTAAATCAGGTTAGTAACCTGATTCTTTTAATAAAAAAACTTGAGAAAAGCACAATCTTTAACATCTTAAAATTTCTAATCCTAACAAAAGTTATTTGAGTAATTTAAAGACAAGATCAAAGCCTTAAAAATAAAATAAACCAACTTCAATAGCAAGAACATCAAGAGGCTGAAATTAACTTAATTTAAATATAAGAATTCCTATTTAAGATTAAAGAGGTAAGTTTTGAGCTTTAGAGATTTAGGTGATAACAAGAATCATAAACATGCTATGCAATCCATTTTTAATCTTTATCATTATAAGGTGATAACTTGGAATTATAAACATGGTATGCAATACTTGAAATATAAATATAAAGTTGCAAGTTCCGTTTTAGATCTTCAAAGTTTAGGTGATAACTTGAAAAATAAACATGAAATGATATAAACAGGAAGATGCAAATTCATATTATTATCTTCAAGATTTAAGGTGATGACTTGAACTTAAACATGATTATGCAAGGCTTGAAATTTAAATATGATATGCAAGAGCTTGAAACATAAATATGGATGCAAGTTCATTTATTATCTTGTTAAGCTCAAAACTTTTAGAGAATTAAACTCTTTAACCTCAATTAATCTTAACAAAGGAAGTGAGCTTTAGAGTCCTTGATTATTATGGTTCCAAGAACCTTATTTCATGGTCTCATCATCAAGCTCATTGAAAGTTAAATTATAAGCAAAGAACATGGAAATAACATGAAATAAAATCTCTACCAAGATGTTTCTTGTTAACAAAAGATAATGTTTGATCTTTAGAGAAGTTAGAAGAAGAAAATATATCCTTGATGAGTCCTCCAATTTCGTCCAAGATGAGAACTAATAGAGGAAGGATTTTTCTTGTGATTTTGTGTTTGATAATAAAAAGGTTATGTGTTTAGGAGTTGATTTATGGTTAGAATGTGTATGCTTGAGGTTTAGAGCTTGGTTAGAGGTTGGGAATGGAGTCTCTTGGATGTGAATGAGGAAGAAGAAGAAAGCTTGAAGTATTGAGAGAATTAGAGAACTTTGAGTAAGGAAACTATCGACTAAACAAGTGCTAAGGCTATGAGTGTTTGTGTGAACATTTTAGCAATGGAAGAACATGTATTTATAGGCCTTTGGAGGGTGCTTGGTCGTTGCATTCTTGGCTGGTTTGGGAAAGGTTTATTTCATTTTTCAATTAAAGAAAACTTAAAAAAGAAAGCTTATGGTGTAGTCATAATCTGTTCATGTATCATTGTTTGAAAATGCATAAAATATGAAGCTAATGGGAGAGATTGTGGCTGATCACATCCTGGCTGAAATGGGTGGGTTTTCTTTTGATTAAATAAAACCAAAACTAACGCAGAAGAAAGCTAAAGGTATGATATTACAGTTGGATATGTTTCTTTCTTGGAAAAACATTTAAAATATGATGTAATGGGGCATAAAAGGGTGCTGGTTTCTGATTACATTAGGATTAGATTGGTGTTGTTTTACAAGTGGTAAAACATGTATTAGATGTGTACTTATTTAGGTAAAAGATTAGGAATTGATAGATTAGTGAAAATGGTAAAAGATTAAGTGTTTAGGACAAATCAAAACAAGGTAAAAAAAAGAGAAATCATACACTAGTAAATGAAGTTCATTTCAAATGAGTTAAAATCAATTTGTAACATAAGTTCCAAACTTAGGATAAGAAAATGTAAGTGTACTAGATTTTACCTAAACCATAATCTTAACTATGATCTCAACATCACTAATTTTATGAGCTCTTGTAATTAAGGAAAGGTAATTTTATTTTATTTTAGGTAATCTTAGACTCTAATTACCTCAAGTAATTATTTTTAACCTTAGGTAATTAATTTTAAACTCAAGGTTAATGAATGAAATCAATTTGAGTTCAAATAGAGCTTTAATATTACCTTAATTAGACAAGTAAACCTATTTAGCACAACTAGGGTAAAAAGATAATTTCACGTAAAAACTCCTTGTAATTATACTTGAAATAGTTATTTTGAACATTTAGGTGAAAATTGAATTCAAAGATTGTATAATTTCATGTAAAATTACTATAGGGGTAAAACAGTAATTTTACGTATGATAAAAGTTAAGAATTGAGATTTTTATCTCTAAGGAACATATAACCCCATTAAGTATTAAACTAACCCCTTAAAGATAATCTAGATTGATTATCTTTGATTTTCTAGGTAAAAATGGCCTCAGGGGCATTTTGGTCATTTTACACATACAGAAAAATCGGGGTTTGCGACTTCCATACGAATTGCTAATCAAGTCTCCCATAATGTTTCTCTAATGTTATATTCCTTTATTAAGGATTATTCGACCTCCAATTATGTGCAAAAATTACCTAGGGGCATTTTGGTAATTTTTACACAGTAGTAAAAATTGAGGCGTTACAGGATGAGGCTTTGAAGAAAGATTATTGTGGTGTAGAAGAAGAAAGGTTGAGGTTTCAGAGAGATGTATATGCAAATGAGATGATTAAATGTATGAGGTTAAAATGTTAAAGAAAAGAAAAGTGACTTGCTTAAGAAGATGATGGTTAAGAACAAAATAAGACGTAGGGGTTTAAAGATATATGACATGACTAAGGAAGAGGCAGTGTAGGAGAGAGAAACTCTAATAGAGTGGGTAAAAGTCCCACCTTTTCATTCCTTCTTCAGAAAGAGAGTCTTCTAACTCTTGATCTCACTTTCTGAAAAAGTTACTTTCTAAAGCTTCAGAGGTTACTTTCTAACTTATTGAAGAACCTTCATATCTCATCCCAAATTCTTCTTTCTTCTCTGGATTCGATGCTCCTATATAACCATCATTCTTTAATCCTCAAAGACTTTTTTCTGACCAAATAACCTTCTTCTGAACATATCTTCTTCTTTCTGATCGACCCGTCTTCAAACTGAACATGCTGATTCCTTTCTAATCTTCTAAACTGATACACCATTCCTCATAGAGATCTGTGGTCTTGCAAATTAACTTCTGAAATGCATGTTGGTAAACCTAATTTTGCATACTGATTTTCTAACGTTCTTGCAAACTGATAAGTTGAGTCTTTAGGAGGATATGTACTCTTATGATTCCTGATTACTTTGCTTGATCTTCATAAAGGAGTAGTAGAGAGAGACCACCCAGAGATGTTTTATGTAACACCTCGATTTTTCTGTCCGAGGGAAATGACCAAAATGCCCCTGAGGTCATTTCCTGACCCGAATTTGAGGGTAATCAACTCGGTCATCCTCGAAGGGTCAACTCAATGTTTGAAGGGGATTGAATGGCCTTAGAATGCTTTTGGAAGCGAAAATTTCATTTTCCGCAGTTTCGGGTCAAAATGACCAAAATACCCTTATAGCGTTTTACGCGGGTAAAGGTGTTGTTTGAGCCCGAAACGTTTCCCCGAGGTTTAAAAACATGTTTTCATGTGTCTAGAGGTCTCTGTTCAAGTCCCGGTGGTCCCGGGCAGTTTTAGTGCAAAATTACGATTTTGCCCCTAGAATAGTGTTTTTGAGCTTAATGACGTAATTAAGCAAACCTAAGCAATATTAGGCTCTAAATGAAGATTAATTAATTTTCCTAATTAATCTAGAGTCAAAATAATTTATTAAATTTAATTAGAACCTAAAATTGCTTAGATTAAACTTAAATCCCTTTTTAGAACTCAAGATTCCTAATCTTGGAATCTTGAATAGTGTTTTCTCTCTCCAATTCCTTAAATTAAGGAAATGTGTCTAGAGTTGTTTAGACTCTAAATTGAGGATCTAACTCACTAATGGTGCAAGACCACTCCTTAATTATGTCTAGACCACCCTAATTATTCATTTTCCTTACCTAAACACTTTCTTACAACTTCCTAATCTTAAGCATAATCAAAGATACACCTAAACACAATTCTAAACCACAACTAAAATGCAAGAAACTCTCCTCCCTTGGCTGATGCATTTCGGCCACTTCTCCCCTATTTGACCACATGTTGATTTGTTTTCTCACTCAAAGAACCATGTTTGAGGCCATACCTTGAACCATACCTCACCATACTTTGAGCCATACCTCACCATGCCTCAAGACCACATTATCTCACCTCATGGAACTCATGGATGCCTCCATTCTGCACCCTCATGGCCGAAACACATCAGCCCACACACACACTTCATTTGTTTCATTTCTCTATAAATAGAATGCCTTGAGGAGCTTGCACCACTTTTAGATCATTTGCTAAGTTTAGGAGCACTCAAAGCTTTTCCTTTTCTCTCAAAGTTCTAGTGTTCTTCAAGTTCTTGGAGTTCTTCCAGTTCTTCATCTTCTTCTTCCATCTTTAAGTTCATCACACCAAGTAGGGATTTCCTTTCATGCATTATCTTCTTTAAAGTTCTTGTTTCAAGTTTGATGTTCATAGTTTCTCTTGATTCCTTTTAGAACATCTTTTATTCTCCTCCTTCCTCTTTATGTTTCGGCCATGGGCCTTTGGGAATGAAGAAGTGAGAGCTTGATGATGAGAGTTTCATGATGATATTCATCACTTGAAACAAACTCTAGAGCTTGATCTTTGTTCTTGAACAAAAATGTTTTTACTTCTTCCTTTCTTGAACTCTTGAGAACTTTAGCTTTGATGATGTTTTAAAATGGCTCTATGAACTCAATGATGAGGACTCATGATGTTGGTGTTAATATATCACCAAGATCATGAACTCTAGAGTTTTAAAATGTTCCTTCTTCTTCTTGAAGATTTTGTCCATTTCCTTAATTTTTCTAAGCTTCATGGTTTGATTTCCTAAAAATATTATGTTGAGTTCTAAGAACTCTAGGCTTGACTTTACCTTGTTTGAATGAGTTTGGGTTAAGGTTGAGTTCCTTTAAAGTCTTGTTAAGAGCTCTAGAAAGATAAAATGAACTTGCATAATTTATTTTATGCTTGCATTCATATTTACATTCTTGCTATGCACCTTTACTTTCAAGCTATCACCTAAGAACATAAAGATTAAAATGGAACTTGTACCATCACTTAATTTAATTCTCAAAGCCTTTCTATTTCGGCCTTAAAGTTGATTGTTGTTGGGCCTAGAGCACTAAAATAAAGAATTGAACTTGCATTATCACCTAATTAATCTCTTGAATGCCTTTCTATTTCGGCCTTAAAGTCGATTGTTGTTGGGCCAAAAGCACTAAAATTATTGAACCTTGCATTTTACTTTCAAGCTCGCACGTTTAAGTTCATGCTTTGCATTTTACTTTCGAGCTTGCACGTTTAAGTTTGTGCCTTGCATATTTATTTTACGTCATCACTTTATTTTGTAAGCAAGATTAAAGAAAATGAAGAGCATGAGCACATTTATTTTATGTCATAACTTAAGAACCTGGAGCTCAAAGACTTGCCCATTTCATTCCAAGTTAAAATTTAATGTGGAACCATTCTTTGAATGCATATTTTCGGCCAAGTGGTGATGATGGACTTGCAATGAGTTTTCATCTAGCTACTAGGACCAATAGTCTATGTTTTAAGTTTTCCTTTAAGCTTTACAAAACTTTATAAGGTTATGTCATTACAAGTTGTGATTTTATTCTCTTTTAGGGGATGGAATATGTTTTGCTCAATAACCTAAGGCTTCTCTTAGCCTCTTGATGAATTAAAATGTTTTGAAAAGAGTTTTAGAAGTTCTAGATTGATTCCAAGAGAAACTAGTTAACTTATGTACCTAGGAATGTCAATTTAATTCTCTTATTGAGGCAAGATGTTTCGGTTCTAACATGATGAGTGTGATGCTGTATGATGATTTTTTGATGTGTTGGAATGTGTGAAAATATCATATGACGATGTAGAGGCGATTCTATGCGTGATAGGTAAGAAACTAGCTAACTAGAAATACCGTAAAGCTAGAAGTTAACATAGTTTTGACCCATTTGTTTTTGGAACTTATCCAAACTGTTTTAATGGGAACATAATCAGATTTATATTGTTTAGACATGAAAAACTTGGTAACATTTGGATTAGAATTGAATTCTAGCACCTATAGGGAAACTAGTAACTAGAAAATCGTAAAAATGCAAATGTAGAACTCTTAGAACATTTAATTTTCTAGATTCTGTCCAGCACCCTTACAACATGATAAACATGATTAATAATTAATCCTTAAGCATAGGAATGTCTCATAATTGATTTAGATTTAATATATAGCGCCTTCGGCGAAGACGAAACCGAGAAAGGGTCTAAAACGTAAGTTCTAGAACCCCGTAAATACAAGTTAGAGATTCTGCCCTGTACTTTTCAGATTTAAGTATGAACATGAGGATTAGGAATGATGATTAATTATGAGCCCTTAGGTGCATAAAGATATGAGCGACGGATGTAGAGAACTATATCTCAAGATTAAGACCCGTAAGGGTCAAAGCATAAGCTACCGTAAGGGTAAGCGTTTGAATGTTTTATGATGACGCATGTAGTATGCAAATGATGATGATGTTATTCATATGAGGAATTCATGAGGTTATATATTTATGTGGCATAAAGCAAATTTGGAAGGAAATTCGGTGTGATGACGTTGTCTTGCTAATTTTCGACAAATTTGGGGACTTAAAGAGATTTTGAAAATTAAGGTACTAAGATGGGTTCTAGGATGACACCGGTTCGGCCGAGCACCTCCATAGAACTCATGTGACATCGGTACCATTTTATACTCTTAGGTGACACCGGTTCGGCCGAGCACCCCTAAGAGTTTTGCCCCCTAACCCGTACTCAGATAGTCGGGATTTATGATTTATGATACGCTTATCGTTAAGTGGTAAGTAAGAACTAGTGACGACTAGTTAAGGTATGAGCTCAAAACCTAGATATGTGACACGTTCTGGGTGACACCGGTTCGACCAAGCACCCCCAGTTCGATTGTCTTTTAGGGTGGCCCATGAGGAAGAGATGTTTCATGATTATGATTATGTCACTAAGTTTGTCCCATATGAATGTTTCTATTGCCACTTTATGCCACTAAGTTTGATGAGACTTGATGTTATGTTTTATGTATGTGCATTAGGTAGTGCCATGCATACATATTCTATTATGTTGGATTCATGACATTAAGATCATCCTAAAATGAATGGACCTTGGCTAAAGTATATTTTAAAGTTTAAAATGAACTTAATGCATGTTCAGTCATTTTGTATAATTAAACCCAAGGTTCCTGAGGACGTAGATGATGACACCTAGGTAGTAGGAGGCCCTACTGAGATTCTTTAGCAAGATTCTCACTCCCTCTATCTCTTTCTTTCCATCACGTCTTCAGATGGCGACGTTCGCAGTGTTCGTGGACACGCCGACATGGGAGGTGCACCATGACCCGGACCACGGGTCATTCCATTTTGTGGGTCGATGCACGGTTAGAGTATTTATGTTCATGGGTCGACCATTCACTCCCCCTGTACATTCCCATCGTTTCTGCCCCGTCTCACCTTTTGGCGATGACCTGGTGTTCGAGCGCGCACGTCCCCTAGAGGAGAAGCTTCGCCGTACCCCATCATCCATGTCCGCCGCTCGAGACTACCCCGAGTACGTGCCCCATTGCCCGTCGTCTTTTTCGGAGGCGGATCCTTCCGAGGATTCGGCAACCCAGGTACGCTTCGAGGGATCTTCCCCCACCATACCCATGGACCTTGGGGAGGGTAGTGTGCCTTTCGTGACTCAGCCGAGGCTTGCACGACGACCGGAGATGAGGCCATGCCGTGGAGGTCACTTCCGAGCCCCGTCCCGTCTTTTCACGCCGGAGGAGCTTGCTCAGTTTCCTGGTTACATACCACGCCGAGGGATAGTCGCCAAGATGGGAGGCTGTGGATGGCCCGGGTTAGAGCACACACCACTTGGATGGGGATAAACCTTCTTTTGTTTAGAGGTTACCCCATTAGATGCACTCGGGTAGAAGAGTAGTTCAGGTTTATGAGTATGTTGTATTTCTTTCCTTGTATTTCTCTTGTACTAAATTAAGTCCCACACTTACAAGTGAGCAAGTTATATATATATATATGAGATGATATTCAGTGTTATTCATGGTGTGCCTTATGTTATGATGTTGTGAGACATTTGTTTTACTAAGTATTTCAAAGGAAAAATGAGAACTATGAAGTAACAAACTAATGATTAACCTAAATATGTTCTAGAGTATTGGGTTAAAAATTAGGATGTTACATTATGGTATCAGAGCAGTTCGATTCTCATGGAGCCTGAGGATTGGACTGACTATGCTTTCTAAAGCATAGTACGATAGCTATGTCATGCGTAGAGCTTACCTAGAGATAAGCTATAGGGTAGAAGTGCATGACCCTTGTCTACTTGCGTGTGCCATGGTAACTAGCTCATTTTACATGGAATATTGAGCCTGATCACCTCAGTGTTTATTGTCTCGTGTGTTTAGGAACCAATGGCACCAAGGAGACAACCTAGAACCCCAACCGAGGGGGACCAAAACGATGCCACTGCTGCTGTTCGTGACATGGAAAGGGCCATGGAACGAATGTTCGAGAGGATGAACCAACAAGGGGACACCGGACGTGCTCCCCTTACTGCTGAAATGGTCGAGCAAACGAGGTTTGGTGAGTTTCGCAAGGCGAACCCACCAACCTTCCGAGGAGCCATGGACCCTGACAAAGCTGATGAGTGGATCAAGAACATGGAGAAGATCTACTCCGTGGTAGCTTGCTCGGAGGAGCAAAAGGTCACATTTGCGGCATACATGATGGAGTCCGACGCCGACTGCAGTGGGCTCGGCACTCAAGACCGCCGAGGCTTCATCGCTATCAATTGGGAGCTGTTCAAGACTTACTTCTACGAGAAGTACTTCCCGGAGTCTGTGAGGAATGCAAAGGACATTGAGTTTATGCAACTGACCCATGGTGGGTCTATTGTACCCAGTACACAGCGAAATTCGAGGAGCTGATCAAGTTCTCTAGGGTGTTTCAAGGAAACCCCGATGAGGTGTGGAAGTGCGTCAAATATGAGGCCGGACTAACGGCAGAGCTCAACTATGCTGTGGCACACATGGAGATTAGGGACTTCCCAACCCTAATCAACAAGTGCCGGATCATGGAAGAGGGACAAAAGAAAATCAATGCTGCAAGGGCAGCACGGAACAAGGGGCTAGCACCTCAAGCCCCAAGATTCAAGCCCCAATATCCAAACCAATCCCGAAATCACTATAATCCTTACCACACTAACCAGTTCAAACCACAACAACAATAAAGAACCCCCTTCCACCAACAACCCAAGCAACCTTACAGACCACCGTTCCAGAACAACAACCACCGAAACAACAACAACAACAATAACCTAAGGAGTGCTTTGAGGCCCCCGGAACAATGCGCAACAAGGAGGATCCAGTAGAACCAAGAACAAGACGCCCCAAGGAGCCCCCGCCACCTTTGCTAGGACTACACCGGCGATAATATGCCCCCAGTGCGGGAAAGATCATGGCAACCATCCTTACCTGGCTGGACAAAACGTGTGTTTCAAATGCGGGAAGCCCGGCCACTACGCCAATAGATGCAACAATGGAGGGCCAGCAAATCAGAACCCTAGGCCGCAACACCAAGGGAGGGTCTTCACCCTCAACGTAGACGAAGCAAACACATCCAACGGTCTCATAGAAGGTAAGTACGAAATAGATAGTAGGACCTTAACTATACTCTATGACTCTGGTGCAACACATTCTTTTATTTCATATGCTAGTGTCGAGGCTCTAAATTTGAAAACTTCCAAACTTCCTTTTGATCTTATTGTCTCTACCCCTACAAATCATCCTGTGAATACTTGTTATTGTTGTCTAAACTGTCACCTCACCACAGAAAATAGATCATATGTTGTGGATTTAATTTGTTTACCCATGAAAGGTATAGGAGTAGTTCTTGGCATGGATTGGCTTCACGCCAACCGTGTGTTGTTAGACTGTGACACCAAAACAGTCGTCTTTCCTTCTCCCCCTAGTGAAATGAGTCAACCTTTGAGACTCTATCTCAATGCCGTAGAGGTCCACTGTAGTGGTAAAAATACTAAGGGATATGTTCTCCTAGCCGCTAGCGAAGTACACTTTGAGCAAAATTTAGAGAATATACCAGTAGTGAGAGACTATCCCGAGGTGTTTTCGGAAGATATACCCGAGTTCCCCCCCGAGAGAGAAGTGGAGTTCTCCATTGAGTTAGTTCCTGGAGCGGGACCAATCTCCATTGCCCCCTATAGAATGTCAACCCTAGAACTAGCCGAATTAAAAACCCAACTTGAGGAGCTTTTGGGAAAGAGTTTCATTAGACCTAGTGCCTCACCGTGGGGAGCTCCAGTCTTGTTTGTGAAGAAGAAGGACGGGAGCATGAGGTTGTGTATAGACTATAGGCAATTGAACTGTAATGAAAAACAAATACCCTTTGCCTAGGATTGATGATCTTATGGACCAATTGAGAGGAGCGGTAGTATTTTCCAAGATCGACCTAAGGCCAGGATACCACCAAATTAGAGTGAGAGATCAAGATATACCAAAGACAGCCTTTAGAACTCGGTATGGACACTTTGAGTTCGCGGTGATGTCTTTTGGATTGACGAATGCTCCTGCAGTATTTATGGATTACATGAATAGGATCTTTAGACCCTATTTAGATCAGTTCGTGGTCGTTTTCATAGATGATATACTCATCTATTCAAAAACCCCCGAGGAGCATGAGCGTCATTTGAGGATAGTTTTGGAGATTTTGAAGGAGAAAAGCTGTATGCAAAACTCTCTAAGTGTGAATTTTGGTTGGAGGAGGTTAAGTTCTTAGGGCACGTTGTGTCAAAAGGAGGTATAGCCGTTGATCCTAGTAAGGTAGAAGCTGTAATGAATTGGGATAGACCGACCACCGTAACTGAAATATGGAGCTTTTTGGCTTTAGCAGGCTACTACCGTAGGTTTATCAAAGGATTTTCCCAAATTGCCCTACCCCTGACCAAGCTAACTAGGAAGAATGCACCATTTGTGTGGAATCCCGAATGTGAGAAGAGTTTTCAAGAGCTTAAGGAAAGGTTAACCACGACCCCAGTCTTAGTCTTACCTAGCCCCAATGTACCCTTCGAGGTATATTGTGATGCTTCGGGCAAAGGACTAGGGTGTGTGTTGATGCAAAATAGGCAAGTGGTAGCCTATGCATCTCGACAACTCAAGCCTCACGAGGCTAACTACCCCACCCATGACCTAGAGTTAGCCGCCGTAGTATTTGCCTTAAAGATATAGAGACACCATTTGTATGGTGTAAGGTTTGAAGTTTTCTCTGATCATAAGAGTCTCAAGTACCTCTTTGATCAAAAGGAGTTGAACATGAGGCAAAGAAGGTGGATGGAATTCCTCAAAGATTACGATTTCGGTTTATGTTACCACCCCGGCAAGGCTAATGTAGTCGCCGATGCCTTGAGCCGAAAGTCGTTACACCTGTCCCACATGATGATCAAAGAAGTTGAGTTGATGGAGAAGTTTAGGGATATGAATCTAGGGATGTCAGCAACCGATAAAGGGATGAGAATGTGCTATCTTAGTGTGACAAGTGGATTTAAGCAAAGAATCATGTTAGCACAATGAGAGAATGAGGAGTTCGACAAGATCATAGATACTGTTAAGGCTGGAAAGTTGAAAGGTTTCGAAAGAGGTGAGGATTGGATATGGAGGTTTGAAGGAAGGATCTGTGTACCCCAAGATGGTGACCTCCGAGAGAAGATCTTGGAGGAGGCTCATAAAAGCTATTTCACCATTCATCCCGGTGTTACCAAAATGTATCAAGACTTGAAGAAGATGTTTTGGTGGCCTGGAATGAAGAAGGATGTAGTCGCCTGGGTTAGTAAGTGCTTGGTATGTTAGAAAGTGAAAATCGAGCACCAAAAACCTTCAGGTTTGTTGCAACCCCTGTCAATCCCCGAATGGAAGTGGGAATGCATATCTATGGATTTCGTGGGATTGCCTAAGACCCAAGCTGGCCATGATGCTATATGGGTGATAGTGGATCGACTAACCAAGTCGGTACACTTTCTACCTATTAGAGTGACATACTCTTTAGATAAATTGGCTCAGTTATACATCCAGGAGATCGTAAGATTGCATGGAGTGCCGTCGACGATAATCTCGGATCGTGATCCGTGGTTTACGTCACATTTTTGGGGAGCCTTTCAAAAGGCGTTCGGTTCAAAGCTATGCTTGAGCACTGCTTACCACCCACAAACAGATGGACAATCCGAAAGGACGATCCAAACCCTAGAGGACATGCTAAGAGCTTGTGTGTTAGACCAAAGGGGAAGTTGGGATAAGTACTTGCCTTTGATCGAGTTTGTGTATAACAACAGTTATCACGCGAGCATCGGTACGGCACCGTACGAGGCGTTGTATGGAAGGAAGTGCCAATCACCTTTGTGTTGGTACAAGCCTGGGGAGCAAAGCGTTTTAGGACCTGATATAGTGAGGGAGACGACGGAACAAATTAAGAGAATCCGGGATAGGATGCTCACTGCTCAAAGTAGACAAAAGAGCTATGCGGACAAGCGGCGCAAGCCCTTGGAATTCGAAGAGGGAGAACATGTGTTCCTTAGGATTACCCCCACTACAGGCATAGGGAGAGCCATGAAAGTCAAAAAGTTGAGCCCCCGATTCCTTGGTCCCTTCCAAATTTTTCAAAGGATAGGAACAGTTGCCTACAAAATAGCCTTACCCCCTAATCTTTCTAATCTTCATGACGTCTTTCACGTCTCTCAGTTAAGGAAGTATGAGTCCGACCCTAGCCACGTTTTAGAGCCAGAGCATGTTCAGTTAAGGGATGACCTAACTTTCAATCTTCCCCTACGAGAATCGTGGGACCGTGAGTCAAGCGGTGAGGAACAAGTCCTGCTCTTTGGTAAAAGTAGCATGGGGACGCAACAAGTCCGAAGAATTCACATGGGAGCTAGAGACACAAATGCGAGACAAGTATCCCGAGCTTTTCTAAGGTAACGAATTTCGAGGCGAAATTCTTTTTAAGGAGGGGAGTAATGTAACACCCGACTTCGTCTCAAGGAAATGACCAAAATGCCCCTGAGGTCATTTCCTGACCCGAATTCGAGGGTAACCAACTCGGTCATCCTTGAAGGGTCAACTCAATGTTTGAAGGGGATTGAATTGCCTTAGAATGCTTTCGGAAGCGAAAATTTCATTTTCCAGCTTTGGTCAAAATGACCAAAATACCCTTATAGCGTTTTCCGCAGGTAAAGGTGCCGTTTGAGCCCGAAACTTTTCCCCGAGGTTTAAAAACATGTTTTCATGTGTCTAGAGGTCTCTGTTCAAGTCCCGGTGGTCCCGGGCAGTTTTAGTGCAAAATTACGATTTTGCCCCTAGAATAGTGTTTTTGAGCTTAATGACGTAATTAAGCAAACCTAAGCAATATTAGGCTCTAAACGAAGATTAATTAATTTCCCTAATTAATCTAGAGTCAAAATAATTTATTAAAGTTAATTAGAACCTAAAATTGCTTAGATTAAACTTAAATCCCTTTTTAGAACTCAAGATTCCTAGTCTTGGAATCTTGAATAGTGTTTTCTCTCTCCAATTCCTTAAATCAAGGAAATGTGTCTAGAGTTGTTTAGACTCTAAATTGAGGATCTAACTCGCTAATGGTGCAAGACCACTCCTTAATTATGTCTAGACCACCCTAATTATCCATTTTCCTTACCTAAACACTTTCTTACAACTTCCTAATCTTAAGCATAATCAAAGATACACCTAAACACAACTCTAAACCACAATTAAAATGCAAGAAACTCTCCTCCCTTGGCTGATGCATTTCGGCCACTTCTCCCCCATTTGACCACATGTTGATTTGTTTTCTCACTCAAAGAACCATGCTTGAGGCCATACCTTGAACCATACCTCACCATACTATGAGCCATACCTCACCATGCCTTAAGACCACATTATCTCACCTCATGGAACTCATGGATGCCTCCATTCTGCACCCTCATGGCCGAAACACATCAGCCCACACACACACTTCATTTGTTTCATTTCTCTATAAATAGAATGCCTTGAGGAGCTTGCACCACTTTTAGATCATTTGCTAAGTTTAGGAGCACTCAAAGCTTTTCCTTTTCTCTCAAAGTTCTAGTGTTCTTCAAGTTCTTGGAGTTCTTGGAGTTCTTCATCTTCTTCATCTTCTTCTTCCATCTTCAAGTTCATCACACCAAGTAGGGATTTCCTTTCATGCATTCTCTTCTTTAAAGTTCTTGTTTCAAGTTTGATGTTCATAGTTTCTCTTGATTCCTTTTAGAACATCTTTTATTCTCCTCCTTCCTCTTTATGTTTCAGCCATGGGCCTTTGGGAATGAAGAAGTGAGAGCTTGATGATGAGAGTTTCATGATGATGTTCATCACTTGAAACAAACTCTAGAGCTTGATCTTTGTTCTTGAACAAAAATGTTTTTACTTCTTCCTTTCTTGAACTCTTGAGAACTTTAGCTTTGATGATGTTTTAAAATGGCTCTATGAACTCAATGATGAGGACTCATGATGTTGGTGTTAATATATCACCAAGATCATGAACTCTAGAGTTTTAAAATGTTCCTTCTTCTTCTTGAAGATTTCGGCCATTTCCTTAATTTTTCTAAGCTTCATGGTTTGATTTCCTAAAAATATTATGTTGAGTTCTAAGAACTCTAGGCTTGACTTTACCTTGTTTGAATGAGTTTGGGTTAAGGTTGAGTTCCTTTAAAGTCTTGTTAAGAGCTCTAAAAAGATAAAATGAACTTGCATAATTTATTTTATGCTTGCATTCATATTTACATTTTTGCTATGCACCTTTACTTTCAAGCTATCACCTAAGAACATAAAGATTAAAATGGAACTTGTACCATCACTTAATTTAATTCTCAAAGCCTTTCTATTTCGGCCATAAAGTCGATTGTTGTTGGGCCTAGAGCACTAAAATAAAGAATTGAACTTGCATTATCACCTAATTAATCTCTCGAATGCCTTTCTATTTCGGCGTTGTTAGGCCAAGAGCACTAAAATAAAGAATTGAACCGTGCATTTTACTTTCAAGCTCGCACGTTTAAGTTCATGCTTTGCATTTTACTTTCGAGCTTGCACATTTAAGTTTGTGCCTTGCATATTTATTTTACGTCATCACGTTATTTTGTAAGAAAGATTAAAGAAAATGAAGAGCATGAGCACATTTATTTTATGTCATAACTTAAGAACCTGGAGCTCAAAGACTTGCCCATTTCATTCCAAGTTAAAATTTAATGTGGAACCATTCTTTGAATGCATATTTTCAGCCAAGTGGTGATGATGGACTTGCAATGAGTTTTCATCTAGCTACTAGGACCAATAGTCTATGTTTTATGTTTTCCTTTAAGCTTTACAAAACTTTATAAGGTTATGTCATCACAAGTTGTGATTTTATTCTCTTTTAGGGGATGGAATGTGTTTTGGTCAGTAACCTAAGGCTTCTCTTAGCCTCTTGATGAATTAAAATGTTTTGAAAAGAGTTTTAGAAGTCCTAGATTGATTCCAAGAGAAACTAGTTAACTTATGTACCTAGAAATATCAATTTAATTCTCTTATTGAGGCAAGATGTTTCGGTTCTAACATGATGAGTGTGATGCTGTATGATGATGTTTTGATGTGTTGGAATGTGTGAAAATATCATATGACGATGTAGAGGCGATTCTATGCGTGATAGGTAAGAAACTAGCTAACTAGAAATACCGTAAAGCTAGAAGTTAACATAGTTTTGACCCATTTGTTTTTGGAACTTATCCAAACTGTTTTAATGGGAACATAATCAGATTTATATTGTTTAGACATGAAAAACTTGGTAACATTTGGATTAGAATTGAATTCTAGCACCTATAGGGAAACTAGTAACTAGAAAACCGTAAAAATGCAAATGTAGAACTCTTAGAACATTTAATTTTCTAGATTCTGTCCAGCACCCTTACAACATGACAAACATGATTAATAATTAATCCTTAAGCATAGGAATGTCTCATAATTGATTTAGATTTAATATATAGCGCCTTAGTGAGACGAAACCGAGAAAGGGTCTAAAACGTAAGTTCTAGAACCCCGTAAATACAAGTTAGAGATTCTGCCCTGTGCTTTTCAGATTTAAGTACGAACATGAGGATCAGGAATGATGATTAATTATGAGCCCTTAGGTGCATAAAGATATGAGCGACGGATGTAGAGAACTATATCTCAAGATTAACACCCGTAAGGGTCAAAGCATAAGCTACCGTAAGGGTAAGCGTTTGAATGTTTTATGATGACGCATGTAGTATGCAAATGATGATGATGCTATTCATATGAGGAATTCATGAGGTTATATGTTTATGTGGCATAAAGCAAATTTGGAAGGAAATTCGGTGTGATGACGTTGTGCCGCCGAATTTTCGACAAATTTGGGGACTTAAAGAGATTTTGAAAATTAAGGTACTAAGATGGGTTCTAGGATGACACCGGTTCGGCCGAGCACCTCCATAGAACTCATGTGACATCGGTACCATTTTATACTCTTAGGTGACACCGGTTCGGCCGAGCACCCCTAAGAGTTTTGCCCCCTAACCCGTACTCAGATAGTCGGGATTTATGATTTATGATACGCTTATCGTTAAGTGGTAAGTAAGAACTAGAGACGACTAGTTAAGGTATGAGCTCATAACCTAGATATGTGACACGTTCAGGGTGACATCGGTTCGGCCGAGCACCCCCAGTTCGATTGTCTTTTAGGGTGGCCCATGAGGAAGAGATGTTTCATGATTATGATTATGTCACTAAGTTTGTCCCATATGAATGTTTCTATTGCCACTTTATGCCACTAAGTTTGATGAGACTTGATGTTATGTTTTATGTATGTGCATTAGGTAGTGCCATGCATACATCTTCTATTATGTTGCATTCATGACATTAAGATCATCCTAAAATGAATGGACCTTGGCTAAAGTATATTTTAAAGTTTAAAATGAACTTAATGCATGTTCAGCCATTTTGTATAATTAAACCCAAGGTTCCTGAGGACGTAGATGATGACACCTAGGTAGTAGGAGGCCCTACTGAGATTCTTTAGCAAGATTCTCACTCCCTCTATCTCTTTCTTTCCATCACATCTTCAGATGGCGACGTTCGCAATGTTCATGGACACGCCGACATGGGAGGTGCACCATGACCCGGACCATGGGTCATTCCATTTTGTGGGTCGATGCACGGTTAGAGTATTTATGTTCATGGGTCGACCCTTCACTCCCCCTGTACATTCCCATCGTTTCTGCCCCGTCTCACCTTTTGGCGATGACCTGGTGTTCGAGAGCGCACGTCCCCTAGAGGAAAGGCTTCGCCATACCCCACCATCCATGTCCGCCGCTTGAGACTACCCCGAGTACGTGCCGCGGTGGCCGTCGTCTTTTTCGGAGGCGGATCCTTCCGAGGATTCGGCAACCCAGGTACCCTTCGAGGGATCTTCCCCCACCATACCCATGGACCTTGGGGAGGGTAGTGAGCCTTTCGTGACTCAGCCGAGGCTTGCACGACGACCGGAGATGAGGCCACGCCGTGGAGGTCACTTCCGAGCCCCGTCCCGTCTTTTCACGCCGGAGGAGCTTGCTCAGTTTCCTGGTTACATACCACGCTCGAGGGATAGTCACCAGTAGGAGGCTGTGGATGGCCCGGGTTAGAGCACACACCACTTGGATGGGGATAAACCTTCTTTTGTTTAGAGGTTACCCCATTAGATGCACTCGGGTAGAAGAGTAGTTCAGGTTTATGAGTATGTTGTATTTCCTTCCTTGTATTTCTCTTGTACTAAATTAAGTCCCACACTTACAAGTGAGCAAGTTATATATATATATATATATGAGATGATATTCAGTGTTATTCATGGTGTGCCTTATGTTATGATGTTGTAAGACATTTGTTTTACTCTACATGGTTTACCGCTTATCGCATCACGCGGCTCTCACTTTTTATTTCAAAAAAAATTTTACCCGTATTTTCCACTAAGTATTTCAAAGGAAAAATGAGAACTATGAAGTAACAAACTAATGATTAACCTAAATATGTTCTAGAGTATTGGGTTAAAAATTAGGATGTTACATTATGGTATCAGAGCAGTTCGATTCTCATGGAGGCTGAGGATTGGACTGACTATGCTTTCTAAAGCATAGTACGATAGCTATGTCATGCGTAGAGCTTACCTAGAGATAAGCTATAGGGTAGAAGTGCATGACTCTTGTCTACTTGCATGTGCCATGGTAACTAGCTCATTTTACATGGAATATTGAGCCTGATCACCTCAGTGTTTATTGTCTCGTGTGTTTAGGAACCAATGGCACCAAGGAGACAACCTAGAACCCCAACCGAGGAGGACCAAAACGATGCCACTACTGCTGTTCGTGACATGGCAAGGGCCATGGAACGAATGTTCGAGAGGATGAACCAACAAGGGGACACCGGACGTGCTCCCCTTACTGCTGAAATGGTCGAGCAAACGAGGTTTGGTGAGTTTCGCAAGGCGAACCCACCAACCTTCCGAGGAGCCATGGACCCTGACAAAGCCGATGAGTGGATCAAGAACATGGAGAAGATCTACTCCGTGGTAGCTTGCTCGGAGGAGCAAAAGGTCACATTTGCGGCATACATGATGGAGTCCGACGCCGACTCGGTGGTCGGCAAGACCAAGATCGCCGAGGCTTGTGCACTGCTATCAATTGGGAGCTGTTCAAGACTTACTTCTACGAGAAGTTCTTCCCGGAGTCTGTGATGAATGCAAAGGACATTGAGTTTATGCAACTGACCCAAGGTGGGTCTACTGTACCCAGTACACGGCGAATTTCGAGGAGCTGATCAAGTTCTCTAGGGTGTTTCAAGGAAACCCCGATGAGGTGTGGAAGTGCGTCAAATATGAGGCCGGACTAACGGCAGAGCTCAACTATGCTGTGGCACACATGGAGATTAGGGACTTCCCAACCCTAATCAACAAGTGCCGGATCATGGAAGAGGGACAAAAGAAAATCAATGCTGCAAGGGCAGCACGGAACAAGGGGCTAGCACCTCAAGCCCCAAGATTCAAGCCCCAATATCCAAACCAATCCCGAAATCACTATAATCCTTACCACACTAACCAGTTCAAACCACAACAACAACAAAGAACCCCCTTCCACCAACAACCCAAGCAACCTTACAGACCACCGTTCCAGAACAACAACCACCGAAACAACAACAACAACAATAACCGGCAAGGAGTGTCGGGAGGCCCCCGGAACAATGCGCAACAAGGAGGGTCCAGTGGAACCAAGAACAAGACGCCCCAAGGAGCCCCCGCCACCTTTGCTAGGACTACACCGGCGATAATATGCCCCCAGTGCGGGAAAGATCATGGCAACCGTCCTTACCTGGCTGGACAAAACGTGTGTTTCAAATGCGGGAAGCCCGGCCACTACGCCAATAGATGCAACAATGGAGGGCCAGCAAATCAGAACCCTAGGCCGCAACACCAAGGGAGGGTCTTCACCCTCAACGTAGACGAAGCGGACACATCCAACGGTCTCATAGAAGGTAAGTATGAAATAGATGGTAGGACCTTAACTATACTCTATGACTCTGGTGCAACACATTCTTTTATTTCATATGCTAGTGTCGAGGCTCTAAATTTGAAAACTTCCAAACTTCCTTTTGATCTTATTGTCTCTACCCCTACAAATCATCCTGTGAATACTTGTTATTGTTGTCTAAACTGTCACCTCACCACAGAAAATAGATCATATGTTGTGGATTTAATTTGTTTACCCATGAAAGGTATAGGAGTAGTTCTTGGCATGGATTGGCTTCACGCCAACCGTGTGTTGTTAGACTGTGACACCAAAACAGTCGTCTTTCCTTCTCCCCCTAGTGAAATGAGTCAACCTTTGAGACTCTATCTCAATGCCGTAGAGGTCCACTGTAGTGGGAAAAAGACTAAGGGATATGTTCTCCTAGCCGCTAGTGAAGTACACTTTGAGCAAAATTTAGAGAATATACCAGTAGTGAGAGACTATCCCGAGGTGTTTTCGGAAGATATACCCGAGTTCCCTCCCGAGAGAGAAGTGGAGTTCTCCATTGAGTTAGTTCCTGGAGCGGGACCAATCTCCATTGCCCCCTATAGAATGTCACCCCTAGAACTAGCCGAATTAAAAACCCAACTTGAGGAGCTTTTGGGAAAGAGTTTCATTAGACCTAGTGCCTCACCGTGGGGAGCTCCAGTCCTGTTTGTGAAGAAGAAGGACGGGAGCATGAGGTTGTGTATAGACTATAGGCAATTGAACCGTGTAACGGTGAAAAACAAATACCCTTTGCCTAGGATTGATGATCTTATGGACCAATTGAGAGGAGCGGTAATATTTTCCAAGATCGACCTAAGGCCAGGATACCACCAAATTAGAGTGAGAGATCAAGATATACCAAAGACCGCCTTTAGAACTCGGTATGGACACTTTGAGTTCGCGGTGATGTCTTTTGGATTGACGAATGCTCCTGCAGTATTTATGGATTACATGAATAGGATCTTTAGACCCTATTTAGATCAGTTCGTGGTCGTTTTCATAGATGATATACTCATCTCTTCAAAAACCCCCGAGGAGCATGAGCGTCATTTGAGGATAGTTTTGGAGATTTTGAAGGAGAAAAAGCTGTATGCAAAACTCTCTAAGTGTGAATTTTGGTTGGAGGGGGTTAAGTTCTTAGGGCACGTTGTGTCAAAAGGAGGTATAGCCGTTGATCCTAGTAAGGTAGAAGCCGTAATGAATTGGGATAGACCGACCACCATAATGGAAATATGGAGCTTTTTGGGTTTAGCAGGCTACTACCGTAGGTTTATCAAAGGATTTTCCTAAATTGCCCTACCCCTGACCAAGCTAACTAGGAAGAATGCACCATTTGTGTGGAATCCCAAATGTGAGAAGAGTTTTCAAGAGCTTAAGGAAAGGTTAACCACGACCCCAGTCTTAGTCTTACCTAGCCCTAATATACCCTTCGAGGTATATTGTGATGCTTCGGGCAAAGGACTAGGGTGTGTGTTGATGCAAAATAGGCAAGTGGTAGCCTATGCATCTCGACAACTCAAGCCTCACGAGGCTAACTACCCCACCCATGACCTAGAGTTAGCCGCCGTAGTATTTGCCTTAAAGATATAGAGACACCATTTGTATGGTGTAAGGTTTGAAGTTTTCTCCGATCATAAGAGTCTCAAGTACCTCTTTGATCAAAAGGAGTTGAACATGAGGCAAAGAAGGTGGATGGAATTCCTCAAAGATTACGATTTCGGTTTAAGTTACCACCTCGGCAAGGCTAATGTAGTCGCCGATGCCTTGAGCCGAAAGTCGTTACACCTGTCCCACATGATGATCAAAGAAGTTGAGTTGATGGAGAAGTTTAGGGATATGAATCTAGGGATGTCAGCAACCGATAAAGGGATGAGAATGTGCTATCTTAGTGTGACAAGTGGATTTAAGCAAAGAATCATGTTAGCACAACGAGAGAATGAGGAGTTCGAGAAGATCATAGATACTGTTAAGGCTGGAAAGTTGAAAGGTTTCGAAAGAGGTGAGGATTGGATATGGAGGTTTGAAAGAAGGATCTGTGTACCCCAAGATGGTGACCTCCGAGAGAAGATCTTGGAGGAGGCTCATAAAAGCTATTTCACCATTCATCCCGGTGTTACCAAAATGTATCAAGACTTGAAGAAGATGTTTTGGTGGCCTGGAATGAAGAAGGATGTAGTCGCCTGGGTTAGTAAGTGCTTGGTATGTCAGAAAGTGAAAATCGATCACCAAAAACCTTCAGGTTTGTTGCAACCCCTGTCAATCCCCGAATGGAAGTGGGAATGCATATCTATGGATTTCGTGACGGGATTGCCTAAGACCCAAGCTGGCCATGATGCTATATGGGTGATAATGGATCGACTAACCAAGTCGGTACACTTTCTACCTATTAGAGTGACATACTCTTTAGATAAATTGGCTCAGTTATACATCCAGGAGATCGTAAGATTGCATGGAGTGTCGTCGACGATAATCTCGGATCGTGATCCGTGGTTTACGTCATATTTTTGGGGAGCCTTTCAAAAGGCGTTCGGTTCAAAGCTATGCTTAAGCACTGCTTACCACCCACAAACAGATGGACAATCCGAAAGGACGATCCAAACCCTAGAGGACATGCTAAGAGCTTGTGTGTTAGACCAAAGGGGAAGTTGGGATAAGTACTTGCCTTTGATCGAGTTTGTGTATAACAACAGTTATCACGCGAGCATCGGTATGGCACCGTACGAGGCATTGTATGGAAGGAAGTGCCAATCACCTTTGTGTTGGTACAAGCCTGGGGAGCAAAGCGTTTTAGGACCTGATATAGTGAGGGAGACGACGGAACAAATCAAGAGGATCCGGGATAGGATGCTCACTGCTCAAAGTAGACAAAAGAGCTATGCGGACAAGCGGCGCAAGCCCTTGGAATTCGAAGAGGGAGAACATGTGTTCCTTAGGATTACCCCCACTACAGGCATAGGGAGAGCCATGAAAGTCAAAAAGTTGAGCCCCCGATTCCTTGGTCCCTTCCAAATTTTTCAAAGGATAGGAACAGTTGCCTACAAAATAGCTTTACCCCCTAATCTTTCTAATCTTCATGACGTCTTTCACGTCTCTCAGTTAAGGAAGTATGAGTCCGACCCTAGCCACATTTTAGAGCCAGAGCATGTTCAGTTAAGGGATGACCTAACTTTCAATCTTCCCCCTACGAGAATCGTGGACCGCGGAGTCAAGCAGCTGAGGAACAAGTCTGTTCCTTTGGTAAAAGTAGCATGGGGACGCAACAAGTCCGAAGAATTCACATGGGAGCTAGAGACACAAATGCGAGACAAGTATCCCGAGCTTTTCTAAGGTAACGAATTTCGAGGGCGAAATTCTTTTTAAGGAGGGGAGTAATGTAACACCCCGAATTTCTGTCCGAAGGAAATGACCAAAATGCCCCTGAGGTCATTTCCTGACCCGAATTCGAGGGTAACCAACTCGGTCATCCTCGAAGGGTCAACTCAATGTTTGAAGGGGATTGAATGGCCTTAGAATGCTTTCGGAAGCGAAAATTTCATTTTCCGCAGTTTCGGGTCAAAATGACCAAAATACCCTTATAGCGTTTTCCGCAGGTAAAGGTGCCGTTTGAGCCCGAAACTTTTCCCCGAGGTTTAAAAACATGTTTTCATGTGTCTAGAGGTCTCTGTTCAAGTCCCGGTGGTCCCGGGCAGTTTTAGTGCAAAATTATGATTTTGCCCCTAGAATAGTGTTTTTGAGCTTAATGACGTAATTAAGCAAACCTAAGCAATATTAGGCTCTAAACGAAGATTAATTAATTTCCCTAATTAATCTAGAGCCAAAATAATTTATTAAAGTTAATTAGAACCTAAAATTGCTTAGATTAAACTTAAATCCCTTTTTAGAACTCAAGATTCCTAGTCTTGGAATCTTGAATAGTGTTTTCTCTCTCCAATTCCTTAAATCAAGGAAATGTGTCTAGAGTTGTTTAGACTCTAAATTGAGGATCTAACTCGCTAATGGTGCAAGACCACTCCTTAATTATGTCTAGACCACCCTAATTATCCATTTTCCTTACCTAAACACTTTCTTACAACTTCCTAATCTTAAGCATAATCAAAGATACACCTAAACACAACTCTAAACCACAATTAAAATGCAAGAAACTCTCCTCCCTTGGCTGATGCATTTCGGCCACTTCTCCCCCATTTGACCACATGTTGATTTGTTTTCTCACTCAAAGAACCATGCTTGAGGCCATACCTTGAACCATACCTCACCATACTATGAGCCATACCTCACCATGCCTCAAGACCACATTATCTCACCTCATGGAACTCATGGATGCCTCCATTCTGCACCCTCATGGCCGAAACACATCAGCCCACACACACACTTCATTTGTTTCATTTCTCTATAAATAGAATGCCTTGAGGAGCTTGCACCACTTTTAGATCATTTGCTAAGTTTAGGAGCACTCAAAGCTTTTCCTTTTCTCTCAAAGTTCTAGTGTTCTTCAAGTTCTTGGAGTTCTTGGAGTTCTTCATCTTCTTCATCTTCTTCATCTTCTTCTTCCATCTTCAAGTTCATCACACCAAGTAGGGATTTCCTTTCATGCATTCTCTTCTTTGAAGTTCTTGTTTGAAGTTTGATGTTCATAGTTTCTCTTGATTCCTTTTAGAACATCTTTTATTCTCCTCCTTCCTCTTTATGTTTCAGCCATGGGCCTTTGGGAATGAAGAAGTGAGAGCTTGATGATGAGAGTTTCATGATGATGTTCATCACTTGAAACAAACTCTAGAGCTTGATCTTTGTTCTTGAACAAAAATGTTTTTACTTCTTCCTTTCTTGAACTCTTGAGAACTTTAGCTTTGATGATGTTTTAAAATGGCTCTATGAACTCAATGATGAGGACTCATGATGTTGGTGTTAATATATCACCAAGATCATGAACTCTAGAGTTTTAAAATGTTCCTTCTTCTTCTTGAAGATTTCGGCCATTTCCTTAATTTTTCTAAGCTTCATGGTTTGATTTCCTAAAAATATTATGTTGAGTTCTAAGAACTCTAGGCTTGACTTTACCTTGTTTGAATGAGTTTGGGTTAAGGTTGAGTTCCTTTAAAGTCTTGTTAAGAGCTCTAAAAAGATAAAATGAACTTGCATAATTTATTTTATGCTTGCATTCATATTTACATTTTTGCTATGCACCTTTACTTTCAAGCTATCACCTAAGAACATAAAGATTAAAATGGAACTTGTACCATCACTTAATTTAATTCTCAAAGCCTTTCTATTTCGGCCTTAAAGTCGATTGTTGTTGGGCCTAGAGCACTAAAATAAAGAATTGAACTTGCATTATCACCTAATTAATCTCTCGAATGCCTTTCTATTTCGGCGTTGTTAGGCCAAGAGCACTAAAATAAAGAATTGAACCGTGCATTTTACTTTCAAGCTCGCACGTTTAAGTTCATGCTTTGCATTTTACTTTCGAGCTTGCACATTTAAGTTTGTGCCTTGCATATTTATTTTACGTCATCACGTTATTTTGTAAGAAAGATTAAAGAAAATGAAGAGCATGAGCACATTTATTTTATGTCATAACTTAAGAACCTGGAGCTCAAAGACTTGCCCATTTCATTCCAAGTTAAAATTTAATGTGGAACTGTAACATCCCCTGCTGCTTTATGGATTGACGACTGTCCCCACAAACCAACACGGGTCTTTTCAGCGTGCTTTGTCCTCACTCGCACACTTCCTGGGAAAACTTCCCAGGAGGTCACCCATCCCAAAATTGCTCCAAGTCAAGCACGCTTAACTGTGGAGTTCTTTCAGTTTGGGCTACCGAAAAGAAGATGCATCTTGTTGGTATAGGTAGTACAAATCAATTCATATAAGCCCTCCTCAACTGTATAGTCCCATACCTATACAGTCTTAGGATCCCTCTCATTCGGGTGTGTAATCGGTTCATTCATGTACCCCTCCGCTTTCGAAGTCTACCAGGAGCCGCTCCTTGTCCGTGCCTCTTTGCACCGGCGATCACTCCCTGACTTCGCGATCCCCGGGCGTTACAGGAACCATTCTTTGAATGCATATTTTCAGCCAAGTGGTGATGATGGACTTGCAATGAGTTTTCATCTAGCTACTAGGACCAATAGTCTATGTTTTATGTTTTCCTTTAAGCTTTACAAAACTTTATAAGGTTATGTCATTACAAGTTGTGATTTTATTCTCTTTTAGGGGATGGAATGCGTTTTGGTCAGTAACCTAAGGGTTCTCTTAGCCTCTTGATGAATTAAAATGTTTTGAAAAGAGTTTTAGAAGTCCTAGATTGATTCCAAGAGAAACTAGTTAACTTATGTACCTAGAAATGTCAAGTTAATTCTCTTATTGAGGCAAGATGTTTCGGTTCTAACATGATGAGTGTGATGCTGTATGATGATGTTTTGATGTGTTGGAATGTGTGAAAATATCATATGACGATGTAGAGGCGATTCTATGCGTGATAGGTAAGAAACTAGCTAACTAGAAATACCGTAAAGCTAGAAGTTAACATAGTTTTGACCCATTTGTTTTTGGAACTTATCCAAACTGTTTTAATGGGAACATAATCAGATTTAGATTGTTTAGACATGAAAAACTTGGTAACATTTGGATTAGAATTGAATTCTAGCACCTATGGGGAAACTAGTAACTAGAAAACTGTAAAAATGCAAATGTAGAACTCTTAGAACATTTAATTTTCTAGATTCTGTCCAGCACCCTTACAACATGATAAACATGATTAATAATTAATCCTTAAGCATAGGAATGTCTCATAATTGATTTAGATTTAATATATAAGCCTTTCAAGTAAGACGAAACCGAGAAAGGGTCTAAAACGTAAGTTCTAGAACCCCGTAAATACAAGTTAGAGATTCTGCCCTGTGCTTTTCAGATTTAAGTATGAACATGAGGATTAGGAATGATGATTAATTATGAGCCCTTAGGTGCATAAAGATATGAGCGACGGATGTAGAGAACTATATCTCAAGATTAAGACCCGTAAGGGTCAAAGCATAAGCTACCGTAAGGGTAAGCGTTTGAATGTTTTATGATGACGCATGTAGTATGCAAATGATGATGATGTTATTCATATGAGGAATTCATGAGGTTATATGTTTATGTGGCATAAAGCAAATTTGGAAGGAAATTCGGTGTGATGACGTTGTGCCGTCGAATTTCTGACAAATTTGGGAACTTAAAGAGATTTTGAAAATTAAGGTACTAAGATGGGTTCTAGGATGACACCGGTTCGGCCGAGCACCTCCATAGAACTCATGTGACATCGGTACCATTTAATACTCTTAGGTGACACCGGTTCGGCCGAGCACCCCTAAGAGTTTTGCCCCCTAACCCGTACTTAGATAGTCGGGATTTATGATTTATGATACGCTTATCGTTAAGTGGTAAGTAAGAACTAGTGACGACTAGTTAAGGTATGAGCTCATAACCTAGATATGTGACAGGTTCTGGGTGACACCGGTTCGGCCGAGCACCCCCAATTCGATTGTCTTTTAGGGTGGCCCATGAGGAAGAGATGTTTCATGATTATGATTATGTCACTAAGTTTGTCCCATATGAATGTTTCTATTGCCACTTTATGTCACTAAGTTTGATGAGACTTGATGTTATGTTTTATGTATGTGCATTAGGTAGTGCCATGCATACATCTTCTATTATGTTGCATTCATGACATTAAGATCATCCTAAAATGAATGGACCTTGGCTAAAGTATATTTTAAAGTTTAAAATGAACTTAATGCATGTTCAGTCATTTTGTATAATTAAACCCAAGGTTCCTGAGGACGTAGATGATGACACCTAGGTAGTAGGAGGCCCTACTGAGATTCTTTAGCAAGATTCTCACTCCCTCTATCTCTTTCTTTCCATCACGTCTTCAGATGGCGACGTTCGTAGTGTTCGTGGACACGCCGACATGGGAGGTGCACCATGACTCGAACCACGGGTCATTCCATTTTGTGGGTCGATACACGGTTAGAGTATTTATGTTCATGGGTTGACCCTTCACTCCCCCTGTACATTCCCATCGTTTCTGCCCCGTCTCACCTTGTGGCGATGACCTGGTGTTCGAGCGCGCACGTCCCCTAGAGGAGAGGCTTCGCCGTACCCCACCATCCATGTCCGCCGCTCGAGACTACCCCGAGTACGTGCCCCGTTGCCCGTCGTCTTTTTCGGAGGCGGATCCTTCCGAGGATTCGGCAACCCAGGTACCCTTCAAGGGATCTTCCCCCACCATACCCATGGACCTTGGGGAGGGTAGTGAGCCTTCCGTGACTCAGCCGAGGCTTGCACGACGATCGGAGATGAGGCCACGCCGTGGAGGTCACTTCCGAGCCCCGTCCCGTCTTTTCACGCCGGAGGAGCTTGCTCAGTTTCCTGGTTACGTACCACGCTCGAGGGATAGTCGCCAGTAAGAGGCTGTGGATGGCCCGGGTTAGAGCACACACCACTTGGATGGGGATAAACCTTCTTTTGTTTAGAGGTTACCCTATTAGATGCACTCGGGTAGGAGAGTAGTTCAGGTTTATGATTATGTTGTATTTCCTTCCTTGTATTTCTCTTGTACTAAATTAAGTCCCACACTTACAAGTGGGCAAGTTATATATATATATATATGAGATGATATTCAGTGTTATTCATGGTGTGCGTTATGTTATGATGTTGTGAGACATTTGTTTTACTATACATGGTTTACCGCTTATCGCATCACGCGGCTCTCACTTTTTATTTCAAAAAAAATTTTACCCGTATTTTCCGCTAAGTATTTCAAAGGAAAAATGAGAACTATGAAGTAACAAACTAATGATTAACCTAAATATGTTCTAGAGTATTGGGTTAAAAATTAGGATGTTACATTTTATGTAGAAATGCTTATGCATAAGTAAAAACTAAAGAAAAAAAAACTTCCAAAGCCAGAAAACATGCAAGAGATCTTCAGCTATAGATATCGTGAATACATCTTGATGCAAGATCTTAGTAGACACATCTACTTACTAAGCATCTCTGTTTTAAAATGATAACATAAAGAAGAAATATTACAAAAACAAACTAGGATATAGAGTGTTGAATAGATTCCTCGAAAGATAAATATCACAGCATTATCTCAAAGGATAGGAAAGTGAAATACCTCAAGAGATAGTCTTGGAGTTGATTCCTATCCGCAGTATCTATATTTGAAGATCTTAGCATACTTGGGCTTCCTTTTGGTCATTTTCTCGTGTATGGATATACTTGCCCTGATGATATCAGATTTATCCAGATAGTCCTTGAGCTTTTTCCTCTTAGTATGGATGATGATGTCTAGAACATGATGAGTAGACTTTACTTTTCTCTTGAGCTTGGTTAGCATATTTAACATAGCTTCCACCTAACTTTGACAACTCAAAGCTTTCTCAACATATATAGAGAAAGTGGTGGTGATGAAAATATAGTTGATAAATATCAAAGGAATGACTTGGTTCTCATACCCCTAGAGATACTCCAAGAACTTTGACAATAGAATATTATCTTTAAAACAGAACTTTCATGAAGTTACCATATATTTAGATCTTCCAGCTTCTATGTTGTCTTCAAACTGCTCATGTTGTATTTCAGAATCTTTCTAATCATCTTGAATGGCCTGAGCATACTTTTTGAAGGACTAAGGTTCCAGAGCTCACTTTTTGAAGCTTTAGCTTTCATCTGCTAGCTTTCTAGAGTTACCTTGAGATAAAAATCTCAGGGCTTTCTTTAGGATAAACAAGATTATCAACAAAGTCTTCCTTAGGCTTTTCATCATCATCATACATGAGAGATACTTGGGAGGATTATCTCTCAAGAATTGTGATAATTTCAGAGGTTCCAAAACATGATATCTAGAATGATCATCATTAGTGTGTTTCTTGGAGTTTCAGCTAGAAAGATTTTCAGATATATATGCAAGAGAGAATATTGATTTTTTGTACCCAGACTTTTATGGGTCCTTTTCAGTTAGTTTTAGATAAAGAGATTTTTCTAACCTTTCTAAAAAAATTCCTTTTAGGATTCATTTGTCGTAAAGGTATCTCTTTAAACATCTTTGAAGAAACAAAAATAGAAATAGAAATAGAAGATATACATATATATATATATATATATATATATATATATATATATATGTATGTATGTATGTATGGATGAAGTTACATAGATCTTTCTCCTTCAGTTTCACCTGTATATCTCAGTCCAGTTTCTAGAAACAATAGATGCTAACCATTTTCACAAAAATATAGTTTTTGAATTTTGTCAAATAAAATAGGTTAGATCTTATAGTGTCATGAAGTCCTCTCAAGGATTCAAAAGAAATTTGTAACATGTTCATATAGCTTCTTAGAGGCTTCAGAAACATATAATTTGAGAAGAGTAAACTCTCTTTGGAGCATTTCTCTCTTTTAGCTTTCCAGCTTCAGACTAGACCTTCTCAAGTGTTCAAGGCAACTCTATGAGCGCTTTGATAGGTTAAGATATATAGATGAATAGGCTTGATATCTTTCTAATAACTCATCTCAAAAAGTAAAAAGAGAAATATAATAGTGGTGAGATGCAAAGATGTTGACCTCTCATGTGTTGGATGATGTTCCTCAGTTGTGAAGCACATAATGGCAACAGGTTTTAACATAACAAGACTTTCTAACAAAGGCTTTCTAGATGTCTGGCATGTTCTTCTTCTTTGTATAGGGATATATAGATTAAGCACTGGACAGATACATGATGTGTTTCATTACTGATATAGGCAAATGTTCTTTCTCAAGATAATCTTTGTCCAGATCTGTCATTCATGAGATTGATATCTTCTTGAAATAGTTGTTACTGACTTCAGACATATTTCACAGACAGAGAATTCATCTCCAAATCCAATCTTAAATAACAATATCAGGTCTTTCTACTTCACAGAGAAGTTTTAGTAATCCTCATTACTTCAACATTGTAAAACATCTGATATGTTCCAATTAGGATAAAAAACACCTTGATACAAGTTGAAATCCTTCATGTGTAGATTTTTTTCATATAGCCTTTTATATGTAATACACAATACATAGGTAGCATATACAATTGTAGCTTAGGGCATATATGAACACAGACTTGGCTTGATGGAACAGCTGAACTTTCTCCTTTGTAAAGTTCTTGTCAATAGGTCTCTTTGGAATCCCTTTCATCATATGAAAGAACTGTGCTATAACCTAGAGTCTTGTCAGTAAAGGATAATCAGATAAAAGATCGATCTTGTGAGGATGATATAGGCCATTCTGTCCCTTAGATCTTTATCCTCTGTAATCGTTGGATTACTCAACCCCTCAAAGGCCTCGCTGTATGCTTCCAATTTTCTTTGTAATTTTCTTGTCATTAGAAATTACTCAATTACCGTAGGTAATTATTACATAAGATTTGAGGCCGAACAATCCTCAATAAAGGAATATAACATTAGAAGAGAGGTTAGGAACGATTCATGAGAGTCGCAAATCCCAAATTCATGCGTATAAAATGACCAAAATGCCCTGAAGTTATTTTACTCGGAAAATGAGGATCGTGGGCCCCACCTATTCTCAAGGGGATATTTTGAGGATAATAAGGGATTGTTTGTGTTATGTGTGTTAATAAGCGAGAAGGATCTCAATTTTGAGTTCCGACGCCTTGAGAAATGACCAAAACGCCCTTCTTGGTTTTTAACTCCGATGTGCGTGGCGTGAGCCCGAACCTCACTAAAATGTTTTAAAATGTGTTTTTAAGCCATGATTAACCATTGGTTAAGCTCGGGTGGCCTCGGGCGATTTTAAGTGAAAGTACGATTTTGCCCCTGTTTTTGGCGAGTTTGCGAATTTCAGGATTTTTGATTCGTATCTAGAAACCTAAGCAATATTAGGCTCAAATTAAAGCTTATTAAATTCTAAATATTAATCTAGAGTCAAAATTATGTATTTAGATTGATTAGAACCCAAAATTGCTCAAAAACACCCAAATTGCTTACTAATTCACTTAAACCCTTAACGGTAAATTCTCTAAATTACATGAATACCTTGCCTACACCTAAATAATGCATGGAACACACAAATTTCACTTCTTTGGGCTGTAATGGACGAAATTATTGATGCCATTATGCAGCTGAATTATTGCCAAAAGTTGCACTAAAACAAAATGCCAAAATGTCACCATAAGAGACATAATTCCTTAATTTCATACAACTTTGTCTAAAATGATTTTTCCTCCCTTATTTCTCCTGCAAAATTTCGTCCACTACCTCATCATTTTGGCCAATTAGAAGCCTCAAAATCTTCTATAAATAGGCTTGCTTGAGTGGTCTTGGAATGCTTGGTTCATAACTAGTTTTTAGGAGCACCAAAAACTTTCTTTCTTCCTCCTCTTTGGCTGAATTCTTTCTTCAATTTTTTCAAAGAGATTTTGTTTCATTTCACTTCAAGAAACCAAGTTCTCTTCCTCTTCTTCAACTCAGATTAGGTAGGGAGTAGTTTCTAAATTTATTTCTATGCTTTGAGGAGTTGTGTTTTTAGCTCAAAATGATGAAATTATGAACTTACCTTAGCTTTTCATTTTGGTTTTCCTCTTCAATTTTTCTTTAACCAATTCAACCATATGGCCTAGGTGGAACTAAGATGATGGCTTGATGATGAAGACCTTGAGAGTGGGTTGTAAATCCATCACAAGTTAGGCCTCTAAAGCTTGAAAATTCCACTTGATGCAAAACTTTAAAGAATAATGCTTTATGATGCTAAAACAAAGATTTTTAGTTTAGAACTTGAAAGATGTATTTTCCTTTTATGTTTTATTTCTTGTTAAGATATGTATTAGGTTGAATTTATAATTCTTTTAAAGTCTTGAAGGAGCTCTAGTAAAGAAACAAAATGAATTTGCATCCATGATTAAGTTTATGCTTTGCATAACCATGTTTACCTTCTATGTCATCACTAAATTTTCAAGAATGAATAAGTGAACTTGCATTTCTCATGTTTAAATTCCAAGCTTGTATTTCATGTTTATGTTTCAAGTCATCACTTAATCTTTCAAGATAATAAAGAGGTTGCATCTCATATTTAATTTATGCTCTCACTATATTTTATAATGGCTAAAAGAATCAACGCATGACATGTTTATTTTATGCCATCACCTAAAGATCCTAGAGCTCAAAGACTTGCCCATGTATCACAAGCAAAGAAATATGATTATTGGAGTTAAAGAATTTATTCTTTAAAAAGTCTTGAGATTGGAGCTTAAAAAGATGTAATAATAATTCTCTTCTCCCTCTACTGGTCCTGTGCGGACTACCGCCGCTCCGGTTTCTTAATATTCTCTTCTCCCTCTATTGGTCCTGTGCAGATTACCGCCGCTCCAATTTCTTGTATCATGTTTATATTTCAAGTTCTTGCATCATGTTTAATTTTCAAGTCATCACCTTAAATCTTAAAGATAAAGAAATGGAATTGCATATCATGTTTATAATTCCAAGCTATCACCTTATAAAGATAAGATTAAAATAAGGTTGCATAGCATGTTTATAATTCTAAGATGCTACCTAAATCTCTAAAGCTCAAGACTTACTCCTTTTATCTTAAGTGAGAATTTTAATTGTGAAGATCCTCCCAAATTTGACAAAAGAACTAGTTTCTAAATGAGTTTTAAGGCTTTGCAAGGATTTTACGGGGAACTAGTATTTTATATGCACTTAAAATATGATTCTATGTAATTGCATGAGGTTCATGATTCGCCACGATCTGAGTTTAGTATCAATGTGTGGTAATGATTTGATATGATTGAAGTTGTGATAATTATGGTTTATTGTTAAGAGAATGATTCATAACTGGTTTAGTAACTAATTAGTTCTATAATTGATAATTCTATGTAAGGATTGGATGCTTATTAAGTACTTGATATCATTGAATGATTTCCTGGCTTGCATGTTATAGTTCTTTGTTGCAAATAATAAGAATGCTTATACATGAAATGTTCTTTATTATGAAAAATTCACCTTTGTTGCTAGAAGAAAGTGTATCATTGTAAAAGTGTAATTTGGAAAGGTTCTGGCTAAGGAAAGACTTGGTATTTAAGCGTGTCCATTGTGACCCACCTCTCTTTCTGGGAATCTCCCATATGCATGATTACGGTTGATATATATTATTCTAGCTTAAGACTATAAATGAGAAAATGTTATGATGTTTATGAATTGTATTATGATATAACATGCACAGATTTAATGGTGACTTAAACTTATAAGAAAATGATCCTTTGGAACCATCAGACTATAGGTGGTGAAAAGGTGATTTTAGCCCTAACCCGTTCTCTCAAAAGGGTAGAGTCGGGACTTTAGCTTATCAAAAGGGATAAGTATATGCTAGTGACGACTAGTAAAGTATGAGCTCATAACCTAAATTACTCCCAAAGGGTGGAGTATAGGGTGGCCCAAGGAAAATAATGATGATGATAAGATTTTAAGTCACCTAAGGCACTAAAGAAATGAAATATGTGCACTTTGTGTCCATGTGTAGCTAATATTATATGACGTTCTTTTATGCATGTTATTTTGATAATGATGATGAGGAATATGATGTAATGATAAAGGAAAAGTTCATTGTAAATATGACATGTTAAGAATAAGATGCATTATAAGACGATGATTAAAAATTGACGAACCTCGGTTAAGTATTTGTCCGAACTTAAAATGAATCTTTGCATGCTCACTATTTTAGAATAATCCCGAGGTTCTGGGGACTTTGATGATGACACTGTAGAAGGAGGTACCTTCTTGAGAATTCTTTAGCAAGATTCTCACTCCCTTTTCTTTATTTCCGTCATTGTCTCCAGATTCAGATGGCGACATTCGTCTGTTCGTTGATACCCCTACTTGGGAATTTCACTATGATCCGATTGCATCGCTCGTATCATTTTGAAGGGAGGTGCTTGATTCGTGTTTTTATTTACATAGGTCGTCCATTTGCACATCCTGTCCCTAGTTATCGATTTTCTCCTACTTCTCCCTATGGCGATGAAATGGTTTTCGAACATGCACGTCCACTTGATGAAAGGATGTTACGTTCTTATCCCGCTTCATCTGCTTTGTCCATGGATTTCAGAGTATGTTCCTAGACGAGATATTCTGAAACTGATCCTTCAGAGGACACTCCTACTCATGTATATTCTGCGAGCTCTGCTCCTACTCCCACACGTGTAAGAGAGGGTAGTGAGGAAACAGTTGTTCAAAGAGGTTAGCAAGAAGGCCGTCCATGCGACCCCAGCTTGGTGCATCTTGTGAGTCCCGTCCCCAGGGAGCTCATCACTGGATCAGATTTATTCCCCCATTTCGGAGACGGTGGCCCTAGAGAGTTCTTAGTGGATTTATGTGTGATCATGCACCCTAGTTTTAGGATAACCTTCCCGGCTTATGGAGTTATCTAGTTTAGGGGCATGAATTTCCTTAAGTATATTTTCTCTTATGGGTTTGTATAAGATAATGATGTATGAACATAACCCACCCTTTGAGTGAGGTTATTGTATGTAAATATATGCTATAATGTGCTTATGGATGTTATATGATGGAGCCTAAGTGATATGATGTGATATATTCTTAAACGTCTTATTATACTCCGCTTACTCGTTCACGTTATACTCGGCTCACGTTTTCAATTATGTGTTTAAAAAAAAAAATGGCTCGTAATTTCACTAAGTATTTTCAAATTATGAAGAAAGAACCAAAGCAAGGAGTAAAGTCTAGTCATTAATCAGATTCAACCTAGGTGTATCTGGTTAATTACTAGGGTGTTACACCACGTGTAGCTAATATTATATGACGTTCTTTTATGCATGTTATTTGATAATGATGATGAGGAAAATGATGTAATGATAAAGGAAAAGTTCATTGTAAGTATGACATGTTAAGATTATGATGCATTTTTATAAGACGCATGATTAAAAATTGACGAACCTTGGTTAAGTATTTGTCCGAACTTAAAATGAATCTTTGCATGCTCACTATTTTAGAATAATCCCGAGGTTCCTGGGGACTTTGATTATGACACTGTAGAAGGAGGTACCTTACTGAGAATTCTTTAGCAAGATTCTCATTCCCTTTTCTTTATTTCCGTCATTGTCTCCAGATTCAGATGGCGACATTCATCCTGTTCGTTGATACCCCTACTTGGGAATTTCACTATGATCCGATGCATCGCTCGTATCATTTTGAAGGGAGGTCTTGTGATTCGTGTTTTTATTTACATAGGTCGTCCATTTGCACATCCTGTCCCTAGTTATCGATTTTCTCCTACTTCTCCCTATGGCGATGAAATGGTTTTCGAACATGCACGTCCACTTGATGAAAGGATGTTACGTTCTTATACCGCTTCATCTGCTGTCCATGGATTTCCAGAGTATGTTCCCGAGACGAGATATTCTGAAACTGATCCTTCAGAGGACACTCCTACTCATGTATATTCTGAGAGCTCTGCTCCTACTCCCACACGTCTAAGAGAGAGGTAGTGAGGAAACAGCTTGTTCAGCCGAGGTTAGCAAGAAGGTCGCCCATGCGACCCTGGGCCTGGTGCATCTCGTGTGTCCCCTCCCGAGGGAGCTCATCAGTGGATCGGATTTATTTCCCCATTTCCAGGATAGTGGCCATAAAGGGTTCTTAGTAGATTTATGTGTGATCATGCACCCTAGTTTTAGGATAACCTTCCCGGCTTATGGAGTTATCTAGTTTAGGGGCATGTATTTCCTTAAGTATATTTTCTTTTATGGGTTTGCATAAGATAATGATGTATGAACATAACCCACCCTTTGAGTGAGGTTATTGTATGTAAATATATGCTATAATGTGCTTATGGATGTTATATGATGGAGCCTAAGTGATATGATGTGATATATTCTTAAACGTCTTATTATACTCCGCTTACTCGTTCACGTTGTACTCGGCTCATGTTTTCAATTATGTGTTTAAAAAAAAATGGCTCATAATTTCACTAAGTATTTTCAAATTATGAAGGAAGAACCAAAGCAAGGAGTAAAGTCTAGTCATTAATCAGATTCAACCTAGGTGTATCTGGTTAATTACTAGGGTGTTACACTCGCTCTGATATCACTTGTAGGTAAATATGTACAGAAGAGGGGGGTTGAATCCTGCATTGATCCTTTTGTATTTTCAGAAACTTCTGGAAACAAATACTATCAAGTATACAACTTGTAGTGTAGTGAAAACAAAGTCAGTAGCTTTAGAAAGTAGATTTCTGAACCTCATTAAATAAAACACTCATTATTAAATGAAATAATAGAAAGCAAGAAAGATATGTTAGATCAAGAGTAAGTAAATGCGTAACAGAGACAAATAAAGGATATCAAAGAGAGAGAGAGAGAAAATACACAAAGGATTTTAAATTGGTTTGACCAACATACCTACATCTAGTACTCAACAACTGTTGAGGTTCCATTCAAAACAGCTTTCTCAACTTGTGAAAGTAAAGTTATATAGTCTTTACATTAGTCTTCCTAAGCTCTCACTTGTGCCAGCACACCAACTCAGAGACTGTCACAAGTTGAGCCTTCTTTTACATGCCTTACCAGGCAAAACCAAATAGTATTGTACTAGCCTTTCCAAGCTAACATGAGTAATATTGTACTAGCCTCTCCAGGCTAACATGAGTAGTAATATACTAGCCTCTCCAAGCTAACCCGTGATTAGTAGCTACCCCTATAGTCACGTTGAAAGTAGCCTTCACACTAGTCTTTCTAAGCCAAACCGTGAGTAGTAGCAACCTCTATTGTCATGTTGAAAGTAGTCTTAACACTAGCCTCTCTAAGCCAAACCGTGAGTGGTAGCAACTTCTAATTTCATGTTGAAAGTTGTCTTGACATTGGCCTCTCCAAGCCAAACCGTAAGCAATAGCAACCACTACTGTCGCCTTGCAAGTAGTTTTATAATAGTCTTTCCAAGCTATCTCACAACGATCACTACCGGATCGAGAATACAAAGGTTGAGTATAACGCCCCGATTTTTCCCGTGTCCAAATGACCAAAATGCCCCTAAGGCCATTTTAGTGGGAAAATAAGGATAGCCAGCCCCGGCCATCCTCAAAAGGCTTTTTTAATATTGAACAGGGATTGTGTGTGTTATATGTGTTAATAGAGCAAAAGAATCTCATTTTTGAGTTCCGGCACTTGAAATTACCAAAACACCCCTATGTCTAATTAACATAGAATTGATCCCCAACTAGACCTGGACTTTGCTCAAGAGTTTAAAATGTTGTTTTTAAGGGTTGCTTAATGTCTGGTTAAGCCCTGGTGGTCCCGAGAAGTTTTTACCCCTGATTAAGGGCATAACAAGTTTTAATTACATAATTAACGAAACCTAAGCAATATTAAGCCTTAATCGAAGATTAATTTATTTTAATAATTAATCTAGAGTCAAAATAATTAATTGAGATAATTAGGGCCTAAGATTGCTTAAAGAAACTCAAAATCTCTTTCTTAATTTAAGAATTTATGTCACATTTTCATGAATAGTATTTTCTCTATTCCAATTCCATGATTTAAGGAAATCAAGATATGATTGAGAATCTTGATTAGAAGAGATTTGACTTCGCTAATGAGGAAGAACCTCTTTAATTTTGTCTTGAGCCACCTTAATTGCTCACTTTCTCAGCTAAACACCTAACTATAATCCCTTAATCAAAGGCCTAACCAAATCCACTTCTAAACACACTTCTAATCCACATTAAAATGAAAGAAATCCTCTCCCATTTTCTTCTTGAAATGGTCAGCCACTTTCCTCCATTTTCATCCATCACATGTTGAAATTCAATCAAAATATACACTCAAAGAACCAGACCTTGAGCCATATCTAGTCATACCTTGAACCATGCCTACACCGTACCATGAAAAAAGATATTTTTCTATTTGTCTTCCCTCCCCATACCATGAAAAGAGATATTTTTCTCTTTCTCTTCCCTCCCATGGCCGGCCAAACACACCCCACTCTGACCCCTTCATGTTGAATTTTTTTATAAATACAAGGAAGCTCTCCAAAAAGCCATTTGCTCATTTTCTTGCAAACCTCATGTTCTCAAGTTTTCTCTCTAGTTCTCAAGAGTTCTTATTCTTCTTCTTCTTCTCCTTTTCTTCTCATCCTTCAAAGAGACACTACCCAACCTCTCACACCTCCCACTCCCAAGGTCAAGGTCTCTTTCAAACAATAAGCACATCTTTTGGTAGGGATTTTTACGTTGAGTTCTCCTCCTTTCTCTTGTTCCTTCTTTTTTAGTTTTAAGCTTCTTCTTCTCCTCCTTTTATTTTTGTTTTATTATTGTCTAATGGTTTGAATCCATGACTTGATGATGAGGATCTTTGATGAGGGTTGAAAAACCATCATTTGTTTGACTTCTAGAGCTTAAGGTTTCATTATTTTAGTCTTAAGAGTTTCTAGTAAATGAGATATTATGATTTTTGCCCTCACTTGATTTTTATAAGTTCAAGACTTACCCCTTTCAACTTAAGGTTGATTGGTGTTTTAGAGTTATTACTCTAAATAAGAGTCTTGAGCTTAAACCTTAAACAACTAAATAAAAATATGTTGGGTTCTCCTTTGATGGTTTTCTTTGAGCTTGATGATGAGTCTAAGGAGACAAGGTTCTTCGAACCACAATGATGAGAGACTCTAAAGCTCATGCTCATAGAGTAAGATTGATCGGTGTTTTAGACTTATCACTCTAAATAGAAGTCTTGAGCCTAGAACCTAAAGAAGTAATAAAAGGAAATGCATTCATGTTTATGTTTCAAGTCTTTGCATTTCATATTTATATTCAAGTCTTTCACATCATATTTATTTTAAAGTTGTCACCTAAAACGTGAAGATAAGAAATGAACTCGCATTCCATATGTATGTTTCTTGTCTAGCATGTTTATATGTCAAGCCATTACCTAAACTTAAAGATTAAAAGTGAGCTTACATTCTCATATTTAATTTCAAGCCTCACATATCATGTTTATATTTCCATTGCCATCACCTGATTATACCAAGATTAAAATGAAACTTGCATTTGCATATTTAAGTTTATGTCATCACCTAAAAATCTAGAGCTCAAGACTTACTCCTTTTAATTTACTTAGGAATTTTTGTTCCACAGGTATTCACCTTTGTAAAGGTGTTTTGATTTCAAAAAGAAGTGGTATAGGGTTCAAAATGGTTTTAGAAGGGAAAAATAATACAAGGAATGTTTAAAACTTGAATTTTTGAACTTTGAGATTCTTGTGTCGATTACCAGGAGGATGTAATCGATTACCAGAGTGGTCTACAATACCCGAGTATAAACTTTTGGCCTGAGTAATCATTTACAACGTCATATAATCGATTACACGATGTTCTGAGAAACCCAAAACACATTCCTATACTTTAGTAATCGATTATCATTCCATGTAATCGATTACTCAGATGCTCTTGAGGCCTAGAAAGCATTTTCAACTGTGGTAATCAATTACAAGGCTCATGTAATCGATTACCAGAGCCCTCAATCTTCCTGTTTTGAAAACTCGAGCTATGTAATCGATTACAAGGTTAATGCAATCAATTACTAGAACCTAAAATGTGCAAATAAGTATTTTCCATAGTTTTATAACATGAGTCTATGATCTTGTATAACATGAATCTATGATCTTGTATAACATGAATCTATGATCTTGTATGACATGAATCTATAATCTTATATGACATGGATTTATGATCTTGCATGACTATTCTTGGATCATGAGCATACTTATTTAAACTAGAAATTCATTAGAAGGCATTTGCAATAACTATGAACATGCTTATGTGATTTGGTTGAGATGCATAATTATGAGCAATGACATGTTAAGAAATAAGTTATGAATTACCATGCATCTATAACATAACATGTCAAGATTAAAGGTGACATAAGACATATGAAAATGATTCTCTAGACTCCTCGAATTAAAGGTTATGAGAGGTGATCCAGATAGAAAGTGATCATTTGGACTTCCCAAATTAAAGGTTATGAAAGGTGATCCTAATGCCCCCTACCCTGTACTGTAAGAGTCAGGTGTTAAACTTATCATAGGATAAGTATATGCTAGTGACGATTAATGAGGTATGAGCTCATAACCTAGAACTCTCAAAAGGGAGAGTAATAGGGTGGCCCTAAGGAAAGAGAAAGAAGGTTTAAGTTACCTAAAGGATAAAATATAGTAATTCATGTTATGTTTGCTAAGTTTCATGAGCATCACTATGTTTGTATGTATATTATGTTACCTTCTTACATTGACATGCATAGCATGATAAGGTATAATGCATTCATAACATTTAAGAAGCATATTAAAATGAACGGGCCTCAGTAAATAACATTTTAAAACTTAAAAATTGAACCTTATGCATGCTCACAATTTTGAAATAAAACCCGAGCTTCCTGAGGATGCAGATGATGACACTAGGATAGGAGGACACCTTACTGAGATTCTTTAGAAAGTTTCTCACTCCCTCTGTCTTTTCTTTCCATCGCTTCTTCAGAGGCTGATAGCAATGTTTGTGATCTACATTGACGCGCGTACTTAGGAGATGCACTATGACACTGTTCATCGGGCATATCATTTCGTAGGTCATTGTGTAGTTTGCCCTTTTGTCTACATGGATCTTCCTTTCACACACCCAGTCTCCAGCTTCTGGTTCTCTTGTAACATCCTAATTTTTAACCCAATACTCTAGAACATATTTAGGTTAATCATTAGTCTGTTACTTCATAGTTCTCATTTAACTTTGAATTACTTAGCGGAAAATACGGGAAATTTTTTTTTGAAATAAAAGTGAGAGCCGCGTGATGCGATAAGCGGTAAACCATGCAAAGTAAAACAATCGTCTCACAATCATCATAACATAAGGCACATCATGAACATCACTGAATATAATCTCATATATATATAACTTGCCCACTTATAAGTGTGGGACTTAATTCAGTACAAGGGAAATACAACCTAAAACATAAACATAATCTACTCCCCTACCCGAGTGCATCTAATAGGATAACCTCTAAACAAAAGAAGGTTTATCCCCATCTAAGTGGTGTGTGTGCTCTAACCGGCTACTCCATCGGACGTTCGTCACCTCCTCAAGGCGTCCATCTCGCGAACGAGGCAGATATCAGGAAACCGAGCGAGCTCCCCGGACGTGAAGAGGCGGAATGGGGATCGAGGGTGACCCCCACGGTATGGTCGCATCTCCGGTCGTCGCGTAAGCCGTGGCTGAGTCACGGTATCCTCACTGCCCTCCCTTATCTGTGGTGGAGAGGGCAGAGTCCTCGCTATACGGATGGGTAGGCGGGTCCTCGGATGGGTCGGTCTCCGTGAAATAGGTCAGGGCACATAGTCGGGATAATCTCGCATGGCTAAGGCGGCGGTGTGCCTCACGAGTACTCTCTCGTCATGCGTCTGCGCACGCTCAAAAACCCGCTCGCCGCCGCCATAGGGTGCGATCGGGAGAAGTGATGGGTGTGCGGGATGGGCGAAGAGGCGTCCTACAAACATGAAAATCCGCGCCGTGCACTGCCCCTCAAAATGGGATAACCCGAGAGTCGGGACATAGTGCACCTCCCATGTCGGGTGTCCATGAATGCTACTGACGTCGCCATCTAAAGACGTGACGGAAAGAAAGAGATAGAGGGAGTGAGAATCTTACTAAAGAATCTCAGTAGGGCCTCCTACTACCTAGGTGTCATCATCTACGTCCTCAGGAACCTTGGGTTTAATTATATGAAATGACTCATCATGCATTTAGTTCATTTTAAACTTCAAAAATATACTTAGCCAAGGTCCGTTCATTTTAGGATGATCTTAATGTCATGAGTGCAACATAATGGAAAATGTATGCATGGCACTACCTAATGCACATACATAAAACATAACATCAAGCATCATCATCATTGGTGGCATAAAGTGGCAATAGTAACATTCATATGGGACAAAACTTAGTGACATAATCATAATCATGAACTTTTCTTCCTCATGGGCCACCCTAAAAGACAATCGAAGTGGGGGTGCTCGGCCGAACCTGTCACCCGTAACGTGTCATACATCTAGGTTATGAGCTCATTCCTTAACTAGTCGTCACTAGTTCTTACTTACCACTTAACGATAAGCGTATCATAAATCCCGACTATCTGAGTTCGGGTTAGGGGGCAAATCTCTTAGGGGTGCTCGGCCGAACCGGTGTCACCTAAGAGTATAAAATGGTACCGATGTCACATGAGTTCTATGGAGGTGCTCGGCGGAACCGGTGTCATCCTAGAACCCATCTTAGTACCTTAATTTTCAAAATCTCTTTAAGGCCCCAAATTTGCGAGAAATTAGTGGCCAAAGCGGTCATTACACCGAGTTTCCTTCCAAATTTGTCGGAAATTCGGCGGCCAAAACGGTCATTACACCGAATTTCCTTCCAAATTTGCTTTATGCCACATAAACATATAACCTCATAAATTCCTCATATGAATAACATCATCATCACTAACATACTTCATGCATCATCATACATCATTCAAACGCTTACCCTCACGGTAGCTTATGCTTTGACCCTTACGGGTCTTAATCTTGAGATATAGCTCTCTAATATCCGTCGCTCATATTTTTATGCCCCTAAGGCTCATATTAAACATCATTCTTCATTCTCATGTTCATACTTAAATCTGAATAGCATAGGACAGAGTCTCTAACTTGTTTTACGGGGTTCTAGAACTTACGTTTTAGACCCTTTCTCGGTTCCGTCTTCGCCTGAGGCGCTATACATTAAATCTAAATCAATTATGAGACATTCCTATGCTTAAGGACTAATTATTAATCATGTTTATCATGTTGTAAGGGTGCTGGACAGATTCCAGAAAATTAAATGTTCTAAGAGTTCTACATTTGCATTTTTACGGTTTTCTAGCTACTAGTTTCCCCATAGGTGCTAGAATTCGATTCTAACTCAAATGATACCAAGTTTTTCATGTCTAAACAATCTAAATCTGATTATGTTCCCATTAAAACAGTTTGGATTGGTTCCATAAACAAATGGGTCAAAACTATGTTAAATTCTAGCTTTACGGTATTTCTAGTTAGCTAGTTTCTTACCTGTCATGCATAGGTTTGCTTCTACATCATCACATGATATTTTCACACATTCCAACACATTAAAACATCATCATACAGCATCACATTCATCACATCAGAGCCGAAAACATCTTGCCTCAATAAGAGAATTAAATTGACATTTCTAGGTACATAAGTTAACTAGTTTCTCTTGGAATCAATCTAGAATTTCTAAAACTCTTTGCAAAACATTTTAATTCATCAAGAGGCTAAGTGAAGCCTTAGGTCACTGACCAAAACATATTCCATGCCCTAAAAGAGATTGGAATCACAACTTATAACGACATAACCTTATAAAGAATTGTCAAACTTTAAGGAAAACTCAAAACATAGGCTATTGGCCCTAGTAGCTAGATGAAAACTCATTGCAAGTCCATCTTCACTACTTGGCCGAAAAATGTACATTCAAAGTGTGGTTTGCATTAAACTTTAACTTGGAATGAAATGGGCAAGTCTTTGAGCTCTAGGTTCTTAAGTTACGACATAAACTAAGCGTGCTCATGCTCTTCATTTTTAATCTTGCTTTCAAGGTAAAGTGATGTCTTGAAATTAAATATGCAAGGCATAATTTAAACGTGTAAACTTGAAAGTAAATATCTGAGCATAATCTTAAACGTGCAAGCTTGAAAGTAAAGATGCAAGATTCAATTCTTTATTTTAGTGCTCTTGGCCCAACAACAATCGACTTTAAGGCCGAAATAGATAGGCATTCGAGAAATTAATTAGGTGATAATGCAAGTTCAATTCTTTATTTTAGTGCTCTAGGCCCAACAACAATCGACTTTAAGGCCGAAATAGAAAGGCTTTGAGAATTAAGTTAAGTGATGATACAAGTTCCATTTTAATCTTTATGTTCTTAGGTGATGGCTTGAAAGTAAAGATGCATAGCAAGAATGTAAATATGAATGCAAGCATAAAATAAATTATGCAAGTTCATTTTATCTTTCTAGAGCTCTTAACAAGACTTTAAAGGAACTTAAACCTCAACCCAAACTCATCAAACCAAGACAAGGTAAAAGTCTAGAGTTCTTAGAACTCAACATAACATATTTAAAAATCAAACATCTAGCATGAAAAGGAAAAGGTAATGGCGAAACTTCAAGGAAAGAAAAGAAATGTTTGAAACTCTAGAATCCATGATCTTGGTGATATACAAACTCCAACATCATGAGACCTCATCATTGAGTCATTAGAACCATTTTGAAACAACATCAAAGTTAAGGTTCTCAAAAGTTCAAGAAAGGAAAATCTAGAAACACTTTTGCTCAAGAACAAAAATCAAGCTCTAGAGTTTGTTTCAAGTGATGAACATCATCATGAAACTCTCATCATCAAGCTCTTATTCCTTTGTTCTCCAAGGCCCATGGCCGAAAATGAAAAGGTAAAGGGAAGAAAAAGAAGTTCTAAAAAGAATCAAGAGAAACTATGAACTTTAAGCTTAGAACAAGAACTTTAAAGAAAGAACACATGAAAGAAAATCCCTACTTGGTGTGATGAACTTGAAGATGGAAGAAGGAGATGAAGATGATGAAGAACTTGAAGAACTCCAAGAACTTGAAGAACACAAAGACTTTGAGAGAAAAAGAAAAGCTTTGAGTGTTTCCTAAACTTAGCAAATGATCTAAAAGTGGTGCAAGCTCCTCAAGGCATTCTATTTATAGAGAATTGAAACAAATGAAGTGTGTATGTGGGCTGATGTGTTTGGGCCATGAGGTGCAGAATTAGAGACATCCATGAGTTCCATGAGGTGAGATAATGTGTTCTTGAGGCATGGTGAGGTATGGCTTAAGGTATGGTGAGGTATGGTTCAAGGTATGGCCTCAAGCATGGTTCTTTGAGTGAGAAAATAATTAAACATGTGGTCAATGGGGAGTGGGCTGGCGAAATGCATCAGCCAAGGGAGGAGAGTTTCTTGCATTTTAATTGTGGTTTAGAGTTGTGTTTAGGTGTATCTTTGGTTATGCTTAAGATTAGGAATTTGTAAGAAGGTGTTTAGGTAAGGCAAATGGGTAATTAAGGTGGTCTAGACATAATTAAGGAGTGGTCTTGCACCATTAGAGTTAAATCCTCAATTTAGAGTTTAAACAACTCTAGACACATTTCCTTGATTTAAGGAATTGGAGAGAGAAAACACTATTCATGATTCCAAGACTAGGAATCTTGAGTTCTAAAAGGGATTTAAGTTTAATCTAAGCAATTTTAGGTTCTAATTAACTTTAATAAATTATCTTGACTCTAGATTAATTAGGCAAATAAATTAATCTTCGTTTAGAGCCTAATATTGCTTAGGTTTTCTTAATTACGAGATTAATCTTAAAAACACTATTCCAGGGGGCAAAATCGTAATTTTGCACTAAACTGCCGGGACCACCGGGACTTGAACAGACACCTCTAGACACATGAAAACATGTTTTTAAACCTGCGGGAAAGTTAGGGCTCAAGCGGCACCTTTACCCGTAAAACGCTTATAGGGTATTTTGGTCATTTTTGACCAGAAAGCTGCCGAGAAAACGAAATTTTACGCTCGAAAGCATTCAAAGGCCATTCAATCCCCTTCAAACATTGAGTTGACCCTTCGAGGATGACCGAGTTGGTTACCCTCGAATTCGGGTCAGGAAATGACCTCAGGGGCATTTTGGTCATTTTTCTCAGACAGAAAAATCGGGGTGTTACATTACTCCCCTCCTTAAAAAGAATTTCGCCCTCAAAATTCATTACCTTAGAAAAGCTCGGGATACTTGTCTTGCATTTCGACTCTAGCTCCCATGTAAACCCTTCGGATTTGTCGCGCCCCCATGCTACCTTTACCAATGGAACAGACTTGTTCCTCACCGCTTGACTCGTCCACGATTCTCGTAGGGGAAGATTGAAAGTTAGGTCGTCCCTTAATCGAACATGCTCTCGCTCTAAAGCGTGGCTAGGGTCGGACTCATACTTCCTTAATTGAGAGACGTGAAAGGCGTCATGAAGATTAGAAAGATTACGGGGTAAGGCTATTTTGTAGGCAACTGTTCCTATCCTTTGAAGAATTTGGAAGGGACCAAGGAATCGGGGGCTCAACTTTTTGACTTTCATGGCTCTTCCTATGCCTGTAGTGGGGTAATCCTAAGGAACACATGTTCTCCCTCCTCGAACTCCAAGGGCTTGCGCCGCTTGTCCGCATAGCTCTTTTGTCTACTTTGAGCAAAGTGAGCATCCTATCCCGGATCCTCTTGATTTGTTCCGTTGTTTCCCTCACTACATCGGGTGCTAAGACACTTTGCTCCCCAGGCTCGTACCAACACAAAGGTGATTGGCACTTCCTTCCATACAATGCCTCAGATGCGGGTGCCATATCGATGCTTGCGTGATAACTATTGTTATCACGCAAACTCGATCAAAGGCAAGTACCTATCCCAACTTCCCTTTGGTCTAACACACCGGCTCTTAGCATATCCTCTAGGGTTTGGATCGTCCTTTCAGATTGTCCGTCTGTTTGTGGGTGGTAAGCAGTGCTCAAGCATAGCTTTGAACCAAACGCCTTTTTGAAAGGCTCCCCAAAACGCGACGTAAACGGCGGATCTCTATCCGAGATTATCGTCGACGGTACTCCATGCAATCTTACGATCTCTTGGATGTATAACTGAGCCAATTTATCTAAAGAGTACGTCACTCTAATAGGTAGAAAGTGTGCCGACTTGGTTAGTCGATCCACTATCACCCATATAGCATCATGGCCAGCTTGCGTCTTAGGCAATCTGTCACGAAATCCATAGATATGCATTCCCACTTCCATTCGGGATTGACAGGTTGCAACAAACCTGAAGGTTTTTGGTGCTCGATTTTCACTTTCGACATACCGAGCACTTACTAACCCACGCGACTACATCCTTTTTCATTCCGGGCCACCAAAACATCTTCTTCAAATCTTGGTACATCTTGGTAACACCGGGATGAATGGTGAAATAGCTTTTGTGAGCCTCCTCCAAGATCTTCTCTCGGAGGTCACCATCTTGGGTACGCAGATCCTTCCCTCAAATCTCCATATCCAATCCTCGCTCTTTCAAACCTTTTAACTTTCCCGCCTTAACAAAGATCTATGATCTCTTGAACTCCTCATTCTCGTTGTGCTAACATGATTCTCTCGCTTAAATCCACTTGTTACGCTAAGGTAGCACATCTTTATCCCTCTATCGGTTCTTTGACATCCCTAGATTCATATCCCTAAACTTCTCTATCAACTCAACTTCTTTGATCATCATGTGGGACAGGTGTAACGACTTTCGGCTCAAGGCGTCAGCGACTACATTAGCCTTGCCGGGGTGGTAACTTAAACCGAAATCGTAGTCCTTGAGGAATTCCATCCACCTTCTTTGCCTCATATTTAACTCCTTTTGATCAAAGAGGTACTTGAGACTCTTATGATCGGAGAAAACTTCAAACCTTACACCATACAAGTGGTGTCTCCACATCTTTAAGGCAAACACTACGGCTAATTCTAGGTCATGGGTGGGGTAGTTAGCCTCGTGAGGCTTGAGTTGTCGTGATGCATAGGCTACCACTTGCCTATTTTGCATCAACACACACCCTAGTCCTTTGCCCGAAGCATCACAATATACCTCGAAGGGTACATTGGGGCTAGGTAAGACTAAGACTGGGGTCGTGGTTAACCTTTCCTTAAGCTCTTGGAAACTCTTCTCACATTCGGGGCTCCACTCAAACGGGGCATTCTTCCTAGTGAGCTTGGTCAAGGGTAGGGCTAACTGGGAAAATCCTTTGATAAACCTACGGTAGTAGCCTGCTAAACCCACAAAGCTGCGTATTTGTGTTACGGTGGTTGGTCTATCCCAATTCATTACGGCTTCTACCTTACTAGGATCAACGGCTATACCTCCTTTTGACACAACGTGCCCTAAAAACTTGACCTCCTCCAACCAAAATTCACACTTAGAGAGTTTTGCATATAGCTTTTTCTCCTTCAAAATCTCCAAAACTATCCTTAAATGACGCTCATGCTCCTCGTGGGTCTTCGAATAGATGAGTATATCATCTATAAAAACGACCACGAATTGATCTAAATAGGGTCTAAAGATCCTATTCATGTAATCCATAAATACTGCAGGAGCATTTGTCAACCCAAAAGACATCACCGCTTGAACTCAAAGTGTCCATACCGAGTTCTAAAGGCGGTCTTTGGTATATCTTGATCTCTCACTCTAATTTGGTGGTATCCTGACCTTAGGTCGATCTTGGAAAACACTACCGCTCCTCTCAATTGGTCCATGAGATCATCAATCCTAGGCAAAGGGTATTTGTTTTTCACTGTCACACGATTTAATTGCCTATAATCTATGCACAACCTCATACTCCCGTCCTTCTTTTTCACAAACAAGACCGGGGCTCCCCATGGTGAAGCACTAGGTCTTATGAAGCTTTTCTCTAAAAGTTCCTCAAGTTGGGTTTTAAGCTCGGCTAGTTCTAGGGGTGACATTCTATAGGGGCGAATGGAGATTGGTCCCGCTCCAGGAACGAACTCAATGGAGAACTCCACTTCTCGCTCTGGGAGGGAACTCGGCTATATCTTCCGGAAACACCTCGGGATAGTTTCTCACTATAGGTATATTCTCTAAATTCTGCTCAAAGTGTACCTCGCTAGCGGCTAGGAGAACATATCCCTTAGTCTTTTTCCCACTACAATGGACCTCTACGGCATTGAGATAGAGTTTCAAAGGTTGACTTATTTCACTAGGGGGAGAAGGAAAGACGACTGTTTTGGTGTCACAGTCTAACAATACACGGTTGGCGTGAAGCCAATCCATGCCAAGGACTACTCCTATACCTTTCATGGGTAAACAAATTAAATCCACAACATATGATCTATTTTCTGTGGTGAGGTGACAATTTAGGCAACAATAACAAGTATTCACAGGATGATTTGTGGGGTAGAGACAATAAGATCAAAAGGAAGTTTGGAAGTTTTCAAATTTAGAGCCTCGACACTAGCATATGAAATAAAAGAATGTGTTGCACTGCAGTCATATAGCACAGTGAAGGTTCTACCATCTATTTCGCACTTACCTTCTATGAGACCGTTGGATGTGTCCGCCTGGTCTACATTGAGGGTGAAGACCCTCCTTGGTGTTGCGGCCGAATTACGGCTTGTCGGGCCTCCCATTAGTGCGATTCTTTGGCGTGGTGGCCAGGCTTTCCGCATCTGGCAGATATTCGCCCGCTAAGCGAGGACGGTTGCCATGATCCTTCCCGCACTTGGGACATAACCGCACTACCGGGATAAGCTTAGTGGGCGGGGGTTCCTTGAGGCGCCCTGTTCTTAGTCCCACTTGACCTCCTTGGTTGTTTTGGGGTCACCGACCCTCCTTGTCGGTTGTTGTTGTGGTTGTTGCGGTTGTTGTTGTTGTTCGGAATTGTGGTCGGTATGATTGCTTGGGTTGTTGGTGGAAGGGGTTCTTTGTTGTTGTTGATGTGGCTTGAATTGGTTGGTGTGGTAGAGGTTGTAATGGTTTCGGGATTGGTTTGGATATTGGGGCGTGAATTTTGGGGCTTGAGGTGCTAGCCCTTGTTCCGTCTTTGCCTTGCAGCATTGATTTTCTTCTGTCCCTCTTCCATGATCCTGCACTTGTTGACTAGGTTGGAAAGTCCCTAATCTCCATGTGCGCTGACATAGTTGAGCTCTGCCGTTAGTCCGCCTCATACTTGACGACTTCCACACCTCGTCGGGGTTTCCTTGAAACACCCTAGAGAACTTAATCGGCTCCTCGAATTTCGCCATCGTGTCTTTGGGCGGTGAACCCTCCTTGAGTCAGTTGCATGAACTCAATATCTTTCGCGTTCCTCACGGACTCAGGAAGTACTTCTCATAGAAGTAGGTCTTGAATAGCTCCCGATTGACACCGTATCGTAAGCTTCTAGCAGTCTTGGTGCCACCCACCGTAACTTCGGCATCCGACTCCATCATATAAGCAATAAGGTGACCTTTTGCTCCTCCGAGCAAGCCACCACAGAGTAGATCTTCTCCATGTTTTTGATCCACTCATCGCCTTTGTCTGGTCCATGGCTCCTCGGAAGGTTGGTGGGTTAAGCCTTGCGAAACTCACCAAACCTCGCTTGCTCGACCATTTCAGCGATGAGGAGCACGTCCGGTGTCCCCTTGTTGGTTCATCCTCTCGAACATTCGTTCCATGGCTCTAGCCATGTCACGAAAGCAGCAGCGATGGCATCGCTTTGGTCTCCCTCGGTCGGGTCCTAGGTTGTCTCCTTGGTGCCATTGGTCCCTAAACACATGAGACAATAAACACCGAGGTGATCAGGCTCAATATTCCATGTAAAATGAGCTAGTTACCATGGCGCGCAAGTAGACAAGGGTCATGAACTCCTACCCTATAGCTTATCTCTAGTTAAGCTCTACGCATGACATAGCTATCGTACTACGCTTTAGAAAGCATAGTCAGTCCAATCCTCAGGCTCCATGAGAATCGAACCTGTCTCTGATACCATAATGTAACATCCTAATTTTTAACCCAATACTCTAGAACATATTTAGGTTAATCATTAGTCTGTTACTTCATAGTTCTCATTTAACTTTGAATTACTTAGCGGAAAATACGGGAAATTTTTTTGAAATAAAAGTGAGAGCCGCGTGATGCGATAAGCGGTAAACCATGCAAAGTAAAACAATCGTCTCACAATCATCATAACATAAGGCACATCATGAACATCACTGAATATAATCTCATATATATATAACTTGCCCACTTATAAGTGTGGGACTTAATTCAGTACAAGGGAAATACAACCTAAAACATAAACATAATCTACTCCCCTACCCGAGTGCATCTAATAGGATAACCTCTAAACAAAAGAAGGTTTATCCCCATCTAAGTGGTGTGTGTGCACTAACCGGGTACACCATCGGACGATCGTCACCTCCATCAAGGCGTCCATCTCGCGAACGAGGCAGATATCCGGAAATCGGCGAGCTCTCGGACGTGAAGAGGCGAAATGGGGATCGAGGGTGACCCCACGGTATGGTCGCATCTCCGGCCGTCGCGTGGCCGTGGTGAGTTACGGTATCCTCACCGCCTCCCTTATCTGTGGTGGAGAGAGGCGAGTCCTCGCTATACGGATGGGTAGGCGGGTCCTCGAATGGGTCGGTCTCCGTGAAATAGGTCCGGCACATAGTCGGGATAATCTCGCATGGCTAAGGCGGCGGTGTGCCTCACGAGTACTCTCTCGTCATGCGCTGCGCACGCTCAAAAACCCGCCGCCGCCATAGGGTGCGATCGGGGAGAAGTGATGGGTGTGCACGGGATGAGCGAAGGGCCGAGCTCCAAACATGAAAATCCGCACCGTGCAGTGCCCCTCAAAATGGTATGACCCGTGAGTCGGGTCATAGTGCACCTCCCATGCTCTGGTGTCCATGAATGCTACGAACGGCGCCATCTGAAGACGTGACGGAAAGAAAGAGATAGAGGGAGTGAGAATCTTACTAAAGAATCTCAGTAGGGCCTCCTACTACCTAGGTGTCATCATCTACGTCCTCAGGAACCTTGGGTTTAATTATATGAAATGACTGAACATGCATTTAGTTCATTTTAAACTTCAAAAATATACTTAGCCAAGGTCCGTTCATTTTAGGATGATCTTAATGTCATGAGTGCAACATAATGGAAAATGTATGCATGGCACTACCTAATGCACATACATAAAACATAACATCAAGCATCATCATCATTGGTGGCATAAAGTGGCAATAGTAACATTCATATGGGACAAAACTTAGTGACATAATCATAATCATGAACTTTTCTTCCTCATGGGCCACCCTAAAAGACAATCGAATCGGGGGTGCTCGGTCAACCGGTGTCACCCGTAACGTGTCATACATCTAGGTTATGAGCTCATACCTTAACTAGTCGCCACTAGTTCTTACTTACCACTTAACGATAAGCGTATCATAAATCCCGACTATCCGAGTGCGGGTTAGGGGCAAATCTCTTAGGGGTGCTCGGCCAACCGGTGTCACCTAAGAGTATAAAATGGTACCGATGTCACATGAGTTCTATGGAGGTGCTCGGCCGAACCGGTGTCATCCTAGAACCCATCTTAGTACCTTAATTTTCAAAATCTCTTTAAGTCCCCAAATTTGCCGTAAATTCGGCCAAAACGGTCATTACACCGAAGTTTCCTTCCAAATTTGTCGGAAATTCGGCCAAAGCGGTCATTACAATCAATTTCCTTCCAAATTTGCTTTATGCCACATAAACATATAACCTCATAAATTCCTCATATGAATAACATCATCATCACTAACATACTTCATGCATCATCATACATCATTCAAACGCTTACCCTCACGGTAGCTTATGCTTTGACCCTTACGGGTCTTAATCTTGAGATATAGCTCTCTAATATCCGTCGCTCATATTTTTATGCCCCTAAGGCTCATATTAAACATCATTCTTCATTCTCATGTTCATACTTAAATCTGAATAGCATAGGACAGAGTCTCTAACTTGTTTTACGGGGTTCTAGAACTTACGCTTTAGACCCTTTCTCGGTTCCGCCTTACTTTGAGGCGCTATACATTAAATCTAAATCAATTATGAGACATTCCTATGCTTAAGGACTAATTATTAATCATGTTTATCATGTTGTAAGGGTGCTGGACAGATTCCAGAAAATTAAATGTTCTAAGAGTTCTACATTTGCATTTTTACGGTTTTCTAGCTACTAGTTTCCCCATAGGTGCTAGAATTCGATTCTAACTCAAATGATACCAAGTTTTTCATGTCTAAACAATCTAAATCTGATTATGTTCCCATTAAAACAGTTTGGATTGGTTCCATAAACAAATGGGTCAAAACTATGTTAAATTCTAGCTTTACGGTATTTCTAGTTAGCTAGTTTCTTACCTATCATGCATAGGTTTGCTTCTACATCATCACATGATATTTTCACACATTCCAACACATTAAAACATCATCATACAGCATCACATTCATCACATCAGAGCCGAAAACATCTTGCCTCAATAAGAGAATTAAATTGACATTTCTAGGTACATAAGTTAACTAGTTTCTCTTGGAATCAATCTAGAATTTCTAAAACTCTTTGCAAAACATTTTAATTCATCAAGAGGCTAAGTGAAGCCTTAGGTCACTGACCAAAACATATTCCATCCCCTAAAAGAGATTGGAATCACAACTTATAACGACATAACCTTATAAAGAATTGTCAAACTTTAAGGAAAACTCAAAACATAGGCTATTGGCCCTAGTAGCTAGATGAAAACTCATTGCAAGTCCATCTTCACTACTTGGCGAAAAACGTACATTCAAAGTGTGGTTTGCATTAAACTTTAACTTGGAATGAAATGGGCAAGTCTTTGAGCTCTAGGTTCTTAAGTTCCTACATAAACTAAACGTGCTCATGCTGTTCATTTTTAATCTTGCTTTCAAGGGAAAGTGATGTCTTGAAATTAAATATGCAAGGCATAATTTAAACGTAAACTTGCAAGTAAATATCCGACGCATAATCTTAAACGTGCAAGCTTGAAAGTAAAGATGCAAGATTCAATTCTTTATTTTAGTGCTCTTGGCCCAACAACAATCGACTTTAAGGCCGAAATAGATAGGCATTCGAGAAATTAATTAGGTGATAATGCAAGTTCAATTCTTTATTTTAGTGCTCTAGGCCCAACAACAATCGACTTTAAGGCCGAAATAGAAAGGCTTTGAGAATTAAGTTAAGTGATGATACAAGTTCCATTTTAATCTTTATGTTCTTAGGTGATGGCTTGAAAGTAAAGATGCATAGCAAGAATGTAAATATGAATGCAAGCATAAAATAAATTATGCAAGTTCATTTTATCTTTCTAGAGCTCTTAACAAGACTTTAAAGGAACTTAAACCTCAACCCAAACTCATCAAACCAAGACAAGGTAAAAGTCTAGAGTTCTTAGAACTCAACATAACATATTTAAAAATCAAACATCTAGCATGAAAAGGAAAAGGTAATGGCCAAACTTCAAGGAAAGAAAAGAAATGTTTGAAACTCTAGAATCCATGATCTTGGTGATATACAAACTCCAACATCATGAGACCTCATCATTGAGTCATTAGAACCATTTTGAAACAACATCAAAGTTAAGGTTCTCAAAAGTTCAAGAAAGGAAAATCTAGAAACACTTTTGCTCAAGAACAAAAATCAAGCTCTAGAGTTTGTTTCAAGTGATGAACATCATCATGAAACTCTCATCATCAAGCTCTTATTCCTTTGTTCTCCAAGGCCCATGGCCGAAAATGAAAAGGTAAAGGGAAGAAAAAGAAGTTCTAAAAAGAATCAAGAGAAACTATGAACTTTAAGCTTAGAACAAGAACTTTAAAGAAAGAACACATGAAAGAAAATCCCTACTTGGTGTGATGAACTTGAAGATGGAAGAAGGAGATGAAGATGATGAAGAACTTGAAGAACTCCAAGAACTTGAAGAACACAAAGACTTTGAGAGAAAAAGAAAAGCTTTGAGTGTTTCCTAAACTTAGCAAATGATCTAAAAGTGGTGCAAGCTCCTCAAGGCATTCTATTTATAGAGAATTGAAACAAATGAAGTGTGTATGTGGGCTGATGTGTTTCGGCCATGAGGTGCAGAATTAGAGACATCCATGAGTTCCATGAGGTGAGATAATGTGTTCTTGAGGCATGGTGAGGTATGGCTTAAGGTATGGTGAGGTATGGTTCAAGGTATGGCCTCAAGCATGGTTCTTTGAGTGAGAAAATAATTAAACATGTGGTCAATGGGGAGTGGGCTGGCAGAAATGCATCAGCCAAGGGAGGAGAGTTTCTTGCATTTTAATTGTGGTTTAGAGTTGTGTTTAGGTGTATCTTTGGTTATGCTTAAGATTAGGAATTTGTAAGAAGGTGTTTAGGTAAGGTAAATGGGTAATTAAGGTGGTCTAGACATAATTAAGGAGTGGTCTTGCACCATTAGAGAGTTAAATCCTCAATTTAGAGTTTAAACAACTCTAGACACATTTCCTTGATTTAAGGAATTGGAGAGAGAAAACACTATTCATGATTCCAAGACTAGGAATCTTGAGTTCTAAAAAGGGATTTAAGTTTAATCTAAGCAATTTTAGGTTCTAATTAACTTTAATAAATTATTTTGACTCTAGATTAATTAGGGAAATAAATTAATCTTCGTTTAGAGCCTAATATTGCTTAGGTTTGCTTAATTACGTCATTAAGCTTAAAAACACTATTCCAGGGGCAAAATCGTAATTTTGCACTAAAATTGCCCGGGACCACCGGGACTTGAACAGATACCTCTAGACACATGAAATCATGTTTTTAAACCTCTGGGGAAAGTTCCGGGCTCAAACGGCACCTTTACCCGCGTAAAAACGCTATAGCGGTATTTTGGTCATTTTGACCCGAAACTGCGGAAAACGAAATTTTCGCTTCCGAAAGCATTCAAAGGCCATTCAATCCCCTTCAAACATTGAGTTGACCCTTCGAGGATGACCGAGTTGGTTACCCTTGAGTTCGGGTCAGGAAATGACCTCAGGGGCATTTTGGTCATTTCCCTCGGACAGAAAAATCGGGGTGTTACATCTCTCCTACTTCCCCCTTCGACGACGACCTTGTCTTCGAGCATGCACGTCTTCACAAGGAACAGACTCGCTGCACTCCACCGACCGCTTCCGCCATCTGGAACTTCCCGGAGTATGTGCCCCGTTCCCCATGGACCATTCAGAGACAGACCCTTTCGAGGATTTCTCTACTCAGGTACCCTCCGAGGGTTCTTCACCCATCATGCCCATGAATCTTGGTGAAGGTAGTGAGGCCACCGTGATGCAGCCGATCCTCGGAGGGCGAGTGAGGATGATACCCCACCATGGGGCCCATGTTTGACCTTCGCACCTATGGCCACCCCGGCCGAGCTAGCTCAGTGGGTTGGATATGTTCCTCCCTCGTGGGGTAGGTAGCAGTAGGAGCTGCCAGCCATTGTTTTGATGCTTAAGCGTATGACTGGCATAGGATAACCCCCTTTTGTTTTAGGGGTTATCTACTTTAGATGCACTAGGGTAGGCGAGGGTTTATGGTTTATGTACTTTCTATTTTTGTGCATTTCAGATGACTGTACCTATTACTACTATCTAAACTTGATGTATGGTTGAACTTTATTTATATATATATGATGGTTATTATGTTATGATCTTATGCCCTTATTCTTCGCATGAATGGTTCATTATTATTTACTTACAACCCACACGACATAGTGTTATCATATGTGCGGCTCACGTTTTCATCTCTTATTTCAAAAAAAAAATTTACTTGTATTTTTACTAAGTATTTTCAAAAAATTAGAATTAAGAACTTGAACAAAAGAGTAATGGCTAATAATTAACTTAATATGTCCTAGGCATGTTAGATTAAATATTAGGGTGTTACATTAAGTGTTTGGGTTGGCACTCAAACTAACCTACACTCAAGTTTCCTTAACATATACATAAAACGTTATTGGAAAATACTTGAATGACTTCCTTCTTCTACTTTTTCCATAGGAAGATCTAACTAAGAATGTAGAAGAAAGATTTTCTTATACTTCAAGGATAAAACTAATTACATCATAAAGATTGAATATTCCAGGAAGTAGGAAGAGATATTTGCAGAGTTTCCTCTCTTGAATTTTTAAATCTCTCATCTGTCTTCAAGCTTAGCGTCTCCTTATATAGTGGTCTTTCTTTGTGACTATTGCCATAGATCAGTTCCTCAAGTGACACGTGTTGAACATCAGTTGTGTCTTGAAAGGAACAACTAGAAGAGAGGTTGACAGATTTATCACATCGATTGCAAAACCCATTGTAAAGTTGAGTTTCTGATCTTTTTTTAGAAACTACTTTTCTACTCTCTGAGCATGCTTTCTAAACTCCTCCTTCAAGAAACCAGGGTGGTTGATCAAATAGGCAGAAGAGATTACGTACCAGTTTGGAACTGGGTTTGACTTGATTATTTAAAATTCAAATTTCAAATTTCCCTCCCTTTCTTGTTGTAACATCCTAATTTTTAACCCAATACTCTAGAACATATTTAGGTTAATCATTAGTCTATTACTCTTTTAGTCTTATTCTTCAAAACCTTACGTTAAAATACTTAGCGGAAGATACGAATAAATTTTTCCTTTTCGAAACTTGAAAAACACAACGCGAGCCGCGCGCTAACCTAACGTTCGTCATAACCACATCGTACAAGAAAAGTAATCACACCATTCATAATCATGAAACATAGCGTCATACATAACAATCATAATATCATCACTCCTTCATAAATACATAAATTACTAACATCATTGTACCATTATTTACATCAAAACATGCCTATTTATATGAAGTGATCCTTATCCACCTATGAGGTTGGATGAGTATCAATCCAAAAGCTAAACTATCTATGCGTCCACGGCGATCCTCTACTCCATTTGCTAGTGTGACCCTTAAGCATGAGCCTTAGAAGAAGTCACGAACCTCGTTGTAATCCTCGTCTAGAGACGACACGGAAGAAAAGGAAGGGATGAGAAACTTATCCAAGATTCTTAGTAGGGATTCCCGACTCTAACACGAGTGTCATCGTCGTCGTCCCCAGCCACCTCAGTTTTAATTATGGAAAAGGTGTACATGCATAAGGTTCAGTTTTAAGCTTTCCAAATCTATTTATCCAAAATGGGTGTCTTTTAGTATGAGTCTTAATGGCATGGATGCAACAGATATTTGATGAATGCACGACAATACCATATGCACATTAACATGAACATCATTGCTCTTGGGCTCCACGTAAAGGAACATAAATCATATGCGTGGTGTAAAAGGTACAGTACTTTTCATGTGACATCTTTCTCGTATGTTGAACTCTTAAGTTCTTTTTCTTTAAGACCACCCTCTTAACATATCCACCAAAAATCCATCCGACTCACCGGCCCGGCGATAATCTGGTCACCAAACTACGTCTCACCTATCGCCTAGGAATGAGCTCAATTCTAACTAGTCATCACTAGATTTAATATGGGCTAATAGAGGGGGTACACATAACTTTCTTGGATCACCTATCTTAGGATCATTTCCTTCTTTGAAATGCTCTACTGGTATATAGTACACAGTGAATTGTCCGCTTTGGCAAGCTCAATGTCAATACCCTCACGGATTTGTTTCCTCCCCACCGTAGTGGGAGAAATACGTCTCAGTGTTATGTCACATCTGTTCTGGGGGTGCTCAGCCGAACCGGTGTCACCCAGAACTATTCCTGGGGGTGCTTAGCTAAACCGATGTCACCCAGGAGTTTTCACAAACTTTTCTCAAATTCTCAAGTTTGATGGGAAATTCGGCAGCATAACGGCGTTCACCGGATTTCCTTCAAACTTGCTTTATGCCACGAAACTTGTAGGACATGCATAACCATTCAACATCATCATAAGACATCAAATCATTCTCATAATCATTCTCATACGTTCACAAGCCACATTGAAAATTCATTATGCTCTTGGTCCTATGATATCTTATGCTTTGACCCTTACGGGCCTTAAACTTGTGATGTAATTTATCTATCATTTTCTATCAACCTCTTATGCACCTAAGGATTTTCTTCTAACAAATATTACTATTATTTATGCTTTTTAATAAATCTGGGCAACGCCATTCTTTAGGGGGTAGGATCATAAACTTACAATTACGGGGTTCTAGAACTTACGTTTTAAACCCTTTCTTGGTTCCGTCTTCGCCTAAGGTGCTATAAACTAAATCTAAACCAATTATGAGGCACTCCTATGTCTAAGAACTAATTATAAACCATGTTTACCATATTATGAGGTTGCTGGACAGATTCTAAAAATTAAATATTCTAAGAGTTCTAGAATTGCGGTTTTACGATTTTCTAGTTACTAGTTTCTCTATAGGTGGTAAAATTCAATCCTACTTCAATTGTAACCAAATTTTTCATGATTAAACAATCCTAATCTGATTATATCCCCATTGAAACAGTTTGGGCAGTATCCAAAAGTAAATGGGTTAAAACTATGCTAAATCTTGACTTTACGGTTTTTCTAGAAAGCTAGTTTCCCTCTTATCATGCATAGAAATGTTCCTACCTCATCATACATAATTTTTTACACATTCTAACACATCAAAACATCATCATACAGCAGCAAACTCATCATGGAAGAACTGAAACATTAAGTCCCCAAAAAGATGCATAACTTGATATTTCTAAAGCATATAAGTTGCTAGTTTCTCTTGGAATCATTTTTAGGACTTCTAAAATTCTTTTGCAAACCATTTCATTTTGTAAAAGAGGCTAAGAACATCCTTAGGTTAGTAACCACTTGATCTTTCCTTAAAAGGGAAATAATTTCATAAATCTCATTTGGTCTTAATCTCATAAAGTTCATGAGGCTTAAAGGAAGTCGTAAAACTTAGGTTATTGGCCCTCGTAGCTAGATGAAACTCATTCCAAGCTCATCATCACTACATGACTGAAATTATGTTTTCAAAGAATGTTCCCACATAAAACTTTAACTTGAGATAAAATGGGCAAGTCTTTGAGCTCTAAGGTTCTTAGGTGTTGACATAATTTAAACATGCTATGCACCTCATTTTTATTCTTCATTACAAAGTGAAGTGAGAGCTTAAAGTAAATATGCAAAGCTTGAAATATAAATATGCAAGGCTTGAAATAAATATGCAAGACTTGAAATATAAATATGCAAGTTCATTTCTTTATTTTAGTGCTCTAGGCCCAGTAACAATCGACTTTAAGGCCGAAATAGAAAGGCTTTGAGATTTAGTTAGGTGATAGTGCAAGCTCTCATTTTAAATCTTTATGTTCTTTAGTGATGGAAAGTAAATATGCTAGACAAGAATGTAAATATGAGTGCAATCCATTCTTTATCCTTTAACTTAAAGTGATGGCTTGGAAAATAAATATGGATGCAAAGCTCAAAGTAAATATGTAATGCATAAGCTTGAATTTAAATATGGATGCTAGTCCATTTTATTTCTTATTAGAGCTCATACAAGACTTTAAAGGGACTTAAACCTCAACCCAAACTTATCATGACAAGATAAAGTAAAGACAAGAGTGAACCTTAAGGGTTCTTTAGAACACAAAGTCTTTTTTCTTGAAATGTGGTCATAAATAACATTTTTATTAAAACTCAAGCTCTAGAGGCTTTATTGTGATGAACACATAGCCATCATCTAGAAGCTCTCATCATCAAGCCATTGTGAACCTCATTGGCCAACATGGCCGAAAACTTGAAGAAAGAAAAGGAAAAAGGAACTGAAACCTTTAGGAAGAAAAAGAAACATTTGAAACTCTAGAGACCATGATCTTGATGATGCATTAACACCAACATCATGAGTCCTCAACATTGAGTTTATGTAACCATTTAAAACACCACCAAAGTTAAAGATTCAAGGTTCAAGAAGAAAGAACAAAAGAAAACATCTTTAACTTGAGAACAAAGATCAAGCTTTAGAGATTGTTCAAGTGATGAACATCATCATCATGGAACCTCATCATCAAGCTCTCATTCCCTTGTCCTCAAAGACCCATGGCCAAAAATGGAGAAGAAGAAGGAGAGGGAAAGAAGTTCTAAAAAGACTCAAGAGAAACCATAAACACACAACTAGAGTAAGAACTTAAACAAAGGAATTACTTGAAAGAAAATCCCTACCAAGTGATTTGAAGATTGGGATGAGAGAAGAGGATGAAGAACTTGAAGAACTTGAACACTTGAACTTGAGAGAAAAGAAAACTTTGAAGTGCTCTTTGAAAACTTACACTTAGCAAATGAACCCAAAATGATGCAAGTTCACCCAAGCATGCTATTTATAGAAAAATGAAACAAATGCAAGGTACAAGAGGGAGGAGTAGTTTCGGCCAAGCAAGGGCAGCCCCATGAGTTCCATGAGGTGAGATGTTGTGATCTTGAGGCATGGTGAGGTATGGTTCAAAGCATGGTGAGGTATGGTTCAAGGTATGGCTCAAGCATGGTTCTTTGAGTGAGAAACAAATCAACATGTGATGTAATTGGAGGAGGAGTGGCCGAAGGTGCATCAGCCATGGGGGAGGATTTCTTGCATTTTAATTGTGGTTTAGAGTTGTGTTTAGATGTATCTTTGATTAGGATTAAGATTAGGAATTTGTAAGAAAGTGTTTAGGTGAGAAAATGGGTAATCAAGGTTGTCAAAACATATTTAAGGAGTGATCTTGCATCATTGGTGAGTTATAAACTCATTTTAGTGCATAAACAATTCTAGACACAATTCCTTGATTTAAGAAATTGGAGAGAGAAAATACTATTCAAGATTTCAAGAGTGGAGTCTTGAGTTTTAGAAAAGAGATTTAAATCTAATCTAAACAATTTTAGGTTCTAATTAATTTTAATAGTTTGTTTTGACTTTAGATTAATTATGAAAATTAATTAATCTTCGATTAGAGCCTAATATTGCTTAGGTTTGCTTAATTACGTCATTAGGCTCAAAAACATTATTCTAGGGGTAAAATCGTAATTTTGCACTAAAACTGCCCGGGACCTCCGAGACTCAAACAGATGCTTTTAAACATGTAAAAACATCGTTTTAAACCTTCGGGGAAAGTTTCGGACTCAAACGGCACCTTTACCCGCGTAAAAACGCTATAGGGGTATTTTGGTCATTTTGACCTGAAACTGCAGAAAATGAGACTTTTGCCTTCGAAACCATTCAAAGGCTATTCAATCTTCTTCAAACATTGAGTTAGCCCTTTGAGGACTGCCGGGCCGACCATCCTCGAATTCTGGGCCAAAAATGATCTCAGGTGCATTTTGGTCATTTTCCTCTCAGACAGAAAAATCGGGGCGTTACACTTTTAGCATTCTCTGTTCCACTCACGGATAAGCTTTCTGTAATGCCCTGATTTTTCTGTCTGAGAGGAAAATGACCAAAATGCCCCTGAGGTCATTTTCTGCCCGGAATTCAAAGATGGCCAGCCCAGCAGTCCTCGAAGGGCCAACTCAATGTTTGAAGGGGATTGGATGGCCTTTGAATGATTTCGGAGGCGAAAATCTCATTTTCTCCAGTTTCGAGTCAAAATAACCAAAATACCCCTATAGCGTTTCTACACGGGTAAAGGTGCCGTTTGTAACACCCTAATATTCGACCCAATACTACTAGCAAATGCATTACTTAGGCCAAATATTAGTCATTACTTATGTCATGGATTCATTTACTTGGAAAAATAGCTTAACAAAAATATGAGCCAATTTTTTTTTCAAAACATTACTTAAAATAGAAGCCGCGCGTATCTTACTGGGTCGATACCATAAAGTGCAAAAATATAAACATAGAAGTGGCTCCGAATCATAACATCATCATAACTGAAATACTCCATATATAATATGCCTACCCTATGGGGCAGGACTCTTCAAGTACATAATAAACAGGAATACAACGAAAATACAGAATACATGGAAAAGAACTAGAAAGAAACATTCCTGCCCACGTGCAACCTAAGGTGGATAACCTCAACACAAAAGAGGTTTCATCCATACTATGTGTCGTGCGTGCACTAAGGGCTACCATCCAATCTCTACAGCAGAATCACAGGTACGGAGGAACGTAGCTAATCCACGGGCAGAGCTCGGCGGGTGTAGGCATGCCCTGTGACTGAACGTGTCGTTCACGCCGAGGTCGTGGTCCGGGCACCGAAGCCCTCCGACGCTGAGTGACTGTCTCCTCGCTGCCCATCGATCGCCGAGGCGGAGTGGGGGCAGAGTCTTCATGGTCCATGGGGGAATCCTCTACAGGGTCCTCTTTCGAGTGTTGCGATAGTGGCACATACTCTGGTATGTCAGCTGAACCGGCAGAGTGGGTCCGTAGGTTCCTCTCATGTCGTGCCCGTGCACGCTCAAAAATCGTGGGGTGACCATAGGGGGATGTCAGGGAGAAGCGATAACTATATACGGGGTGTGCAAACAGCAGTCCCAAAAACATGAAGATGCGCACAGTACATCGGCCCTCAAAATGGAATAACCCATGCTCCGGGTCATGGTGGACCTCCCACCGGGGTGTGTCAACGAACAGCACTAACGTCGCCATCTCGCTCTGAAGACGTAATGGAAAAAAAGAGATAGAGGAAGTGAGATTCTTACTAAAGAAACTCAGTAGGGTTCTCCTCCTATCCTAGGTGTCATCATCTACGTCTCCAGGAATCTCGGGTTATTTATAAAACCATGGACATATATTGGTTCAATTATGAGTTTTCTAAAGTCTCCATTTTCGAGATCCGTTCCTTATAACATATCACTTGTATTTACATAAATCATGGGAAATAAATTGTGGGACTTCAATCATATAACTTGGATCATAGAACGTAAAACATATAACTTGGATCATCGAACATAAATCATACAACTTGGATCTTAGAACATAAATCATATAACTTGGTACTTGGCACATGGTGACTTATCTTGGTTACTTAGGTGACATTAAAACTTTTACTTGAACTGGGGCCGCCCTTATATTCCTCCCTTTTGAGAAATCTCTAGGCTATGAGCTCATACCACACTAGTCGTCACTAGTATCTAGACTTTTATCCCTTGGGATAAGTCAACTTCCCGACTTCAAGTACGGGTTTAGGGGGCTAGAATCACATTGTCCCCACCCTTAGTTTGGTGGTTTCAAAGGATTACATTCTCATATTTTAAGTCACCCTAAGTTTAACATGTTACTTCAAAATGCCACATAATTAATGCATAACACATAATTACCACTTCGGCATCTCTACGGTCCTTTTAAAGAAGCAATAGCATGAGATTATAAACCATCACATAAGGGTAATGGTTCACATGGCACCACATACGTCATGAGCTAACACATCAATTCATCATTAAATGAGAGGCACATAATCATCCCTTAAGGTAAAAATCCCTGAATCGAGTAACCTCAAACTTCCAAATTATTTTCTTATACCTCTAAGGGATTGATTAACCTCATTACCATGAGTTATTAAGTCCTAAAACCCAATTAATCATGGCTGGACAGCATTGGCAGTAAGCTTGTATTAGATGAATTACGGTGTTCTAGAAGATGCGTTTTAAACCCTTTCTCACATTCGACTTTTTCTATGATGCAACAATTAATACCTAAGCCAATTATGAGTCACTCTCACTGATCTAGACATCATATAATGTGATTCTATGGATGTTGATCAATCTGGACAGAATTCATATTTTCTGTACCTATGGGGTTCTAGAATTCACATTTCAAGCAATTAAAGTAACCAAACATGCTCTAAAATGTCTAGAACAATTAGCATATACTTGGCAAGGTATTCAAACATATTTAGACCACCCAAAACATAATTTAAGGTGCTGGAAATGATCATGGCAGAACCGAAATTGGTAAGTTATCAAATCATGTGTAAACTTTCTTTTTCATGTACAAAGGTAACTAGTTTCTCTTGGAACAATTTTGGGACTTCAAAAATACCTTGGAAATCAATTTAACTTGTCAAGAACTTTCATGAAATACATAGGGCAGCAACTCTTTAAATTTTCTCAGGGTTGAAATTCTAAATATAAGAACATACTCAAAATACTTTCAAATGTCACTTATGTTTAGGGAAAACTTAAAACATAAACTATAGGCTCTTGTAACTAATGAAAAACTCATCCTAGAGCTTTCATCATCACATGGCCGAATGCATTTCAAGAAGATACCTTCTTGATTTAACTTTTCTCAAGATGAAAAGGGCAAGTCTTTGAGCTCTAGTCTCTTAGGTGATGACATAAAAGTAAACGTGTTATGTACTCCATTTTATTCTTTGTTAGAGAGTAAAGTGAGAGCTTCAAAGTAAACATGAAATGCAAGAACTTGAAATTAAATGTGCAAGGCTCAAAGTAAATATGCAAGTTCCATTCTTTATTTTAGTGCTCTAGGCCCAGCAACAATCGACTTTAAGGCCGAAATAGAAAGGCTTCGAGATTATTTTAGGTGATATGCAAGCTCTCGTTTTACATCTTTAAGTTCTTACGTGATGACTTAAAATATAAACATGGGATGCAAAGCTTGGAATTTAAATGTGCATTATGCAAGTTCATTCCTTATCTTGGGGTTTAGTGATAGCATAGAAATAAACATGCTATGCAAAGCATAAAGTAAACGTGAATGCAAGTTACTTTTATCTTGTCTAGAGCTCTTGCAAGACTTTTAAAAAGAACATAGTTCCAACCCAAACCTCATCCTCACAAGAAAAGAGAACTACTAGTACTAGAATACTTAAAATGAATCATGTCCTTAAAAACTTGAAGATGGCCAAATCTTCATCAAGAAGAATAAACCATTTTTGAACTCTAGGGACCAAGATCTTGATGATTCAAACACCAACATCTCAAGTCCTGATCATTGAGTATTTTACTATGCTTTAAACTTCCACCAAAATCAAACTCATGGTAAACATAAAGGAATAAAACCGAAAACATACTTGGTCTAGGAACCAAGTTCAAGCTCTAGAGTTTTGTTCATATGACATACATCAACATGAAGCCCTCATCATCAAGCTACCATTTTTTTCAAGTTCCAAAGGCCTTCATGGCCGAAACCTCAAAGAAAAGAGATGGAGTTTCAAAGGTTCAAGAGAAACACAACTATTTCTTGAGAAAAACTTGGAAATAATAAACTTTTCTTAAGAAAACTCAAGCTTTAGAGGTTGTTAAGTGACAAGCACCCTCATGACAACCTCATCATCAAGCTTTCATTTTTCTCATGGGTTTAGGCCCTCATGGCCGAAACATTAAAGGAGAAAGGAGAAGTTCAAACATTCAAGAGAAACATAACCCCATGTTCAACTAAACTTGTAAAAGATGAAACCTTTCTTTGAGAAAAACTCAAGCTTTAGAGGCCTCATGTGAGATGAACTCATGGTCACCTCTAGAGAGCACTCATCATCAAGCCATCATGCTCAAGGCCTGGAGGCCGAAAATGAAAGGAAAAGAAAAGGAAGAAACCGAAAATGAAGAAGCAACATGGAGGTTCCACCTTTCATCATTTCCCAACAAGATACAACATAGAAATGAAAATAATATTTAGAAAAGTCCCCTACCTTGTGGTTTTCGAAAAGAAGAGGAAGAACTTGAGCTTGAAGAACTCTTGGAAGCTTGAGAGAAAACCTCAAAGTGTTCTAAACTCTAACCTTTAGTAAAATGAACAAAGGTGCTTCAAGTTCCCTAAGCTACCTATTTATAGAGAAGTAAAATGAATTGAAATGATGGTGGCCTTTTGGGGGGAAGCATTCGGCCACTTTACAGCCACATGGGGGAGGAAATATCTTTGTTCAAAGCATGGTGTTAGTCATTCAAAGCATGGTAAAAAGTCTAGCTATGCATGTCCTACGGTATGGCTAACAATGTAGCTTATTTCCAAACCTTTTAAATGAATAAAATCACAAAATTTTGGGCTGTAAAGGAGTGGAAAAAACCATGCATTCCATGTCAAAAAAGAAGAAAATATTTTCTAATCTTGAATTTCCAAAGCATAGGTAAGGTGGTGTAAGACATATTGTCTTGAAAAGTTTGATTGAAAGCTTGAATGACCACAAAAACAATTCATTCTTTTTGAATTTGAATGACATAAATATTTTTAATTTAGAAATGAATTGAAAACCTTGATTGATGTATGACAACTTTTCTTGGAAGAGAAAACATTTTTGGGAAAGGAAATGTGAATAGTGAAAATACTATTCATAGTTGCTTTTTCTTTAAAGAAAGGAAAGAATTAGAATTGAGTTGCAAATTTCCCTAAGCAATTTTAGGTTCTAATTAACCTTAAATAATTATTTTAGCTTTAGATTAATTAAGAAAATTAATTAACCTTTCATTAGAGCCTAATATTGCTTAGGTTTGAGTTAAATAACTCGTTAGGCTTAAAATGTACTAAGCAGGGGTAAAATCGTAATTTTTACCAAAAGTTGCCCGGGACCTCCAGGACTTAGACCAACATGGTTCATGCCTTAAAACATCATTTCTGATCTCCGGGACGAGTTCGGGTTGGAGTCAAAGCTTAAAATGGCCTTAAATCGAGTTAGGGGTATTTTGGTCATTTGTACACAGAAATCTCAGAAATGAGGTTTTTCTGCTCCGTTGGACATTCACAATCATACAATCCTCTCCATATAACATATGAACCCTATGAGGATGGCCAAAGCCGGTCGTCCTCGTGTTTCGGGTAAAAATGACCTCAGGGGCATTTTGGTCATTTAAAAGTTTAGAGAAAAACGGGGCGTTACATCGTTTGTGCCCGAAACTTTCTCCAAAGGTCTAAAACAATATTTTTACATGTTTAAAAGCGTCTGTTTAAGTCCTGATGGTCCCAGGCAATTTTAGTGCAAAAATACGATTTTACCCCTGGAATAGTGTTTTTGAGCTTAATGACATAATTAAGCAAACCTAAGCAATATTAGGATCTAATCGAAGATTAATTAATTTTCATAATTAATCTAGAGCCAAAATAAGCTATTAAAATTAATTAGAACCTGAAATTGCTTAGATTAAACTTAAATATCTTTTTAAAACTCAAGATTCCAATCTTGGAATCTTGAATAGTATTTTCTCTTTCCAATTCCTTAAATCATGGAATTGTGTCTAGAGTTGTTTATGAACTAAAATGAATTTATAACTCACTAATAATGCAAGACCACTCCTTAAACATGTCTTGACAACCTTGATTTCCCATTTTCTCACCTAAACACTTTCTTACAAATTCCTAATCCTAATCATAATCAAAGATACACCTAAACACAACTCTAAACCACAATTAAAATGCAAGAAATCCTTCCCCATGGCTGATGCATGTTTCGGCCACCTCCTCCCCCATTTGCATCACATGTTGATTTGTTTCTCACTCAAAGAACCATGCTTGACCCATACTTGCACCCATACTTGAACCCATACCTAGCCATGCCTTGAACCATACCTTGGAGAAGATATTTTCTCCTCCTTGAGGTTGTAATGGCCAAAGCTTTCCTCCTCATTTACACCCCTCATTTTGTTTCATTTATCTATAAATAGCATGCTTGGGTGAACTTGCATCATTTTGGGTTTATTTGCTAAGTGTAAGTTTTCAAAGAGCACTTCAAAGTTTTCTTTTTCTCTCAAAGTTCAAGCGTCCAAGTTCTTCAAGTTCTTCATCCTCTTCACTCATCTCAACCTCCAACCACTTGGTAGGGATTTTCTTTCAAGTGTTTCTTTCATTTAAGTTCTTAATCTAGTTATGTGTTTTCTGGTTTCTCTTGAATCTTTTTGGAACTTCTTTTCTTCTTCTCTTCCTTCTTCATTTTCGGCCATGAGCCTTTGAAAACAAAGGAATGAGAGCTTGATGATGAGGGTTTCATGATGATGTTCATCACTTGAACAACCTCTAAAGCTTGCTCTTTGTTCTTGAGTTAAAAATGTTTATAGTTCTTTCTTTTTTGAACCTTGAAATCTTTAACTTTGATGATGTTTTAAAATGGTTACATGAACTCAATGATGAGGACCCATGATGTTAATGTTAATACATCATCAAAATCATGGTCTCTAGAGTTTCAAAATGGTTTTTTCTTGCTCTTAAATTTCGGTTTCTTTCCTTTTCTTTTTCTCTAAAATTTTCAGCCAACAATTATTGGATGAACCCTCATGATAGCTTGATGATGAGAGTTCTAGTTGGTGACTTTATGTTCACCACAAAGAAATCTCAAAGCTTGAGTTTTCATAAAGGTGTTATAAAGTTCATTTGTGGTTATATTTTTAAGGAATGTTATTTTGAGTTCTAAGAACTCTAGACCTCACTTTATCTTGTCATGATGAGTTTGGGTTAAGGTTTAAGTTCCTCTAAAGTCTTGAATGAGCTCTAATAAGATATAAATGAACTTGCATATTTATTTTGAGGTTGCACTCATGTTTATATTCTTGCTTTGTATCTTTATTTTCAAGTCATTAGCTAAGGACTCAAAGATTAAAACAAGACTTGCATTATCACCTAATTAATTCTCAAAGCCTCTCTATTTCGACCTTAAAGTCGATTGTTGCTGGGCCTAGAGCACTAAATAAAGAAATGAACTTGCATTGCAAATTTATTTCAAGTCTTGCATTTTTACTTTCAAGCCTTGCATATTTACTTCAACTCTTGCATATTTAAATTTCAAGCCTTGCATATTTATTTCCAAGTCTTGCATATTTACTTTAAAGTTCTCACTTTACTTTGTAATGAAGAAAAAAAATGAAGTGCATAGCATGTTTATATTTTGTCATCACTTAAAGACCTTAGAGCTCAAAGACTTGCCCATTTTATCTTAAGTTAAAGTTTAATATGGAAGCATTCTTTGAATGTATATTTCGGCCAAGTAATAATGATGAGCTTGGAATGAGTTCCATCTAGTTACAAGGGCCAATAACCTATATTCTAGGATTTTCTTTAAGCTTGATGAGTTTTATAAAGTTATGACCAACAAGATTTATGATTTTAATCCTCTTCTAAAGAAGAATTAAATTGGTTACTAACCTAAGGTTGTTTTTAGCCTCTTGATAAAATAAAATGGTTTGCAAAGAGTTTAAAATGATTCTAAGGGAAACTAGCAACTGTTATGCTTTAGAAATGTCAAATTATGTGTCTTTTTGGACTTGAACAATTCGGTTCTGCCTTGATGTATTTGTTGCTGTATGATGACGTTTTGATGTGTTAGAATGTGTGAAAATGATATATGATGAGGTAGGAATACTTCTATGCATGTTAGGGGAGAAACTAGCTTCATAGAAAAATCGTAAAGTTGAAATTTAACATGCATTTAACCCCTTCAATCTTAATCAATGCCAAAACTATAACATCCTAATTTTTAACCTAATACTCCTAGAACGTATTTAGGTTAACCATTAGTCTATTACTTCTTAATTTCATCTTTTCTTTAAATTACTTAGCAGAAAATACGAATAAATTTTTCTTTTTGAACTTGAAAACAAAAACGTGAGCCTCGCATTAATATAAAACCTTTCGTTCGTCATAAACATAACTTACAAGGAAAAGAAATCACATATAAACATGAAATACAACATTATATTAACCACATATCATAACCACATCATTATAGTTACATAGTACTAGCATCAGTGTTCACACCAAAACGTGCATATATATATGAAATACTTCTTATCCACCTACGAGGTTGGATAAGTAACAACCTAGAGACTATCCTATCTATTCTTCCGCAATGACCCTCGGCATCCATTTGCTGAAGTACCTTTAAGCACGAACCTCAGAAGAAGTCACGAACCTCATTACTATCCTTGTCTGGAGACGACACGGAAGAAAAGAGAGGGATGAGAAACTTATTCAAGATTCTCAGTAGGGATTTCCGACTGTAACACAAATGTCATCGTCATCGTCCCCAGCCACTCCGATTTTCATTATAAAAAGGGTGTACATACATAAGGATCGATTTTAAACTTCTTAAATCTATTTATCCGAAGTGGGTGTCTTTTAACATGAGTCTTAATGATATGAATGCAATAGATATTGAATGAATGCATGTCAATACCATATGCAAACAGTACTAGCTTTTTAGCAAGTATAGCATTCATAGACATAGTGCATGATACATGGGTCATAAAAACATAGATCATAAAACATAGAACATGGAACTTGATACATAGTACATGGTACATAAAACATGAATCGTGGAACGTAGAACTTGGTACTTAAAACATGGTGCATGGTAGCTTAACTTGGTTACTTAGGTGACGTTGACATATTATTCTTTTCTTCCTGGGGGCCACCCTAATATTTCTCCCTTTTGAGAAATCTCTAGGTTATGAGCTCATACCCAGCTAGTCGTCACTAGCATTTGGACTTATCACATTGTGATAAGTTAAAAATCCCGACTTAAAGTACGGGTCTAGGAGGCATAGAATCACCTCATCCCCACCTATAGTTTGATGGTTCCAAAGGATCATTTTCTCATAGTTTAATGTCACCTTAAGTCTTAGCATGTTATGACAAGATGCCCCATAATTCATGCATGTTACATGTGAATCACCTCATCCCCACCTATGGTTTGATGGTTCCAAAGGATCATTTTCTCATAGTTTAGTCATATCAAGATGCTACATATTTCATGCATGTCACATATATCGTATAATTCTAACATAGGCATCTTTAAAGTTCTAAAGGGAACCATAACATGCAAATGATACAATCATCATTTAAGAGCAATAACTCGCATGGCATCATAGTGGTCATGAGACAACACAATAATCCATCATCATTCACATAGAACATATAAATCATTCCCTTAAGAATAAACCCCTAAATCGGGTAACCTCAATTTCCAAATTATTTCCTTATGCCTCTAAGGGATTGATTAATCTCATTACCATAATTTATTAAGTCCTAGAACCTAATTTATTATGGCTGGGCAACATAGGCAGTAAGCATAGTTTTGATGGATTACGGTGTTCTAGAAGTTGCGTTTTAGATCCTTTCTCTTTACCGACTTTTCCTATGATGCAAGAATTAATACCTAAGCCAATTATGAGTCACTCTCACTCATCTAGACATCATATAATGTGATTCTATACACTTAAACAAGGCTGGAACAGAATGTATAAGTTTAGTTCCACAGGGGTTCTAGAAACTACATTTCAGACCCTTTTTAAGTTCTGTCTTCGCCTAAGGCGCTATAAATCATCCCTAAACCAATTGTAAGGGATTCCTATACATATAAACTAATTATAAAACATGATTTCTGCACCTAAGGGTTGCTGGACAGAAACAGTTTTACTTTTGATTCTAAGTGTTCTAGAATTCACATTTTCAAGCATTTCAAGTTACTAGGCATGCCTAAGATGCCTAGAACCTTTATCATACATAAGGCAAGGTATTTAAACACATATAGACCACCCAAAACAGAATTTAAGGTGCTGGAAAATAAAAGGGCAGAATCAAAACTTGAAGGCATGTAAATGCTCAAAATAAAACATTTCTAGTTCACATAGTTTGCTAGTTTCCCTTGGAACACTTTTGAAACTTCTAAAACTCTTTGGAAATCAATTTATCTTGTCAAAAACCTTTACAAAAGACATAGCGCAGTACCTATCTATTTTCTTTCATGGTTAGGATTTAAATCATAAAAATATGCTTGAAGCATTCTTCAGGACTACCTATGCTTAAGAAAATCCTAAAACATAGGTTATAAGCCCTTGTAACTAAATGAAACTCATGCTTGAGCCATTATCATCACATGGCCGAATGCATATCCAAGAAATACCTCCTTGATAGATCTTTTCTCAAGATGAAATGGGCAAGTCTTTGAGCTCTAGTATCTTAGGTGATGACATAAAATAAACGTGCTATACATTTCATTTTAGAGTCTTTTAGAAAGTAAAGTGATAGCTCAAAGTAAATATGTAGTGCATATTCATTTTCATTCTTTGAGTTTAGTGAAGACTTGAAATATAAAATGAGATGCAAAGCTTGGAATTTAAACGTGCATAATGCAAGTTCATTCTTTATCTTGGGATTTAGTGATGGCATAGAAAATAAACGTGAATGTAAGTTACTTTTACATCTTGACTAGAGCTCTTTTAAGACTTTAAAAAGAACTAAGTTCCAACCCAAAACTCATCCTCACAAGAAAAGATAAGAAGCTTTACTAAGCCTTAAAGATATAAACATAAAGGGACCTATGTCATATTCTTTATTAATGCCCAATAACCCCTATCTAGAGAGAACTCTAGAACGTGCCGGCCAACTTTAAGGTTGATAAGGGTAGGTTATGGAATTTTTGAAAACCTTATTAATTTCTTTTTTTTTTCTTGGATAAAACCATGGTGAGTTAAGCAAAACATAAAGAGAATGAACTCACAGAGGTGGTAACCTCAAAAGAATGGAAATGGCCGAATCCTAGCAAGGAATAATGGACCATTTTTAAACTCTAGGGACCAAGACCTTGGTGATGTGTTAACACCAACATCATGAGTCCTCATCATTGAGTACTTAACATCATTCTAAACCATCATCAAAACAAAGTTCATGACAAGTTAAGGAAAAGAGAAAACTGAAAACCATGTTTGTTTGAAACATAGATCAAGCTCTAGAGGTTGTTCAAGTGCTAAGCACCATCATGAAACCCTCATCATCAAGCTTACATTTTTCCAAGTTTCAAAGGCCTTCATGGCCGAAACCTTGAGAGAAAGAAATGAGGTTTTTAAGGGTTTAAAGGAAACATAACCCATTCTTGAATAAATCTTGAAAAAGATGAAACTTTTCTTTTTAAAAACTCAAGCTTTAGAGGTTGTTCATGTGACAAGCATCAACATGAAACCCTCATCATCAAGCTTCCATTTTTCCAAGCATCCAAGGCCTACATGGCCGAAACATTCAAGGAAAAGAAAGTGAGGTTCCAAGAGATTCAAGAGAAACATAGCTCATACTTGACTAAAACTTGAAAAAAGGTGAGGCTTTTCTTCAAAAAGATTCAGGCTTTAGAGGCCTCATGTTGAGATGAACTCATAGTTACATCTTGGAGAGCACTCATCATCTTGGCCTTGAGGCCGAAAATAGAAGAAAAGGAAAAGGATGAAACCGAAAATAAAACTTCATGGATGTTCATCCAAACAACATTTTTCCAACAAGATCAAGACATAGAGAACAAGGAAAGCATTTTTAGAAAAACTCCCTACCTAGTACTTGTGCTCTTGAAGATGGAGAAAGGTTTGATCTTGAAAAACAAGAAGAAGAAATCTCCTTTGAACTTGGGTATGTATTTTCGGCCAAACAAGGAAATGGAGGAAAGATGTGTTGTTGGTTTTTGTTTGGACTTGGATGTGTGTTTAGAAGAAAAAGAGATGAAGATTGGAGGTGGAGAAGGTGGCGGTTTTGGCTTGGACAAGGAGGAAGAAAGGAAAATTTGAGAGAACTTGGAGAGACTAGAACTTGCTCTTGGAAGTTTAAACTTTGCAAATGAACTAAAGTAGCAAAATGTTCACCAAGGCAAGCTATATATAGAGCCTTGAGTCATGAATGAGTGGAGGGGAAGAGGCCATGTGCTTTTCTTCTAGAATGAGGGAAGTATATGGAAGAGAATGAATGAGAAGTTGTCTTGGAGACATGGCTATTTGTGTGCCACACATTCAAACAACATGTGATACAAAGTGGAGGGAAAAGTGGCACCATTTTTGGGCAGCCATGGAGCCAAAATTCATCTCTGCTAATCATGGTTTAAAGGTGTGTTTAGGTGTGTTATGGATTAGACTTAGGATTAAGGGTTGTTAAGTAGGTACTTTAAGTAAACTAATTAGTTAATTAAAGCTATAATTCCTTAGGTTAGAAGTGGTATTGTAGGTTTAATGGAGTCAAAACCTCTATGACTAGTGATGTGAGTGTGACAACTTTTCTTGGAAATGGGAGCATGAATAGTGAAAGCAGTATTCATAGATACTTTCTCTCTTTAAAGGAAGAGACTAGAATTAAGTTTGAATTTCCTTAGGCAATTCTAGGTTCCAATTAGTTTTAAATAATGATTTTGTAACGCCCCAATTTTTACTGTAATTTTTACTGTCATTAGAAATTACTCAATTACCGAATTACCGTAGGTAATTATTACATAAGATTTGAGGCCGAACAATCCTCAATAAAGGAATATAACATTAGAAGAGAGGTTAGGAACGATTCATGCGAGAGTCGCAAATCCCGAATTTCTGTACGTATAAAATGACCAAAATGCCCCTGAAGTTATTTTACTCAGAAAATGAGGATCGTGGGCCCCACCTATTCTCAAGGGGATATTTTGAGGATAATAAGGGATTGTTTGTGTTATGTGTGTTAATAGAGCAGAAGGATCTCAATTTTGAGTTCCAACGCGCGAAATGACCAAAACACCTCAAGGTGTTTTAACTCAGATGTACGTGCGACCGAGCCCGAACCTCACTAAAATGTTTTAAAATGTGTTTTTAAGCCATGATTAACCATTGGTTAAGCTCGGTGGCCTCAGGCGATTTTAAGTGAAAGTACGATTTTGCCCTTTGTTTTGGCGCTTTGCGAATTTCGGGATTTTTGATTCGTATACCGAAACCTAAGCAATATTAGGCTCAAATTAAAGCTTATTAAATTCTAAATATTAATCTAAAGTCAAAATTATGTATTTAGATTGATTAGAACCCAAAATTGCTCAAAACACCCAAATTGCTTACTAATTCACTTAAACCCTTAACCGTAAATTCTCTAAATTACATGAATACCTTGCCTACACCTAAATAATGCCTGGAACACACAAATTTCACTTCTTTGGGCTGTAATGGACGAAATTATTGATACCATTATGCAGCTGAATTATTGCCAAAAGTTGCACTAAAACAAAATGCCAAAATGTCACCATAAGAGACATAATTCCTTAATTTCATACAACTTTGTCTAAAATGATTTTTCCTCCCTTATTTCTCCTGCAAAACTCCGTCCACTACCTCATCATTTTGGCCAATTAGAAGCCTCAAAATCTTCTATAAATAGGCTTGCTTGAGTGGTCTTGAAATGCTTGGTTCATAACTAGTTTTTAGGAGCACCAAAAACTTTCTTTCTTCCTCCTCTTTGGCTGAATTCTTTCTTCAATTTTTTCAAAGAGATTTTGTTTCATTTCACTTCAAGAAACCAAGTTCTCTTCCTCTTCTTCAACTCAGATTAGGTAGGGAGTAGTTTCTAAATTTATTTCTATGCTTTGAGGAGTTGTGTTTTTAGCTCAAAATGATGAAATTATGAACTTACCTTAGCTTTTCATTTTGGTTTTCCTCATCAATTTTTCTTTAACCAATTCAACCATATGGCCTAGGTGGAACTAAGATGATGGCTTGATGATGAGGACCTTGAGGGTGGGTTGTAAATCCATCACGAGTTAGGCCTCTAAAGCTTGAAAATTCCACTTGATGCAAAACTTTAAAGAATAATGCTTTATGATGCTAAAACAAAGATTTTTTAATTTAGAACTTGAAAGATGTATTTTCCTTTTATGTTTTATTTCTTGTTAAGATATGTATTGGGTTGAATTTATAATTCTTTAAAGTCTTGAAGGAGCTCTAGTAAAGAAACAAAATGAATTTGCATCCATGATTAAGTTTATGCTTTGCATAACCATGTTTACCTTCTATGTCATCACTAAATTTTCAAGAATGAATAAATGAACTTGCATTTCTCATGTTTAAATTCCAAGATTGTATTTCATGTTTATGTTTCAAGTCATCACTTAATCTTTCAAGATAATAAAGAGGTTGCATCTCATATTTAATTTATGCTCTCACTATATTTTATAATGGCTAAAAGAATCAACGCATGGCATGTTTATTTTATGCCATCACCTAAAGATCCTAGAGCTCAAAGACTTGCCCATGTATCACAAGCAAAGAAATATGATTATTGGAGTTAAAGAATTTATTCTTTAAAAAGTCTTGAGATTGGAGCTTAAAAGATGTAATAATAATTCTCTTCTCCCTCTCTTTGGTCACATGTCAGGACTATCGCCGCTCAGGTTTCTTAATATTCTCTTCTCCTCTCTTTGGTCTGTGCGGATTACATAGCTGCTCTAGTTTCTTGTATCATGTTTATATTTCAAGTTCTTGCAACATGTTTAATTTTCAAGTCATCACCTTAAATCTTAAAGATAAAAAAATGGAATTGCATATCATGTTTATAATTCCAAGCTATCACCTTATAAAGATAAGATTAAAATAAAGTTGTATAGCATGTTTATAATTCTAAGATGTCACCTAAATCTCTAAAGCTCAAGACTTACTCCTTTTATCTTAAGTGAGAATTTTAATTGTGAAGATCCTCCCAAATTTGACAAAAGAACTAGTTTCTAAATGAGTTTTAAGGCTTTGCAAGCATTTTACGGGGAACTAGTATTTTATATGCACTTAAAATATGATTCTATGTAATTGCATGAGGTTCATGATTCGGCCACTGATTTGAGTTTAGTATCAATGTGTGATAATGATTTGATATGATTGAAGTTGTGATAATTATGGTTTATTGTTAAGAGAATGATTCATAATTGGTTTAGTAACTAATTAGTTCTATAATTGATAATTCTATGTAAAGATTGAATGATTTCCTGGCTTACATGTTATAGTTGCTGTTGCAAATAATGAGAATGCTTATACATGAAATGTTCTTTATTATGTAAAATTTACCTTTGTTGCTAGAAGAAAGTGTATCATTGCAAAAGTGTAATTTGGAAAGGTTCTGGCTAAGGAAAGACTTGGTATTTAAGCGTGTCCATTGTGACCCACCTTTCTTTCCTGGGAATCTCCCATATGCATGATTACAGTTGATATATATTATTCTAGCTTAAGACTATAAATGAGAAAATGTTATGATGTTTATGAATTGTATTATGATATAACATGCAAAGATTTAATGGTGACTTAAACTTATAAGAAAATGATCCTTTGGAACCATCGGACTATAGGTGGTGAAAAGGTGATTTTAGCCCCCTAACCCGTTCTCTCAAAAGGGTAGAGTCGGGACTTTAGCTTATCAAAAGGGATAAGTATATGCTAGTGACGACTAGTAAAGTATGAGCTCATAACCTAAATTACTCCCAAAAGGGTGGAGTATAGGGTGGCCTAAGGAAAATAATGATGATGATAAGATTTTAAGTCACCTAAGGCACTAAAGAAATGAAATATGTGCACTATGTCTGTAACACCCCGATTTTTCTGTCCGAGGGAAATGACCAAAATGCCCCTGAGGTCATTTCCTGACGCGAACTCGAGGGTAACCAACTCGGTCATCCTCGAAGGGTCAACTCAATGTTTGAAGGGGATTGAATGGCCTTTGAATGCTTTCGGAAGCGAAAATTTCGATTTCCGCAGTTACGGGTCAAAATGACCAAAATACCCCTATAAGCGTTTTTACGGGTAAAGGTGCCGTTTGAGCCCGGAACTTTCCCCAGAGGTTTAAAGACATGATTTCATGTGTCTAGAGGTATCTGTTCAAGTCCCGGTGGTCCCGGGCAGTTTTAGTGCAAAATTACGATTTTGCCCCTGGAATAGTGTTTTTAAGCTTAGTGACGTAATTAAGCAAACCTAAGCAATATTAGGCTCTAAACGAAGATTAATTTATTTCCCTAATTAATCTAGAGTCAAAATAATTTATTAAAGTTAATTAGAACCTAAAATTGCTTAGATTAAACTTAAATCCCTTTTTAGAACTCAAGATTCCTAGTCTTGGAATCATGAATAGTGTTTTCTCTCTCCAATTCCTTAAATCAAGGAAATGTGTCTAGAGTTGTTTAAACTCTAAATTGAGGATTTAACTCTCTAATGGTGCAAGACCACTCCTTAATTATGTCTAGACCACCTTAATTACCCATTTACCTTACCTAAACACCTTCTTACAAATTCCTAATCTTAAGCATAATCAAAGATACACCTAAACACAACTCTAAAACCACAATTAAAATGCAAACTAATCCTCCCCATGGGCTGATGCATTTTCGGCCACATGCTCCCCATTTGACACATATTAAATTGTTTTCTCACTCAAAGAGCCATGCTTGAGCCATACCTTGAGCCATACCTCACCATGCTTTGAACCATACCTCACCATACCTCAAGAACACATTATCTCACCTCATGGAACTCATGGAGAGCCTCCATTCTGCACCTCATGGGCGAAGCCATCCTCACCCATGAGCATCCTCCATTTGTTTCATTTCTCTATAAATAGAATGCCTTGAGGAGCTTGCACCACTTTTAGATCATTTGCTAAGTTTAGGAAACACTCAAAGCTTTCTTTTTCTCTCAAAGTTTTTGTGTTCTTCAAGTTCTTGGAGTTCTTCAAGTTCTTCATCTTCTTCATTTTCTTCTTCCATCTTCAAGTTCATCACACCAAGTAGGGATTTTCTTTCATGTGTTCTTTCTTTAAAGTTCTTGTTCTAAGCTTAAAGTTCATAGTTTCTCTTGATTCTTTTTAGAACTTCTTTTCTTCCCTTTACCTTTTCATTTTCGGCCATGGGCCTTGGAGAACAAAGGAATGAGAGCTTGATGATGAGAGTTTCATGATGATGTTCATCACTTGAGACAAACTCTAGAGCTTGATTTTTGTTCTTGAGCAAAAGTGTTTCTAGATTTTCCTTTCTTGAACTTTTGAGAACCTTAACTTTGATGTTGTTTCAAAATGGTTCTAATGACTCAATGATGAGGTCTCATGATGTTGGAGTTTGTATATCACCAAGATCATGGATTCTAGAGTTTCAAACATTTCTTTTCTTTCCTTGAAGTTTCGGCCATTACCTTTTCCTTTTCATGCTAGATGTTTGATTTTCCAAATATGTTATGTTGAGTTCTAAGAACTCTAGACTTTTACTTTGTCTTGGTTTGATGAGTTTGGGTTGAGGTTTAAGTTCCTTTAAAGTCTTGTTCAGAGCTCTAGAAAGATAAAATGAACTTGCATAATTTATTTTATGCTTGCATTCATATTTACATTCTTGCTATGCATCTTTATTTACAAGCTATCACCTAAGAACATAAAGATTAAAATGGAACTTGTATCATCACTTAACTTAATTCTCAAAGCCTTTCTATTTCGGCCTTAAAGTCGATTGTTGTTGGGCCTAGAGCACTAAAATAAAGAATTGAACTTGCATTATCACCTAATTAATTTCTCGAATGCCTATCTATTTCGGCCTTAAAGTCGATTGTTGTTGGGCCAAGAGCACTAAAATAAAGAATTGAATCTTGCATCTTTACTTTCAAGCTTGCACGTTTAAGATTATGCTTGAGATATTTACTTTCAAGTTTACACGCTTAAATTATGCCTTGCATATTTAATTTCAACACATCACTTTACCTTGAAAGCAAGATTAAAAATGAAGAGCATGAGCACGCTTAGTTTATGTCGTAACTTAAGAACCTAGAGCTCAAAGACTTGCCCATTTCATTCCAAGTTAAAGTTTAATGCAAACCACACTTTGAATGTAATGCGTTTTTCGGCCAAGTAGTGAAGATGGACTTGCAATGAGTTTTCATCTAGCTACTAGGGCCAATAGCCTATGTTTTGAGTTTTCCTTAAAGTTTGACAATTCTTTATAAGGTTATGTCGTTATAAGTTGTGATTCCAATCTCTTTTAGGGGATGGAATATGTTTTGGTCAGTGACCTAAGGCTTCACTTAGCCTCTTGATGAATTAAAATGTTTTGCAAAGAGTTTTAGAAATTCTAAATTGATTCCAAGAGAAACTAGTTAACTTATGTACCTAGAAATGTCAATTTAATTCTCTTATTGAGGCAAGATGTTTTCGGCTCTGATGTGATGAATGTGATGCTGTATGATGATGTTTTAATGTGTTGGAATGTGTGAAAATATCATGTGATGATGTAGAAGCAAACCTATGCATGATAGGTAAGAAACTAGCTAACTAGAAATACCGTAAAGCTAGAATTTAACATAGTTTCGACCCATTTGTTTATGGAACTAATCCAAACTGTTTTAATGGGAACATAATCAGATTTAGATTGTTTAGACATGAAAACTTGGTATCATTTGAGTTAGAATCAATTCTAGCACCTACGGGAAACTAGTAACTAGAAAACCGTAAAAATGCAAATGTAGAACTCTTAGAACATTTAATTTTCTGGAATCTGTCCAGCACCCTTACAACATGATAAACATGATTAATAATTAGTCCTTAAGCATAGGAATGTCTCATAATTGATTTAGATTTAATGTATAGCTCAAAGTAAGACCGAACCGAGAAAGGGTCTAAAACGTAAGTTCTAGAACCCCGTAAAAACGAGTTAGAGATTCTGTCCTATGCTATTCAGATTTAAGTATGAACATGAGAATGAAGAATGATGTTTAATATGAGCCTTAGGGGCATAAAAATATGAGCGACGGATATTAGAGAGCTATATCTCAAGATTAAGACCCGTAAGGGTCAAAGCATAAGCTACCGTGAGGGTAAGCGTTTGAATGATGTATGATGATGCATGAAGTATGCTAATGATGATGATGTGATTCATATGAGGAATTTATGAGGTTATATGTTTATGTGGCATAAAGCAAATTTGGAAGGAAATTCGGTGTAATGACCGTTTTGGCCGCCGAATTTCCGACAAATTTGGAAGGAAACTCGGTGTAATGACCGTTTTGGCCGCCGAATTTCGGGCAAATTTGGGGACTTAAAGAGATTTTGAAAATTAAGGTACTAAGATGGGTTCTAGGATGACACCGGTTCGGCCGAGCACCTCCATAGAACTCATGTGACATCGGTACCATTTTATACTCTTAGGTGACACCGGTTCGGCCGAGCATCCCTAAGAGATTTGCCCCCTAACCCGTACTCAGATAGTGGGATTTATGATACGCTTATCGTTAAGTGGTAAGTAAGAACTAGTGATGACTAGTTAAGGTATGAGCTCATAACCTAGATATGTGACACGTTCTGGGTGACACCGGTTCGCCGAGCACCCCCAGTTCGATTGTCTTTAGGGTGGCCCATGAGGAAGAAAAGTTCATGATTATGATTATGTCACTAAGTTTTGTCCCATATGAATGTTACTATTGCCACTTTATGCCACCAATGATGATGATGCTTGATGTTATGTTTTATGTATGTGCATTAGGTAGTGCCATGCATACATTTTCCATTATGTTGCACTCATGACATTAAGATCATCCTAAAATGAACGGACCTTGGCTAAAGTATATTTTTTGAAGTTTAAAATGAACTAAATGCATGTTCAGTCATTTCGTATAATTAAACCCAAGGTTCCTGAGGACGTAGATGATGACACCTAGGTAGTAGGAGGCCCTACTGAGATTCTTTAGCAAGATTCTCACTCCCTCTACCTCTTTCTTTCCGTCACGTCTTCAGATGGCGACGCTCGTAGTGTTCGTGGACACGCCGACATGGGAGGTGCGCCATGACCGGACCACGGTCATTCCATTTTGTGGGTCGATGCACAGATAGAGTATTCATGTTCATGGGTCGACCCTTCACTCCCCCTGTACATTCCCATCGTTTCTCCCCCGCCTCACCTTTTGGTGATGACCTAGTGTTCGAGCAAGACGTCCCTCGAGAGGAGAGGCTACGCCGTACTCCACCTTCCGCATCCGCCGCTCGAGACTACCCCGAGTATGTGCCCGTTGCCCATCGCCCTTCTCGAGATGGATCCTTCCCAAGACCCGGCCACCCAGATACCCTCCGAGGGCTCTTCCTCCTCCATACCTATGGACTTTGGTGAGGATAGCGAGCCCACCGTGACTCAGCCGAGGCGTGCACGACGACCGGAGATGCGGCCATACCCTGGGAGTCATATTCGATCCCCACTCCGCCTTTTCACGCCCGAGGAGCTCGCTCGCTTCTTGATATCCGCCTCGATTACGAGATGGTCGCCAAGGGAGGTCGAGGATGGCCCGAGTTAGAGCACACACCACATAGATAGGGATAAACTTTCTTTTGTTTAGAGGTTATCCTATTAGATGCACTCGGGTAGGGGGTAGATTATGTTTACGTTTTATGTTGTATTTCTTTTCATGTATTTCCCTTGTACTGAATTAAGTCCCACACTTATAAGTGGGCAAGTTATATATATATGAGATTATATTCAGTGATGTTCATGATGTGCCTTATGTTATGATGATTGTGAGACGATTGTTTTACTTTGCATGGTTTACCGCTTATCGCATCACGCGGCTCTCACTTTTATTTCAAAAAAAATTTCTCGTATTTTCCGCTAAGTAATTCAAAGTTAAATGAGAACTATGAAGTAACAGACTAATGATTAACCTAAATATGTTCTAGAGTATTGGGTTAAAAATTAGGATGTTACAATGTCCACGTGTAGCTAATATTATATGACGTTCTTTTATGCATGTTATTTGATGATGATGATGAGGAAAATGATGTAATGATAAAGGAAAAGTTCATTGTAAATATGACATGTTAAGATTATGATGCATTATAAGACGCATGATTAAAAATTGACGAACCTCGGTTAAGTATTTGTCCGAACTTAAAATGAATCTTTGCATGCTCACTATTTTAGAATAATCCCGAGGTTCCTGGGGACTTTGCTTATGACACTGTAGAAGGAGGTACCTTACTGAGAATTCTTTAGCAAGATTCTCACTCCCTTTTCTTTATTTCCGTCATTGTCTCCAGATTCAGATGGCGACATTCATCCTATTCGTTGATACCCCTACTTGGGAATTTCACTATGATCCGGTGCATCGCTTGTATCATTTTGAAGGGAGGTGCGCAGTTCATGTTTTTATTTACATAGGCCATCCATGCGACCCCAGCCTGGTGCATCTCGTGTGTCCCCTCCCGAGGGAGCTCATCAGTGGATCGGATTTATTCCCCCATTTCCAGGACAGTGGCCATAGAGGGTTCTCAGCAGATTTATGTGTGATCATGCACCCTAGTTTTAGGATAACCTTCCCGGCTTATGGAGTTATCTAGTTTAGGGGCATGTATTTCCTTATGAATATTTTCTTTTATGGGTTTGCATAAGATAATGATGTATGAACATAACCCACCCTTTGAGTGAGGTTATTATATATAAATATATGCTATAATGTGCTTATGGATGTTATATGATGGAGCCTAAGTGATATGATGTGATATATTCTTAAACGTCTTATTATACTCCGCTTACTCGTTCACGTTGTACTCGGCTCACGTTTTCAATTATGTGTTTAAAAAAAAAATGGCTCGTAATTTCACTAAGTATTTTCAAATTATGAAGAAAGAACCAAAGCAAGGAGTAAAGTCTAGTCATTAATCAGATTCAACCTAGGTGTATCTGGTTAATTACTAGGGTGTTACAGATTTGGCTCTAGATTAATTATGGAAATTAATTATCCTTTAATTAAAGCCTAATATTGCCTAGGTTCTGAGTTAGATAACTTATTAAGCCCAAAATGCACTAAGCATGAGCAAAATCATAATTTTACTAAAAAACTGCCCAGGACCACCGGGACTTAAACAAACCTTAAACAAACATAGTTCATGCCTTAAAATCATTGTTTTGAACCTCCGGGCAAAGTCTGGGTAAAAACGGAACTTAAAACTGCCTTAAATTACTGTAAGGGTATTTTGGTCATTTACACGCAGAAATCTCAAAAATGAGATTCTTCTGCTCTATTAAACACGCCATCACATATAATCCCCTTCAAACATTACAATAGCCCTATCAGGATGGCCGAGGTCGGTCGTCCTCGATTTTCAGTTAAAAATGACCTCAGGGGCATTTTGGTCATTTTTACGCTTAGAGAAAATTAGGGTGTTACAAAAACTGTTTTAGTATGATAACAATCAGTTTAGGATTGATTAATCATGAAAAATTTGGTCACATTTGAAGTAGGATTGAATTTTAGCACCTATAAAGAAACTAGTAACTAGAAAACTGTAAAAGTGCAATCCTAGAACTCTTAGAACATTTAATTTCTGGTTTCTGTCTGTAACGCCCCGATTTTCGCTAAACTCTCATAATGACCAAATTGCCCCTGAGGTCATTTTTACCCGAAACACGAGGACGGCCGGCTTTGGCCATCCTCATAGGGTTCATATGTTATATGAAGGGGATTGTATGAGCATGAGTGCCTAACAAAGCGGGAAAACCTCATTTCTGAGATTTCTACAGAATGACCAAAATACCCTGCAATGTAATTAAGGCAGTATTAAGTTCCGTTTTGACCCGGACTTTGTTCTGAGGTTCAAAACAATGATTTTAAGGCATAAACTATGTCGATTTAAGTCCCGGAGATCCCGGGCAACTTTTGGTAAAAATTACGATTTTGCCCCTGCATATTGCATTTTCGCCTCAATGAGCCGTTTAACTCCAAACCTAAGCAATATTAGGCTCTAATTAAAGGTTAATTAATTTCCATAATTAATCTAGAGCCAAAACCATCATTTAGAATTAATTGGAACCTAAAATTGCTTAGGGAAAATTCAAATCTCATCATAGTCTTATTCTTTAAAAAGGAAAAAGAATATGTGAATAGTGTCGAATAGTGTTTCCACTATTCACATCAACTTTTCTTTTTGAGACAAGTTGTCACACTCACATCACTAGTCCTAGAGGTGTTGACTCTCTAATCCTTCTAGACCACCTCTAAACCTAGGGATTTATGGTATTAATTAACCTATTAGTGCACCTAAGTACCTACTTAGCAATTTTTAATCCTAAGCCTAATCTATGTCACACCAAAACACACTTCTAGAACATGGTTTAAGGAGATATTTCTCCTCCCCAAGGCTGCCAAGAATGGCACCATTTTCTCTAGAAATCATCAAAAAAAAATTAGTGTGTGTTCAAGCTATCTTGTGACATGTGTCTTGAACACTTTCAATCAATGATCAACTTTCAAGAAAAATTGTCACTCAAGACTCAAAGAATATTTTATATGGTCAATCAAGGTTTTCAATTCATTTCTAAAATGAATTAAATTATGTCTTTCAAATTCAAAAAGAATGATTTGTTTTTGTGGTCATTCAAGCTTTCTATCAAACTTTTTCAAGACAACATGTCTTACAACACATTACCTATGCTTTGGGAATTTAAGTCTAGAAAATTTTCCCTTCTTTTTGGGCATGAGGAGCACGGTTTTCTTCACCCTTGTGCAGCCCAAAATTTTGTATTTTCATGCATTTTTAAAGGTTGGAAAATAAGGTACATTCTAGCCATGCTTTAGGACATGCATAGCTAGACTTTTCACCATACTTTGAATGACCAACACCATGCTTTGAACAAAGATATTTCTTCCTCCTTGTGGCTGAAATGTGGCCGAATTCTTCCCCCCAAAAGCCTCCAATATTCAATTCATTTCACTTCTCTATAAATAGGTAGCTTAGGGAACTTGAAGCACCTTTGTTCATTTCACTAAAGCTTTGAGTTAGAGCACTTTGAGTTCCTTTCTCTCAAGTTCAAGAGCTCATCCTCTCCAACCTCTTCATCTTCTTCACTTCCTCTCAAATCTCAAACTCTAAGGTAGGGAGCTCTTCAAGAATGCTTTCTTTTACTTTCATGATCAATGTTTATCTTGTTTGAAAGTTGTGTTGTTAGCAAGTTTTTCTCTCAAACATTTTTGGTTTCTTCTTTTCTTCCTTTTCATTTTCGGCCTTAAGGCCATGGTAGTGAGAGCTTGATGATGAGTGCTCTCAAAGATGAAACCATGAGTTCATCTTAAAGTGAGGCCTCTAAAGCTTGAACCTTTCTTAAGAAAAAGTTCCATCCTTTCTCCTTTTTCTTTCATTTTCGCGCTCTAGACCAAAATGAGGAGAGCTTGATGATGAGTGCTCTTTTGGGATGACCATGTGTTCATCCTAACATGAGACCTCTAAAGCTTGAGTTTTGTTTGAGAAAAGTTTCATCTTTTTCATGTCTTGGTTAAGACAAGGCTATGTTTTTCATGAAAACTCTTTTTGAGCTTTTGTTCCTTGATGTTTTCGGCCATGAAGGCTTAAAGAGCTTGGAAAAATGGTAGCTTTGTAATGAGCACTTCATGTTGGCCTTTGTCACATGATCAAACTCTAAAGTTTGAGTTTTTCCAAGAAAGGTTTCTCTTTTCAAGTCTTGGTCAAAGAATGAGTTATGTTTCTTTGATGCCTTGAAACTTTCCTTTTCTTTTTGTTAGTTTTCGGCCATGAAGGCCTCTTGGACTTGAAATATGAGGAGCTTGATGATGAGAGTTGTGTGATGATGTTTGTCACATGAACAACCTCTAAAGCTTGAGTTTTCAAAAAAAAAAAATAAGTTTACTATTTTCAAGTTTTGCTCAAGACATAGTTATGTTTCTCTTGAACCTTGAAAACCTAGCATATTTCGGTTACTTTCTTCCATGTTGGTCATGAGTTTAGTTTTCTTTTCTTGTGAGGATGAGTTATGGGTTGAAACCTTGTTTCCTTTAAAGTCTTGCAAGAGCTCTAAACAAGATATAAAAGAAGTTGCATCCACGCTACGTATATGCTTTGCATTAGCACGTTTATTTCTTATGCCATCACTAAGACCCAAGATAATGAATGAACTTGCACAATGCACGTTTATGTTTCAAGCTTTGCATCTCATTTTATATTTCAAGTCATCACTAAACTCTAAGAATAAGAATGGAGATGCATTTCATCTTTACTTTGTGCTATCACTTTATTTTCTAAAGGACTATAAAATGAAATGCATAGCACGTTTATTTTATGTCATCACTTGAAACTTTAGAGCTCAAAGACTTGCCCATTTCATCTTAAGAAAAGAATTTAAATCAAGGAGGTATCTCCTTGAACATCATTCGGCCATGTGGTGTAAATGGCTCTAGGATGAGTTTCATTTAACTACAAGGGCCCATAATGCATGTCTTAGAATTTTTCTAAGCTTTGATGCACTTAACCAAGGTTTTAAACATGTTTTTAAGTTTTAAATCCTTGCCAAGAGCAACCGCAAATGGCTGCTGCCCTTGGTGTTCCATGATGAGTTTTGGCAAAATAAACTTTGATCTTACATAGTCTTGAAGTCCCAAAAAGGTTCCAAGAGAAACTAGCAAGTTATATGGTTGAAAGAAAGGTTTTTCTCATGATTTTATGCCTTAAGGATTTCGGTTCTGCCTTAGTAAATTCCAGCACCTTAAATTCTGTTTTGGGTGGTCTAAATATGTTGTAATACCTTGCCAAGTATGTGATAATTGTTCTAGACTCTTTAAAGCATTATTAGTGACTTTGTTTGCTTAATATGTGAATTCTAGAACTATAAAGAATGGCAAAATGAGTTTCTGCCCAGCCTTGATAAAATATTTAGAATCACATTAGATGATGTCTAGATGTGTGGGAGTGACTCATAATTGGCTTAGGTATTAATTATTGCACCATAGAAAAAGTCGGATGCGAGAAAGGGCTTAAAACGCATTTTCTAGAACACGTAATTCATCAAATATGAACAACTACATAAGGCTGTCCAACCATAATTAATTAGGAATTAGAACCTAATGGATTATGGTAATGAGGTTAATCAATCCCATAAATATACTAGAAAGTAATGGGAAAGTTTGAGGTTACCCGATTTAGGGATTTGTACCTTAAGGGATGATTATGCGCCTCTAAGTTTGATGATGAATTGATGTGTTAGCTCATGACGTGTATGGTGCCATGTTAACTATTATCCCTATGTGATAGCGTGTATTAACATGTTATTATTATTCTTTAAAAAGGACTTAAAGATGCCGAGGTAGTAATTATGTGTTATGCATTAATTATGTGGCATCTTAAAGAAACATGTTAAACTTAGGATGACTTAGAACATCAGAATGCAATCCTTTGAAACCACCGAATTAAGGGTGGGGACAATGTGATTCTAGCCCCCTAAACCCGTAGTTAAAGTCGGGAAGTTGACTTATCCAAATGGATAAAGTCTAGATGCTAGTGACGACTAGCGTGGTATGAGCTCATAACCTAGAGATTTCTCAAAAGGGAGAAATATTAGGGCGGCCCAGTTAAGTAAAGGTTCTTATGTCACCTAAGTAACCCAGTTATATGATTTATGTTTCATGTACCAGTTACATGATTTATGTTTCATGTACTAGTTATATGATTTATGTTTCATGTACCAGTTATATGATTTATATTCCATGTACAGCTTATATGATTTATGTTCCATGTACCGCTTATATGATTTATGTTCTATGTACCATGATACATGATTTATGTCTATGATTTTAGTATATAGCCTATGTAACACAAGTGCCATGTTAGAAAGAACGGATTCTCGGAAAGTGAGATTTTTGGAAAACTCATAATTGAACCTATGTATGTCCATTATTTTATAAATAACCCGAGATTCCTGGAGACGTATATGATGACACCTAGGATAGAAGGAAAACCCTACTGAGTTTCTTTAGTAAGAATCTCACTCTCTATCTTTTCCTTTCCATTACGTCTTGAGCGAGATGGCGACCTTCGCCCTATTCATTGACACGCCACTGGGAGATCCACCATGACCGGAGCATGGGTCATTTCATTTTGAGGGCTGGTGTTCTCTGCGCATCTTCATGTCTTTAGGACGGCCATTCGCCCACCCCTTGTATAGTTATGGCTTCTACCCAGCATCCCCTATGGTGACCCGCGATCTTTGAGCATGCACGGCCACGACATGAGAGGAACCCTGCGGCCCCACTCTGCCGGTTCAGCGGACGCGCCGCGAAGACGTGCCATCATCGCGACTCGTAGGAGGACCCTTCAGAGGATTCCCCATGGACCAGAGGGCTCGCTTCCCACTCCGCCTCTGCGATGATAGGCAGCGAGGAGAGACAACTGGCGTCGGAGGGCTTGCGTTCTGACCACGACCCGACGTGGGCGACACGTTGATCCACAGGCATGCCTGCACTGCCGAAGCTCGCCCATGGATTGGCTCGTTCCTCCGTGCGGTGAGTCTGCTATGGAGATTGGAGGGTAGTCCTTAGTGCACGCACGTCACATAGTATGGATGATACCTCTTTTGTGTTGAGGTTATCCACCTTAGGTTGCACATGGGTAGGGATGCTTCTTTCCAGTTCTTTTCCATGTATTCTGTTTTTCTGCCGTATTCATGTTACTATGTACTTGAAGAGTCCTGCCCTGTAGGGTAGGCATATTTTATCTATGAGGTATTTCAGTTATGATTGATGTTATGTTCGATGTTATGGTTTGGAGCCATTCGTATGTTATCGTTCCGTATACTATGATACTGACTCATAAAGTTACGCCCGGCTTCTATTTTAAGTAACGATTTCAAAAAAAAGTTGGCTCGTATTTTCGTTAAGTCTATTTTCTCAAGAAGATGAACCATGCCAGTAAGTAACAACTAATATTTGGCCTAAGTACGTACTAGTAGTATTGGGTTGAATATCAGGGTGTTACACTGTCCAGCAACCTCATAATATGGAAAACATGGTTTATAATTAGTTCTTAGGCCTAGGAATACCTCATAATTGGTTTAGATTTAATTTATATGGCCTTAGGCGAAGATGGAACCGAGAAAGGGTTTACAACGTAAGTTCTAGAACTCTGCAATCACAGATGTATAACTCTGCCCTTGGAGTATGGTGCTGCCCAGATTTATTAAAGAACATAAATGATAGTAAGATTTGTTAGAAGAGAATCCTTAGGTGTATAAGAGGTTGATAGAGAATGGTAGAATAATTACATCTCAAGTTTAAGGCTCGTAAGGGTTAAAGCATAAGATACCGTAGGATCAAGAGCATAATGAGTTTCAATGTTACATGTGAATGTATGTTCTATTTGACAATGATAATGTCAACGTATGAATTCATGATTGAGGATACATGTTCTATTTGTTTATGTGGCATAAAATAAATTTGGAAGAAATCCAATTCTTTGCTATGTCTTAGAATTCTGACAAATTTGGGGACTTAGAAAGTTTTTGAAAAACCTATGAGATTTTCTTTATAAGATATGAGGTACTAAGATGAGTTCTTGGATGACACCGGTTCAGCCGATCACCTCCAGAGAACTCCTGTGACATCGATACCAAAATGTATTCTTGGGTGACACCAGTTCGGCCGAGCACCCCCAAGAAATGCCCCCTAGCCCGTACTAGATAGTCGGGATTATGATTATGATACGCTTATCGGGATTGATAAGTAAGAACTAGTGACGACTAGTTAGGTATGAGCTCATAACCTAGAGATGTGACACGTTATGGGTGACACCGGTTTGGCCGAGCACCCCCAAAACGAATGTCTTTTAGGGTGGCCCCATGAGGAAGTAAGCTATGATGATTATGTCACAAAGTTTTCCCATATGAGATTTGAATTGCCACTTTATGCCACTATTTTGATGCTCTTAATGTTATGATCACTATTCTTGCATTAAGTAGATCCATGCATACATTCTTTACTATGTTGCACCCATAACATTAAGAATCATACTAAAAGGAATGAACCTTGGCTAACTGTGTTTCAAAAGCTTAAAAATGAACTTAATGCATGCTCACTTATTTTATACACTAAACCCAAGGTTCCTGAGGACGTAGATGATGACACTTAGGTAGTAGGAGGCCCTACTGAGATTCTTTAGCAAGATTCTCACTCCCTCTATCATTTCTTCCTGTCATGTCTTTAGATGGCGACGTTCGTAATTTTTGTGGACACCCCAACGTGGGAGGTGCACTATGATCCGGAGCATGGATCATACCATTTTGAGAGTCAGTGCACAGGTCGTATCTTCATGTTCATTGGATGACCTTTCGCTCACCCCGTACATACCCATCGCTTCGCCCCGACAGCACCCTATGACGATGACAAGCGAGTTTTCGAGCGCGCACGTACACACAACGAGAGAGTGCTCCGCATGCACACCGCCACTTCAGCCATGCGCGACTACCCCGACTATGTGCCCCGAACATACTTCTCGGAGATCGACCCATCGGAGGACCCGCCTACCTATCTGTATAGCGAGAGCTCTGCCCCCACTCCACCACTGATGAGGGAGGGTAGTGAGGACACCGTAACTCAGCCTCGGCTACGACGATGACCGGAGATGCGGCCACGTCATAGGGGTCACTCCCGATCCCCGCTTCGTCTTTACACGTCGGAGGAGCTCGCCCAGTTTGCCAGGTATGTGTCTCACTCACGGGATGGACGTCAGTAGGAGGTAGCGGATGACCGACGGAGTACCCGGGTTAGTGCACACACCACTTAGATGAAGATAAACCTTCTTTTGTTTAGAGGTTATCCCTTTAGTTGCACGTGGGTAGGGGAGTTTGCTTTTATGCTTTTTGTCGCACTTTCCTTTGTATTTTCTTTTCAGATATATTCGCTTCATGTTGTACCAAACTAAGTCCCGATTTTCTAGGGTGGGCATGACATATATATATATATATCTATTTATGCAGTTTGATAAATTATTCTGTGCATTTACATGTTTCATGATAAGGTGTTTATGATGTGATTATTTGGATTGCGTTTCATTCCTTTCATGCTTCATTGTTTGTCAAGTCACGTGGCTCTCACTTTGCTTTTATAATTCAAAAAAAAATTTACCAGTATTTTCCGCTAAATGTTTAAAGTAAAATGTAAACTATTACGTAATAGACTAATGATTAACCTAAATATGTTCTAGAGTATTGGGTTAAAAATTAGAATGTTACACTTTCTGATGTATGCAATCAGTCTCTTAAAGAGTTTTTCACTTTCTAATATTCAATCACATCTTCGTTGCTAATCATATCTTTGCGATTGTGATGATTGAAGATTAAGTAACACGTTACTCTTGGACATGAGTTGATATCTTCATCATAAGAGTACTTTTTGATATCACATGCTACTTTCTGAAGTCTCTGAACTTAGTTCCTTGTAGCAATACAAACTTCTTTTCATCATTATCTATCAATTACTTAGGTAATTTCACTTCTATTTCATTTCAGATCTCATAACATGAGATAAACATGTTTACACATGCATAGTGAAATATATTCTTATTTGAGTAAGCCTTGCTCTTGCTAAATGATAGAAACCTGTTATAATCTTATACGGAACTTAGTAAAGGCATCAGTCGTTCTTCAAAGCATTTTCTTTAAATTAGCTTTGTTGTCATTCAAAACAAATAAGCATAAAGGGTTCTAGAGCTAACATCATGTACCCCTCCGCTTAGAAGCCTGCTAGGAACCGCTCCTTGTCCATGCCACTTGCACTAGTGATTACTCCCCACTCTCGTCACCGGGTGTTACAAAGGTTCACGTACTTGAATAACTAACAAATTATACTTGTGATATTTTATCTTGATTAATCCTTTATTTAGCACTTCTTTATCCAGACTTAATTTCGAAACAAATGCTCGTGTTTATATAAAAGAGATTTAACAAAGCGTTTGAGTAGTAAAGAAAATAGATTGATACTATGCACTTTCTAATGCTCAGAGAAACTTTAAAAGAATCAGTCCCAATTAAATCAAAGCAAGAGCAATATTGAGCATATATTGAGTTAAGAAGCTCTTCATATAGGTATCAGAGCATGGAATTTTGTAAATCAACACTTAAAACATATGACATGCTTTTCAAATAAGCTTGCACACTGATATATATATAGAATAACATATATCAGAGCATCAATGAATCATGTATCAGAGTATCAATACATCATGCATCGGAGCATTAAGCACATTGTGTTCCATAGCATGAGTGTAACGCCCGATTTATCCCCTGTGTACAAATGACCAAAATGCTCCTGAGGTCATTTTATCGGGGAATCAAAGAAAGCGTCTAGGCAAACGTCAAGTGGATGTTTTAATGTTTGAAGGGGATTAATTGTGTTATGTGTGTTGTTAGAGATGAAAATCTCAATTTTTGGTTTTTTTTTTACAAAATTACCAAAATATCCCTACAGCTAATTAACATAGAATTAATTGCCGATTGGGCCCGGACTTCACGCGAAGGTTTAGAATGTTGTTTTTAAGGAATGTATGACATCTGTATAAGCTAGGGGTGGTCCCGGGGAGTTTTCTATAAAATTACCATTTTGCCCCTAATTAAGGGCATAATGAGCTTAATTATGTGATTAAGAAAACATAAGTAATATTAGGCTCTAATTAAAGATTAATTAATTTTAATTATTAATCTTGAGTTAAAATAATTAATTAAGGTTAATTAGGGCCTAAGATTGCTTAAAGAAACTTAAATCCTATTCTTAATCCAAGACATTATGTCATGACATCATGAATAGTAGTTTATCTCTCCAATTCCCTAATTTAAGGAATTGTGTTGGTATTTGAAATTCAAATTAATTGAGTTTGACTTAAACTAATTGAATTTAACTCCTTTAAATATTTATGACCACTTTTTAATCATGGTTTTGAAATGCCTAAATGCTTGATTAACCACCTAAACACTTAATTACCTATTCCCAACCATTCTTCTAATTAAATCTACCCCTAATACACATCCTAACCTACATTTGAGAAGCAACTTGCTCCCCAAATTCCTCTAGAAGTCCATGGCCACTCCCCCCCTAAGTCACCCCCTCATGTTTTATTTCTTCTATAAATACACATGCAAGGAAAGCTCAAAGTGCCATTTTGCTCATTCTTGCAACTCTAAGTTTTCTTTCTTTGTTCTCAAGAGTTCTCTTCTTCTTCTTCATTTCTTCCAAGAACCACCACTCACCACCACTTCTTAACCTCAAACCACTACACAACCACCATCAACCTCCCCTAAAACACTTAACCTTTCCACCTCTAAGGTAAAAAACCCAAGACATAACTTTCTTCCTTTTCTTTTCCTTCTTGGCTGAACTTCCACTAGCACTCCAAGGAAGATCTTTTCTTCTCATCAAGAAAAATACCTTTGGTAGGGAGTTGATTTAAAGATTGCTATTCTTTTCTTTTGTTTTACTCTTGGATTGAGATGTTATAATGTTAATTCTTCCTTCCTCCTCCTCATTTTTGATTCTTTATTTCCCTTTCTCCTTTCTTTTCTTTTTCGGCCATAATGGCCTTGTTATTGGAAAACCATGGCTTGATAATGAGGATCTTGGATGTTGGTTGTAAGACCATCATTTATTTGACCTCTAAAGCTTGAAGGTTTCACTTTTAAGAGTTTTTAGCAAATAAAGATATTATGTTGTTTTGAAAAGTTAAATGGTAGTCTTGAGACTAGGACTCAAAGAGATAATAAATGAAATGCATTCATATTTATATTTCAAGTCTTTGCATTTCATATTTATATTCAAGCCTTGCACTTTGTATTTATACTTATGTTATCACCTAAATAATTAAACTCAAAGCCTACCTATTTCAACCTTAAAATTAATTGTTGATTTAGAGTGAATACTTTAAGGGGCCTAGAGCACTAAAATAAAGAATTGGACTTGCATATCATATTTATTTCCAAGTTATCACGTAAAGATTAAAAGATAAGAAATGAACATGCATTTCATGTTTATATTTCTTATGTAGCATGTTTATATTTCAAACCATTACCTAAACTTAAATATTTAAAAATGAGCTTGTATCTTCATATTTATATTTCAAGTCTTTACATTTCATGTTTATATTTGAGCCTTGCATATCATATTTATGTTTCCATTGCCATCTGTAATATCCTCCCAAATACAATGTCATCCTTAAGTCATGACATCAGACTTAAGAGTTGTTACTTATAAATTAGCGGACCTTTCTTAAATAACTATAACAAATTTGATGGGTTCGTGTAATAACTACCGTAATTCGATTAAAATATATAACAAAGATACAAAACCTTTATTTAAGATAAAGCCAATTACATAAGGAAGCTCTATACTATGAACTTCAATACATATACACCCTCCATTACGTTTACATACATATGACTCCAACTAAATATGGTGAACTAAAATATCATCTACTGCAATCTTGAGTTCTTTCTCATAGCAGCTGCGTCATTCGCTGGGTCAACCTGGAGGTGACGCGGGAGCACAAAACACATAAGGGTGAGAATTGTACAATTCTCAGTAAGGCAACTCCCCAAAAACTCACTCATAATGTCATCATCATCGCCCCAGCCACTTTGGTTTATTAGAAAAAAAATGATCATGCATCTTATAACAATAGTCCATTTTTAAAGTTTCAAATCGTACTTCCACAGTGAATAGCTTTTAATAATCAATCACTTAATGCATATGTATTATAAGGTTCAAGCATTTAATAAATCATCCTAAGCAGATAATTCAAAAATAACAACCAAAATAGAAGTAGAAATTTCATTTTTACAGGCATTATCAAGTAAACTTATATGCAAAAATAATAATAAATTGTGTGTTTCTTTTAGGGGCCGAGGAACTTCATCTCATGTATTTTTCTCTTTTCATTGACATAGGAAAGACTTAGCTTATATCATACTGTAAAACTCAATTCAGTGCAACTTTCTCTCTTCATTGACATAGTAAAGACTTAGTTTATACCCAACTGGTATCTGTCATGGACAACTCCACAATGGATAGTTTATACCAAATGGTATTTATAGTGGATTACACCATACAAGGGAAATAGATTGCTTATCAGGACTGAGCTCATTCCTATATGTGATCATCGGACTTCATTTTTTTCCATTTTCGAATCACACACAGTTCTGTTCCTAGCCAATTTGCGTTCCCCTTAATTCAATCTAAGTTTTGTTTCTATTTTCTCGATATTTCAGAATAGGCAGACTTAGTATTTTGGTAAAGTCCCTACTTTTGCCTTCCCCTCATTCAATCTAAGTCTTGTTTCTATTTTATACATATGTCAGAACATGCACAATTAGAGTTTATGTATTCTCTGTTGCCACGTGTGTATATCATTCACTTTGCTTTTCCAAATGCAGCCATGAGGCACATATACACATTCATTCACAATATGACTCCAATCATGCCTCAAACTATTCCTTAAAGTCACTCACATGCATTCACATATCATACTTGAACCCAATGTCATTATTTCATTAATTCTAAGCATCAATTCATTTTCAGCATAGTGACAGATTTCACATATCCATAACATAAATAATTGTGCATTTCAAACCATCAAATCTAAGGCTATAAAAATTATCCGAGACACTTCAATGTGTCTCCAAGGTCTTCTAAAAATTTGGAGTTAAAAGAGTTCTCTAAGTATGATAACAAAATTCAACAAATTTGGTGGTCAGAGACCACTTATACTCAGCTTAGAATCTGAAATGAATAATTTTTAACCATGGCAAATGAACCCAGAAAATTTGAAATAAAATTCCTGGTAAAACTCAAGATGTTTCTAATATCTTGTAAAAATTTCAAAGGATAATTCAATTATTTGCTATGGTAACAAAATTAGACAAATTTACAGTTTCAGTTCCAATAATTCAGACAGCATTGGTACACTTTCAGTTCATGATTTTTTTCAGGTAATTAGAGTCTTTATCATGCCTAAAAAAATTCTCAGAGTTGCCTTGGGATGTTAGCTTCAACATATAATTTTTATAGCTCATGAAAATGATTACAATTGCACCAGAAAATTCATGAACAAATCCTGCCCTGTAGAAATCCGAAAATCCAGCAAACCAATTCAAAATCTCTTTTGATAAAAATGATTTTTCCACAACACCAAACACTCCACCAAAATTAATGCATCAATATCAACATGTATTCAAGCAATTTAACCAACAATATTCAGGCAAATCAATAGGCAAATCATAAAAATGGAGTTGAATGTAAAAGAGGTTTAAAATGCTCTACTTTGGTGGCTTTAAGGATCTTGGCATCAAGGATATTCCAAGAGTGATCTTGCTCACTTCAAGGCCACCAATTCAACATCAAATCCTTCCTTAGGTAGTGAAGAATGATCTCTCAAGGTGGAAAAATATGATGGATTCAAATTCTAATCGGTTAGTTTTGTAGGTAATGATGAGTAGAATAAGTTTTGTAAAGGAAGTTTGTGGTTTTTAGGAACTTTGGGAAAGTGTTTTAGTGATTTGAAATTAAAACTTGAGCTTATGAAGAAGATAACAATGGTGGCTGTTTGCTCTTGGAAATGGCCAAGAATTGCAAGCTTCAAAGGTAAGTTTTGCTGGCTTTTAATGATATTAAATTAGGCTATAAGAATTGTTTAATATAAAGTGTATATTCTTTCTAAAAGAAAACAAGATGAATGGCTAGGATTTGATCTTGTAATTCAAGATTAAATCCTAGCCTTACACTTGGCTCTAAAGGATAAACAGTATCCTTTTATAAAGATTTAACTATCTTTCGGTGTTAAAAATCGCACACCAAAATTTTACTGAATGGATAAAACATCGTACCCAAGTAATCAATTATTGCTCAAAAATTAATTCCAGGTATAAAATCTTTGATTCTCACTATTTCTAACCTTAACCCCCTTTTTTCTCAATTTCAGGCATCTCCTGGTCCTGAATCTAGGGTTTCGGTTGTCTCGACGGGCCCGTGGGGCCCCCAAGGTTACTATTCATGATTTTTTTTTTTTTTTACAAATCTGTTTGACCGTCCTCTTTATTGCTAAAACTATCAGATTTTTGAAATTACGACTAGTAAAACCCAAATTATTTTTTAAATAATTTTTTTAGGGTGTTACACCATCACCTTATAGTATCAAGATTAAAATGAAGCTTGCATTTGCACGCTTAAGTTTATGCCATCACCTAAATAATCTAGAGCTTAAGACTTACCCCTTTCAACTTACATGGGAATTTTGGTTCCATGAGCATTTGTACGTATAAAAAGGATTTGTTTTCAAAGGAAAGAGGTCTTCAGGTAATGCAGAACAGGTTTGGAGTATTACTATCTTGAGGATTCAAAGTTCGTGTCTTGCAATTTTCCTTGAGAAATATATTAGTTCCTAAAGTGTTAAAACAGGATTTACATAACCAAAATCCTTTTATTGAGCTCTCTGATTTTGCTACTGATCCTAGAGTATTTGCTTATATTTCTAAGAGAGAAATTACCTATAAGAATGTTCCATGACTTAGAATTAATTTTGAGAAAGACTAATTACTAGAAATGCCTTACTTTGAAACCTTGAAGGCTTTTTAGAAGTTAAATTTTGGATCCTGTTCTAGCATTTCTAGACCTGATATATGCTGTTTGGAGTAGTTTAAATGTGTAAAAATTATTGTTAGTTATTGTGATAATCATTCTTGGCACTTTAGGCAAAACTAGTAACTAAAAAGGATAAAAAATATGGTTTCTAAATCTTTCAAAAACTGAAATTATAGATTCTGTTCTAGCATGCATTTAATTGGTAAAAATGTGTTTTTCCATGTGTAAATGTGTTAGAACCCATAATAAATGGTTTAGGAATTAATTCTAGTATCTTAGGAAAAGTCGGTAATGAGAAAGGGTCAAAAACGTAACTTCTAGAACATCGAAATTGCTCAATTTTCAATTTTCCCCAAATTTGTCTAGCATGGTGTAATGATGTTCTTGAGGTCATTAATTAGTGGAAGTCATTGGAATTAATCCCTTAGAAGCATAAAAGAATAAATACAAAAGTTAGGCTTGTAATATCCTCCCAAGTACAACCTCATCCTTAAGTTATGGTGTCATACTCGAGAGTTGTTCCTTCTAAGTTTGCGGACCCTTTTTTTTTAAATATCTATAGCCAGTTTGGTTAGCTCGCGAGATAACTAGGTCATAATTATACTAAAATATATAGTAATGAAACCAAACTATTAATACAAAGTTAAGTACATAAGGGAAGCTCTTCTATGAGCTTTAACACACCTTTGTTCTCTAACATATTTACACACATGTTCATTCCACTAAATACAACATAATAAAAGCATTAACTACTACACTATTGCACTTCTGAGTTCTTTTGCATAGCAGTCCCTCGGTCCTCTGTGTCAACCTGGAGACGACACGGGAACACAAAAACATAGGGGTGAGAATTATACAATTCTCAGTAGGGTAACTCCCCAATTACACATTCATACTATCATCGTCATCGCCCCAGCCACTTCGGTTTATTAAGAAAGTGTGAGCATGCAATATGTACATATCAAATGTTCATTTTAAAATTATAAAATCACCTTTTCGAAGTGGGTCTCTTTTATTATTCAATCACTTAAAACATGTATTTCATAACATTCAACATCATAGGAATTCCTTCAAGACCAATAATTTAACAAGATATACATATACATATGGCAATTACAATGATCTTTTCGTGCCCTTGACATAATAAAGGGGACTTTTCCGTGCCCTAATAGGGACTTTTTCGTGCCCTATTGGGGACCCCTTCGTGCCTTACTGGGGACCTCTTCGTGCCCTACTGGGGACCTCTTCGTGCCCTTTTTATACTAAAGGGGTCTTCTTGTTCACTTAGCACATACATCATCCTTAAGCTCACATATACATGCATCGCATTTCTATATGCATGAACATAATTCTCTGATCTCATAATACTTCAAACCTATATATATTATTCATTCATTCCTCATAACATAATCTTGGAAGTTCATGGAATGCATTCATACACATCAACTTGAACCAAATGCCATTAGGTCACTGATTCAAGGCATCGTCACAACTTCAGCACATTGGCAGATTTTTCACTCAAGTAGCACAATTTATTTCTCATACCAAATGATCAATTAAAATGCTATAAAAATTCTCAATGACACCTCAATGTGTCCACAAGGTTCCATAAAAATTTCATAACAAAAAGAATCCTCTAAATATGTCAACAAAATTAGACAACTTCGGAGGTTAGAAACCCCCTATTTACAGCCAACAGCCATAGTTACCAATTTTATTACCCTACCAAATGATCATATAATGTCATATAAAAATTCAGGACTTTAATATGTCCTCAATATCCTATAAAAATTTCAGCTCATAATTCGATCATTTACTAGGTTAATAAAATGTCACAAGTTCACAGCTTCAGATTCAACATTTCAGGCAGCATATTTACAACTTCGGTTCTTGAATTTTTCAAGGCACTAGGAATCAAAAACAGAGCTCAAGAAAATTCATCGAACTATCTTAGGATGTTACCTTCAACATATAAATTTTATAGCTCATGAAAACACCCACAATTCCCTCAGAAAATTCGTGAACAATCACTGCCAACAGGAAAACCGAAAATCCAGCAAACTACTTCGGAATCTCTTTTGATAAAAATGATTTTTTCACAACCCCAAACACTCCACCAAAATTAACACATCAATATCATCATATTATCAACCAATAAATCCAGAAATTTTGGACCAAACACAATCAGAAAAGTCCAGCATAAAATTGGAAAGAAAAGGTCAAAGAAAACCCTACTTGTGAAGCTTTAAGGCTTCTAACTCCAAGGGATCTTTTAAAAATGATTTTTCTTCACTTAAAGCCTTGCAAACAGCACCTAACCCTTCCTTAAATAGTAGAGAATGATAGCTCAGAGTTCAGCTTGGAGATTATTTAAAATTCTAATCAGTTGGTTTGATAGATTATGAGGAGTAGAACAAGTTTTGTGAAAGGATCTTGGTGTTTTGTCAAGTTTAGGCTAGGGTTTATGAAGCTTCAAGTTTGTTAATGGTGGAATGAGAGAAAGAAGATGAAGTCTGATGTATTTGGAGCTCTTGGCCGAAATTGATGGTGGTGGAGTGATAAGGTTGGTGATTTATCTTTATCTAGGTACAAAACTAGTCAAAATGGGTATTTATTCCTTTTTCAAAATGAAATAATGAAATGGATGGCTAAGATTTGGTTTCTTGGTCAAAGAATGAATCTTGGCCATCCACTTGGCTCAAGATAAGTGGCTCATATTAACTTGGTGAGCAAGTAGCTTTTTCGGTGTTAAAATCGCACACCGAAATTCCACCGAACGGATGAGTTATTGGCACCCGAGTAAAATATAATAAATCAAAGGTCATGATTAAAACTTGCTTTTCAATTTTCAATCCTTGTCATCCACTTGGCATAAAGTGGTTGATAAAGCTTACTTAGCCACTAAGTAGCTTTTACGGTGTTAGAAACAGTGTACCCGGGTAATCAAACATTGCCCGAAAAATAATTTCGGGTATAAAATCTTTATTTCTATCTATTTCTAACCATAATCATATAATTTCTCAATTTCGGGCATCTCCGGGTCCCAAGTCTAGGGTTTTGGCTGTCCCGGTGGGCCTGCGGGGCCTACAAAATACTATTCACATATTTTTTTTTTTACAAATACATTGGGTCGTCCTCATCGTTGTTCAAAGTATCAAATTTTTGAAATTATGACTAATAAAACTCAAATTAATTTTTTTTAGATAATTTTTAGGGTGTTACAAGGCTTACCCGATTTAGAGGTCTAACCGTCTAAGGGATAATGAAAGTGCTTATTTTATGAGATGAGGGGTTTATGATATAAATGAGAATTTATGTGATGATAATGTTGCATACTTGGACATCCATTTATATGATTTATTGTGGTATATTATGATTACACTTGGAATATTTGAGGTGCACATGATAAGTGAAATGTAAGCATGTGATATTATATGATGTGATTGGGCCTTTGCATCTCAAAATAACATGCTAAGTTTAAGATGACATAAAACACATGGAAATGATCCTCTAGACCCCCCGAATTAAAGGTTATGAGAGGTGATCCAAGTAAGTTACATATTCATAATAAGAAAGGCAAGAAAATAATGTGTTTCTCCCCCTCTAGTACCCCATGTTAAATCTAGTGATGACTAGTTAGGCTGAGCTCATCCTAAGCAATCGGTAGGTCAGTTGGCTCTGGTGGTAATGGTAAAAATCACCGGGATTGGTATGTTGGTTGGTTTTGGTGATGACATAAGAGGGTGGAATTAATAAGAAAGAAATGTCAGAATTCATGCATGAGAAAGTAAATTACCATGGGTTCTCCTGCCTTCCCATGCATGTTACATGATGTATAACTCATCGCATTGCCCTATCATGCATTCATTTACTTGCTACTGTTTAGTTCTTTAGCTTATCTCATGTTTATGTGCTTAGCCTTATCTTGTGTTTTGGACTTACACATTATCAATTCATGTTGCATGCACCAAGGCATTCCCATACATACATGAGATACCTGTTGCATTCATGCATTAAGATTCATACTAAAAGATACGGGCCTCGGTTAATAGTATTTGAAAACTTAACAAGTGAATCTCATTTATGCCCACTGCTTTCATAATTAAACTCGAGATTCCTAAGGACGATGATGATGACACATTTGTGGAGAGGGAAACTCTACTGAGATTCTTGTATAAGTTTCTTGCTCCCTCTATCTTTCTTTTCCATCTTCATCTTCAGACAAGGTTGACGACGAAGTCCATGGACCACCCTAAGGTGCTAGCATAGAAGTTGCGTGATGGTTAAGATCAGAATGGAGCAGCGGAAGCGGGGATATAGTCCTTCATTTTCACAACCTTAGAAGTTGCCTCATCTTCGTACAAGTTTGTATCTTAGTCACAAAGAGTTTAGCTACATCATAGTTATGTTTGGTTTTGAATTGTTGTATGCTCAACCTCTATAGGTGGGCTCAGTATATTTGATGTGGTATTATTGCTATAGTATGGTTGTGGACTATTCCTATAACATCACTATTATTATTATTTGTTTGATACTTGAAGTTATGTTATGGTACGACGATGTGCTCAGTTTATGCTAGACTCTATTGTGTTCTGTACGTATGATTTATGACGAATAGTTATACGTTATAATTTATATGCGAACGGCTCATAATTTGGGCTTTAACAAAAAATGGGCCGTACTTTCCATAGACTTATTTTCAAAAGCCTTAAAATTAAGTAAAATTCTGAGACGAAGGAGTAACAATTAACGATTAACCATAATACGTCCTAGGCGTATAGTGTTGAAAGTTAAGGTGTTACAATGAGCATATAGATAGAAATTGATGTAATGAGTTGTTAGATTAAGCAGATTAAAGAACATTTATTCATGAGCATAGCATGCCTGATTAACTAAGCAAGACATACAATAATATATATATACACACAGGGCAATTATAAAACAAATTGGAACATAGTAAAAAAATATTTATAGGATCAAACCAAAGAGAGATATTAGAGCAATTTTAATATCCACAAACAACAAAAGTTGTTCTTAATCATAAACACAACAAAAAAATGCAGATGCCAAAAAAATATCTCCAAATTGGCTCCCCCTCAGCATTACTCCCCTTATTTTCATAGCACAAGATTTTCTTCTATTTCTTTTCCTCCTTTTGCCATCAACAAAAAGAGGTGTGCTAGAGTCCAGGAATGCCATCATTAGCCTCGGCACCTCACTTCATGAAGAATATCTTGAGAAGTCTGAAGAATCTGAAGTAGAAATTCTTCATGATGTTGAAGTTAGGCACCCTGCTCAATGTTTGTGGCTTCAACTCGATTTACCTTGGCAATGATCTTTCTGAGTTGTCTCAATATAAGTCTATCAAATTAAGAGCTTGTCAGAGGCTCGGTTGAGGATTGATAGGGCAGGTTGATGGGTACAGATTTAGATTGAGTAGCTTTTGGAGAAGTGTCAGGAATATCTAGGGGTATGGTTTCCCCTGATTTAGGCAATTCAGCCTAAGCATCAGTAGCAGTAGCAGGTGGTGAAGAAGATGGAGCATGATCAGCAACAAGAGTAAGAGTAGAAGCAGGCTCGATAGAAGCAGGATCAAGTACCTGAGCTGAGGCAGGAGCAGTAGTTTCATAGGCTTGAGAAGCTCCAACTTCTTATGTCCTGTCCTTTTCTTCCATCACTGGAGTAATGTGAATAAAGGATAAAGGTTGAGGAGCCATTAGGATAAGAGCTAACGTTGATTCTTGAACTTCTTCAGTTGGCTCTTCGACAATGAGTTCTATTAAAGCACTCAGCCTAACCTTCTTACTTTTGAGCAAGTTTTCTTCTTCTTCAAATGGGGAAGTTTCTGGTAGCTTTTCTTCTTTTACACTTATTGCTACTACTTCTTCTTCAGAATATGTGACAATGACTTGATAGCCAATCACTTGATATTTTGTGACTTCCTTCATCAGCAAAGAGATTCTTGAGTTTCTTATGATGCAGACTTCTGTTTTCTTTTTGTCCACTTTCATCAAAGCGAGAAAGCATAGTGGATTCCTCCTCCTCCTCTGAGTTCTCAGGCTCACTTTCTATGAGAACTAGCTTTCTTTTTCTTTTAGCTTTCTCCTGTTAAGACTTGGCCTTCTAGGAGGCTTTTCTAACTTGATCTCCTCTTGTCTGGGGACTTTGCCTTGTTGGTTCAGAATCTAGGATGATGGACCTTTTCATTGAAGTTCTAAAAGAAGGTGTGAATGTAATTCCTTCTAGATACTCATATCTCTCAGTGAGAAGTAGGAAGTGTAATGCCCCAATTTTTACTGCTATGTAAAAATTACCAAAATGCCCCTAGGTAATTTTTACACGTAATTCGAGGTCAAATAATCCTTAATAAAGGAATATGACATTAGAGAAACATCATAGGAGACTTGATTAGCGATTCGTGCGAAAGTCGCAAACCCCGATTTTTTTGTACATGTAAAATGACCAAAATGCCCCTGAGGTCATTTTTACCTAGAAATAAAGGATAACCAATCTAAATTATCTTTGAGGGGTTAATTTTATGCCTGATGGGGATTATATGTGCCTTAGAGGTAAAAATCTCAATTCTCAATTTTTACCGTAAGTAAAATTACCGTTTTCCCCTTGCAGTAATTTTTCATGAAATTATATAATCTTTGAATTCGGTTTTCACCCAAAGGTTCAAAATGACTATTTTAAGTATGATTTGAGATTGTCCAATATTTACAGGGAGTTTTTATGTGAACTTACCTTTCTACCTCTAATTGTGGTAAATAGGTTTACTTGTGTAATTAAGATAGCATTAAAACTCTATTTGAACTCAAATTGATATTATTCATTAACCTTGAGTTTAAAATTAATTACCCAAGGTTAAAAATAATTACTGAGGTAATTAGAGTCTAAAATCACCTAAGGTAAAATTAAATTATCTTTCCTTAATTATGAAATCTCATAAAATTAGTGATAATTGAGATCAAAGTTAAGATTTCGGTTTAGGTAAAATATTGTACATTTACATTTTCTTATCCTAAGTTTACAATGTAACATCCTAATTTTTAACCCAATACTCTAGAACATATTTAGGTTAATCATTAGTCTACTACTCTTTTAATCTCATTCCTTACAACCTTTCATTACAATACTTAGCGAAAAATATGAATAAATTTTTCTTTTTGAAACTTGAAAGCAAAACATGGCCAAGACTAACCTAACGTTCATCATAACCATAACGTGCAAGGAAAAGTAGCCACACCATTGATAATCATGAAACATAGTATTATACATAACAATCACAATATCATCACACCTTCATAGATACATAGACTACTAACATCATTGTACCATCATCTACATCAATACACGCCCATATATGTGAAGTCATCCTTATCCACCTATGAGGTTGAATAAGTGTCAACCCAAAAAGCTAAGCTATCCATGCTCCCGCAGCGACCCTCTGCTCCATCTGCTAGTGTGTCCCTTAAGCGCGAGCCTCAGAAGAAATCACGAACCTCGTTGTAATCCTCGTCTAGAGACGACACGGAAGAAAAGGAAGGGATGAGAAACTCATTCGAGATTCTCAGTAGGGATTCCCGACTCTAACACTAGTGTCATCGTCGTCGTCCCCAGCCACCTCGGTTTTAATTATGAAAAAGGTGTACATGCATAAGGATTGGTTTTAGGCTTTACAAATCTATTTATCCGAAGTGGGTGTCTTTTAGTATGTGTCTTAATGACATGAATGCAACAGATATTTGATGAATGCATGTCAAAACCATATGCATATTAACACGAAAATCGTAATACTTGGGCACATCATAAAGAAATAAGAATCATATATGTGGCATAAAGAGGCATAGTAATTTTCATATGATATCTTTCTTATAAATAAAACTCTTAAGTTCTTTTTCTTAAAGACCACCCTCTTAACATATCCACCAAAAGTCCAACCGATTCACCGGCCCGGCGATAATCTGGTCACCAAACTACATCTCACCTATCGCCTAGGAATGAGCTCAATCCTAACTAGTTGTCACTAGATTTAACATGGGCTAATAGAGGGGGTATACATAACTTTCTTGATCACCTATCTTAGGATCATTTCCTTCTTTGAAATGCTCTACTGGTATCTAGTACACAGCGAATTGTCCGCTTTGGCAAGCTCAATGTCAATACCCTCACGGATTTGTTTCCTCCCCACCGTAGTGGGAGAAATGCGTCTCAGTACTATGTCACATCTGTTCTGGGGGTGCTCGGCCGAACCGGTGTCACCGAGAACCTATCCTGGGGGTGCTCGGCCGAGCGGTGTCACCCAGGAGTTTTCACAAACTTTTCTCAAATTCTCAAGTTTGATAGGAAATTGGCGCAGAACGGCATACACAGGATTTCCTTCAAACTTGCTTTATGCCACGAAACATATAGAGCATGCATAGCCATTCAACATCAACATAAGGCATCATATTCATCGTATGCATCGTAAGCATCATAATATCATAATTTTACATAACGCATCGTGGCGGGAGCATCAACACATCAATACTATACACTCTCATCAGAGATCACATGCTCAAGTTGTTCTCGTAATAAAACATATATCCTCATGAATTCCTCATATGAATATCATCATCATCATTTACATACCATACATCATCATGGAACATTCAACCGTTTATCCTTACGGTAGCTTATGCTTTGACCCTTACGGGTCTTAATCATGAGATTTGGTTCTCTAACATCCGTCGCTCATATTTTATGCACCTAAGGGCTCATAATTAAACATCACTCATAATCCTCATATCTACATTTAAATCTGAAAAGCATAGGGTAGAATTCTTAACTTGTGATCACGGGGTTCTAGAACTTACGTTTTAGACCCTTTCTTGGTTCCGTCTTCGCCTAAGGCGCTATGGATTACATCTAAATCAATTATGAGGCATTCCCAAGCTTAAGGACTAATTATTAATCATGTTTATCATGTTGTAAGGGTGCTGGACAGAATCCAGAAAAAAATAAATGTTCTATGAGTTCTACATTGCATTTTTATGGTTTTCTAGTTACTAGTTTCCCTATAGGTGCTAGAATTCAATTCTAATTCAAATGATGCCAAGTTTTTCATGTCTAAACAATCTAAATCTGATTATGTTCCCATTAAAACAGTTTGGATTAGTTCCATAAACAAATGGGTCAAAACTATGTTAAATTCTAGCTTTACGGTATTTCTAGTTAGCTAGTTTCTTACCTATCATGCATAGGATCGCTTCTACATCATCACATGATATTTTCACACATTCCAACACATCAAAACATCATCATACAGCATCACACTCATCATATCAGAACCGAAAACATTTAACTTAAATGAGAGAGTTAAATTGACATTTCTAGGTACATAAGTTAACTAGTTTCTCTCGGAATCGATCTAGAACTTCTAAAACTCTTTGCAAAACATTTTAATTCATCAAGAGGCTAAGTGAAGCCTTAGGTCAGTGACCAAAACATATCCCATCCCCTAAACGAGAATGAAATCACAACTTGTGACGATATAACCTTATAAAAATTTGTAAGGCTTTAGGGAAGACTTGAAACATAGACTATTGGTCCTAGTAGCTAGATGAAGACTCATTGCAAGTCCATCATCACTACTTGGCCGAAATTATGCATTCAAGGAATGCATTCACATTTAACCTTATCTTGGAATGAAATGGGCAAGTCTTTGAGCTCTAGGTTCTTAAGTTACGACGTAAACTAAACGTGCTCATGCTTTTCATTTTTAATCTTGCTTACAAAGTAAAGTGATGACTTAAATATAAATATGCAAGGCATAAACTTAAACGTGCAAGCTTGAAAGTAAATATGCAAGGTTCAATTCTTTATTTTAGTGCTCTTGGCCCAACAACAATCGACTTTAAGGCCGAAATAGATAGGCATTCGAGGAATTAATTAAGAGAGGATGCAAGTTCAATTCTTTATTTTAGTGCTCTAGGCCCAACAACAATCGACTTTAAGGCCGAAATAGAAAGGCTTTGACAATTAAATTAAGTGAAGATGCAAGTTCCATTTTAATCTTTATGTTCTTAGATGATAGCTTGAAAGTAAAGGTGCATAACAAGAATGTAAATATGAATGCAAGCATAAAATGAATTATGCAAGTTCATTTTATCTTTCTAGAGCTCTTAACAAGACTTTAAAGGAATTTAAACCATAACCCAAACTCACCCAAACAAGGTAAAGTCAAGCTTAGAGTTCTTTAAAATTTAACATAATATTTTTAGGAAATCAAACCATGAAGCCTAGAAAATTAATGGAATTGGCCGAAATCATCAAGAAGAAAAGGAACATTTTAATACTCTAGAGTTCATGATCTTGATGATATATTAACACCAACATCATGAGTCCTCATCATTGAGTTCATAGAGCCATTTTAAAACATCATCAAAGCTAAAGTTCTCAAGAGTTCAAGAAAGGAAGAACTAGAAACATTTTTGTTCAAGAACAAAGATCAAGCTCTAGAGTTTGTTTCAAGTGATGAACATCATCATGAAACTCTCATCATCAAGCTCTCATTCCTTCATTCCCAAAGGCCCATGGCCGAAACATAAAGAGGAAGAAGGAGAAGAAAAGAAGTTCTAAAAGGAACCAAGAGAAACTATGAACATCAAGCTTGAAACAAGAACTTTAAAGAAAAGAATACATGAAAGAAAATCCCTACTTGATGTGATGAACTTGAAGATGGAAGAAGAAGATGAAGATGATGAAGAACTTTGAAAAACTTGAAGAACTTGAAGAACACTAGAACTTTGAGAGAAAAAGAAAAGCTTTGAGTGCTCCTAAACTTAGCAAATGATCTAAAAGTGGTGCAAGCTCCTCGAGGCATTCTATTTATAGAGAAATGAAACAAATGGAGTGTGTGTGTGGGCTGAAGGTGTTCGGCCATGAGGGTGCAGAATGGAGGCATCCATGAGTTCCATGAGGTGAGATAATGTGTTCTTGAGGCATGGTGAGGTATGGCTTAAGGTATGGTGAGGTATGGTTCAAGGTATGGCCTCAAGCATGGTTCTTTGAGTGAGAAAATAATTAAACATGTGGTCAATGGGGGAAGAGGTGGCCGAAATGCATCAGCCCATGGGGGAGGGTTCTTTGCATTTTAATTGTGGTTTAGGGTTGTGTTTAGGTGTATCTTTGATTATGCTTAAGATTAGGAATTTGTAAGAAAGTGTTTAGGTAAGGGAAATGGATAATTAAGGTGGTCTAGACATAATTAAGGAGTGGTCTTGCACCATTAGTGAGTTAAATTCTCAATTTAGAGTCTAAACAACTCTAGACACATTTCCTTGATTTAAGGAATTGGAGAAAGAAAACACTATTCAAGATTCCAAGACTAGGAGTCTTGAGTTCTAAAAAGGGATTTAAGTTTAATCTAAGCAATTTTAGGTTCTAATTAACTTTAATAAATTATTTTGACTCTAGATTAATTAGGGAAATAAATTAATCTTCGTTTAGAGCCTAATATTGCTTAGGTTTGCTTAATTACGTCATTAAGCTCAAAAACACTATTCTAGGGGCAAAACCGTAATTTTGCACTAAAACTGCCCGGGACCACCGGGACTTGAACAGAGACCTCTAGACACATGAAAACATGTTTTTAAACCTCTGGGGAAAGTTCCGGGCTCAAACGGCACCTTTACCCGCGTAAAAACGCTATAGGGGTATTTTGGTCATTTGGACCCAGCTGCTGAGCGAGATTTTCGCTTCCGAGAGCATTCAAAGGTCATTCAATCCCCTTCAAACATTGAGTTGGCCCTTCGAGGACTGCCGGGTCGGCCATCCTCGAATTCTGGGCCGAAAATGACCTCAGGGGCATTTCGGTCATTTTCCACTCAGACAGAAAATCGGGGCCTTATATACAACTTATGTTACAAAGTGATTTTTACTCATTTGAAATTAACTTCATTTACTAGTATATGATTTCTCTTTTTACCTTGTCTTGTATTGTCCTAAACACTTAACCTTTTACCATTTTCACTAATCTATCAATTCCTAATCTTTTACCTAAGTAAATACACATCTAATACATGATTTACCACTTGTAAAACATTACCAATCTGATCCTAAAGGAATCAGAAACCAGTGGCCAACTTGTCTCTTTTTCACCATATTTTGAATTGTTTTTCCAACAAAGAAACATATCCAACCTGTAACACCCCGATTCTTTTTGTCCAAGGGAAATGACCAAAATGCCCCTGAGGTCATTTCCTGACCCGAATTCGAGGGTAACCAACTCGGTCATCCTCGAAGGGTCAACTCAATGTTTAAAGGGGATTGAATGGCCTTAGAATGCTTTCGGAAGCGAAAATTTCGTTTTCCATAGTTTCGGGTCAAAATGACCAAAATACCCTTATAGCGTTTTACGTGGGTAAAGGTGCCGTTTGAGCCCGAAACTTTCTCCCGAGGTTTAAAAACATGTTTTCATGTGTCTAGAGGTCTCTGTTCAAGTCCCGGTGGTCCCGGGCAATTTTAGTGGAAAATTACGATTTTGCCCCTAGAATAGTGTTTTTGAGCTTAATGACGTAATTAAGCAAACCTAAGCAATATTAGGCTCTAAACGAAGATTAATTAATTTCCCTAATTAATCTAGAGTCAAAATAATTTATTAAAGTTAATTAGAACCTAAAATTGCTTAGATTAAACTTAAATCCCTTTTTAGAACTCAAGACTCCTAGTCTTGGAATCTTGAATAGTGTTTTCTCTCTCCAATTCCTTAAATCAAGGAAATGTGTCTAGAGTTGTTTAGACTCTAAATTGAGAATTTAACTCACTAATGGTGCAAGACCACTCCTTAATTATGTCTAGACCACCTTAATTATCCATTTCACTTACTTAAACACTTTTTTACAAATTCCTAATCTTAAACATAATCAAAGATACACCTAAACACAACTCTAAACCACAATTAAAATGCAAAGAACCCTCCCCCATGGCTGATGAAGTTTCGGGCAGCACACTCCCCATTGGCCACATGTTTAATTATTTTCTCACTCAAAGAACCATGCTTGAGGCCATACCTTGAACCATACCTCACCATACCTTAAGTCATACCTCACCATGCCTCAAGAACACATTATCTCACCTCATGGAACTCATGGATGCCTCCAATTCTGCACACATGGCCGAAGCTCCTCTCCTCCATGAGCTCCCTTCATTTGTTTTATTTCTCTATAAATAGAATGCCTTGAGGAGCTTGCACCACTTTTAGATCATTTGCTAAGTTTAGGAGCACTCAAAGCTTTTCCTTTTCTCTCAAAGTTCTAGTGTTCTTCAAGTTCTTGGAGTTCTTCAAGTTCTTCATCTTCTTCTTCCATCTTCAAGTTCATCACACCAAGTAGGGATTTCCTTTCATGTATTCTCTTCTTTAAAGTTCTTGTTTCAAGTTTGATGTTCATAGTTTCTCTTGATTCTTTTTAGAACTTCTTTTCCTTTCTTTGTTCTTTCTCATTTTCGGCCATGGGCCTTGAAGTTCAAAGAAATGAGAGCTTGATGATGAGAGTTTCATGATGATGTTCATCACTTGAAACAAACTCTAGAGCTTGATCTTTGTTCTTGAACAAAAATGTTTCTAGTTCTTCCTTTCTTGAACTCTTGAGAACTTTAGCTTTGATGATGTTTTAAAATGGCTCTATGAACTCAATGATGAGGACTCATGATGTTGGTGTTAATATATCATCAAGATCATGAACTCTAGAGTTTTAAAATGTTCCTTTTTCTTCTTGAAGATTTCGGCCATTTCCTTAATTTTTCTAAGCTTCATGGTTTGATTTCCTAAAAATATTATGTGGAGTTCTAAGAACTCTAGGCTTGACTTTACCTTGTTTGAATGAGTTTGGGTTAAGGTTAAGTTCCTTTAAAGTCTTGTTAAGAGCTTTAGAAAGATTAAATGAACTTGCATAATTTATCTTATGCTTGCACTCATATTTACATTCTCATTATGCACCTTTACTTTCAAGCTATCACCTAAGAACATAAAGATTAAAATGGAACTTGCATCATCACTTAATTTAATTCTCAAAGCCTTTCTATTTCGGCCTTAAAGTCGATTGTTGTTGGGCCTAGAGCACTAAAATAAAGAATTGAACTTGCATCCTCACTTAATTAATTTCTCGAATGCCTATCTATTTCGGCCTTAAAGTCGATTGTTGTTGAGCCAAGAGCACTAAAATAAAGAATTGAACCTTGCATCTTTACTTTCAAGCTTGCACGTTTAAAGTTTATGCCTCGCATATTTACTTTCAAGCTTGCACGTTTAAGTTTATGCCTTGCATATTTAATTTATGTCATCACTTTATTTTGTAAGCAAGATTAAAAATGAAAAGCATGAGCACGTTTATTTTATGTCGTAATTTAAGAACCTAGAGCTCAAAGACTTGCCCATTTCATTCCAAGTTAAAGTTTAATGTGAAACCATTCTTTGAATGCATATTTTCGGCCAAGTAGTGATAATGGACTTGCAATGAGTTTTCATCTAGCTACTAGGACCAATAGTCTATGTTTTAAGTTTTCCTTAAAGCTTTACAAATCTTTATAAGGTTATGTCATCACAAGTTGTGACTTTATTCTCTTTTAGGGGATGGAATATGTTTTGGTCACTGACCTAAAGCTTCTCTTAGTCTCTTGATGAATTAAAATGTTTTGAAAAGAGTTTTAGAAGTTCTAGATTGATTCCAAGAGAAACTAGTTAACTTATGTACCTAGAAACGTCAATTTAACTCTCTTATTAAAGTTAAATGTTTTCGGTTCTGATATGATGAGTGTGATGCTGTACGATGATGTTTTGATGTGTTGGAATGTGTGAAAATATCATATGATGATGTAGAAGCGATCCTATGCATGATAGGTAAGAAACTAGCTAACTAGAAATACCGTAAAGTTGGAATTTGACATAGTTTTAACCCATTTGTTTTTGGAACTTATCCAAACTGTTTTAATGGGAACATAATCAGATTTAGATTGTTTATACATGAAAAACTTGGTAGCATTTGGATTAGAATTGAATTCTAGCACCTATGGGGAAACTAGTAACTAGAAAACCGTAAAAAATGCAAATGTAGAACTCTTAGAACATTTAATTTTTTGGATTCTGTCCAGCACCCTTACAACATGATAAACATGATTAATAATTAGTCCTTAAGCATAGGAATGCCTCATAATTGATTTAGATTTAATATATAGCGCCTTCAAGTAAAACGAACCGAGAAAGGGTCTAAAACGTAAGTTCTAGAACCCTGTAAATACAAGTTAGAGATTCTGCCCTATGCTTTTCAGATTTAAGTATGAACATGAGGATTAGGAATGATGATTAACTATGAGCCCTTAGGTGCATAAAGATATGAGCGACGGATGTAGAGAACTATATCTCAAGATTAAGGCCTGTAAGGGTCAAAGCATAAGCTACCGTAAGGGTAAGCGTCTGAATGTTTTATGATGATGCATGTAGTATGCAAATGATGATGATGTTATTCATATGAGGAATTCATGAGGTTATATGTTTATGTGGCATAAAGCAAATTTGGAAGGAAATTCGGTGTAATGACCGTTGTCACTAATTTTCGATAAATTTGGGGACTTAAAGAGATTTTGAAAATTAAGGTACTAAGATGGGTTCTAGGATGACACCTGTAACACCCTAATATTCGACCTAATACTACTAGTACGTACTTAGGCCAAATATTAGTCATTACTTACTATCATGGTTCTTCTTACTTGGGCAAATAGCTTAACGAAAATACGAGCCAATTTTTCTTTTTAAAAAGACATTACTTAAAATAGAAGCCGCGCGTATCTTACGGGGTCGGTATCATAAAGTGCAGAACTATAAACATAGAAGTGACTCCATATCATAGCATCATCACAACTGAATTACTTCATATATATAATATGCCTACCCTAAAGGGCGGGACTCTTCAAGTACATAGTAACATGAATACGGCAGAAAAATAGAATACATGGAAAAGAACTGGAAAGAAGCATCCCTACCCATGTGCAACCTAAGATGGATAACCTCAACACAAAAGGGGTATCATCCATACTATGTGACGTGCGTGCACTAAGGACTACCCTTCAATCTCCATAGCAGACTCACGGGTACGGAGGAACGTAGCCAATCCACGGACGGAGCTCGGCAGGTGCAGGCATGCCCTGTGACTGAACGTGTCGTCCACGTCAGGGTCGTGGTCCGCACCAAGCCCTCCGACGCTGAGTGATCGCTCCTCGCCGCTTGCCTATCTGTCACAGAGGCGGAGTGGGGGCAGAGCCCTCATGGTCCATTGGGGAATCCTCTGAAGGGTCCTCCTCTGAGTGCTGCGATGATGGCACGTACTGCGGTGCATCCGCCGAACCGGAAGAGTGGGTCCGCAGATTCCTCTCATGTCGTGGCGGCGCATGCTCAAAGATCGCGGGGTCACCATAGGGGGATGCTGGGGAGAAGCGATAACTGTACAAGGGGTGTGCGAATGGCCGTCCTAAAAACATGAAGATGCGCACAGTACACCGGCCCTCAAAATAAAATGACCCATGCTCCGGGTCATGGTGGATCTCCCACCGTGGCGTGTCAATGAATAGGACGAAGGTCGCCATCTCGCTCTGAAGACGTAATGGAAAGGAAAAGATAGAGGGAGTGAGATTCTTACTAAAGAAACTCAGTAGGGTTTTCCTTCTATCCTAGGTGTCATCATATACGTCTCCAGGAATCTCGGGTTTATTTATAAAATAATGGACATACGTAGGTTCAGTTATGAGTTTTCCAAAGTCTCCTTTCCGAGAATCCGTTCTTTTTATCATGGAACTTGTGTTACATAGGCTTTTATACTAATGTCATAGACATAAATCATGTAGCTTGGTACGTAGAACGTAAATCATATAACTGGTACATGGAACATAAATCATATAACTGGTACATGGAACATAAATCATATAATCGTACATGGAACATAAATCATATAATCTGGTTTACTTAGGTGACATAAGAACCTTTACTTAATTGGGCCGCCCTAATATTTCTCCCTTTTGAGAAAACTCTAGGTTATGAGCTCATACCACGCTAGTCGTCACTAGAATCTAGACTTTATCCATTTGGATAAGTCAACTTCCCGACTTTAAGTACGGGTTTAGGGGGCTAGAATCACATTGTCCCCACCCTTAATTCGGTGGTTTCAAAGGATTGCATTCTGATGTTCTAAGTCATCCTAAGTTTAACATGTTTCTTTAAGATGCCACATAATTAATGCATAACACATAATTACTACCTCGACATCTTTAAGTCCTTTTTAAAGAATAATAATAACATGTTAATACACGCTATCACATAGGGATAATAGTTAACATGGCACCATACACGTCATGAGCTAACACATCAATTTATCATCAAACTTAGAGGCGCATAATCATCCCTTAAGGTAAAAATCCCTAAATCGGGTAACCTCAAACTTTCCCATTACTTTCTAGTATATTTATGGGATTGATTAACCTCATTACCATAATCCATTAGGTTCTAAATCCTAATTAATTATGGTTGGACAGCTTTATGTAGTTGTTCATATTTGATGAATTACGTGTTCTAGAAAATGCGTTTTAAGCCCTTTCTCAGATCCGACTTTTTCTATGGTGCAATAATTAATACCTAAGCCAATTATGAGTCACTCCCACACATCTAGACATAATCTAATGTGATTCTAAATATTTTATCAAGGCTGGGCAGAAACTCATTTTGCCATTCTTTATAGTTCTAGAATTCATACATTAAGCAAACAAAGTCACTAACAATGCTTTAACGAGTCTAGAACAATTATCACATACTTGGCAAGGTATTACAACATATTTAGACCACCCAAAACAGAATTTAAGGTGCTGGAGTTATTAAGGCAGAACCGAAATCCTTAAGGCATAAAATCATGAGAAAAACCTTTCTTTCAACCATATAACTTGCTAGTTTCTCTTGAAACCTTTTTGGGACTTCAAGACTATGTAAGATCAAAGTTTATTTTGCCAAAACTCATCATGGAACACCAAGGGCAGCAGCCACTTCGGCTTGCTCTTGGCAAGGATTTAAAACTTAAAAACATGTTTAAAACCTTGGTTAAGTGCATCAAAGCTTAGAAAAATTCTAAGACATGCATTATAGGCCCTTGTAGTTAAATGAAACTCACCCTAGAGCCATTTACACCACATGGCTGAGTGATGTTCAAGGAGATATCTCCTTGATTAAATTCTTTTCTTAAGATGAACTGGGCAAGTCTTTGAGCTCTAAAGTTTCAAGTGATGACATAAAATAAACGTGCTATGCATTTCATTTTATAGTCCTTTAGAAAATAAAGTGATAGCACAAAGTAAAGATGAAATGCATCTTCATTCTTATTCTTAGAGTTTAGTGATGACTTGAAATATAAAATGAGATGCAAAGCTTGAAACATAAACGTGCATTGTGCAAGTTCATTCATTATCTTGGGTCTTAGTGATGGCATAGGAAATAAACGTGCTAATGCAAAGCATAAACTTAAACGTGGATGCAACTTCTTTTATATCTTGTTTAGAGCTCTTGCAAGACTTTAAAGGAAACAAGGTTTCAACCCGTAACTCACCCTCACAAGAAAAGAAAACTAAACTCATGACCAACATGGAGGAAAGTAACCGAAATATGCTTGGCCTAGGGACCAAGTCTATGCTCTAGAGCTTTGTTCATGTGACATACATCAACATGAAGCCCTCATCATCAAGCTACCATTTTTCTAAGTCCCAAAGCCTTTCATGGCCGAATACTCAAGGGAAAGAAATGGGGTTTTCAAAGATCCAAGAGAAATATAACTATGTCTTGAGCAAAACTTGAAAATAATAAACTTATTTTTAGAAAACTCAAGCTTTAGAGGTTGTTCATGTGATAAACATCATCACACAACTCTCATCATCAAGCTCCTCATATTTCAAGTCCAAGAGGCCTTCATGGCCGAAAACTAACAAAAAGAAAAAGGAAAGTTTCAAGGCATCAAAGAAACATAACTCATTCTTTGACCAAGACTTGAAAAGAGAAACCTTTCTTGGAAAAACTCAAACTTTAGAGTTTGATCATGTGACAAAGGCCAACATGAAGTGCTCATTACAAAGCTACCATTTTTCCAAGCTCTTTAATCCTTCATGGCCGAAAACATCAAGGAACAAAAGCTCAAAAAGAGTTTTCATGAAAAACATAGCCTTGTCTTAACCAAGACATGAAAAAGATGAAACTTTTCTCAAACAAAACTCAAGCTTTAGAGGTCTCATGTTAGGATGAACACATGGTCATCCCAAAAGAACACTCATCATCAAGCTTTCCTCATTTTGGTCTTGAGGCCGAAAATGAAGAGGAAGAGAAAAGAAGAAACCGAAAATGTTTGAGAGAAAAACTTGCTAACAACACAACTTTCAAACAAGATAAACATTGATCATGAAAGTAAAAGAAAGCATTCTTAAAGAGCTCCCTACCTAGAGTTTGAGATTGAGAGGAAGTGAAGAAGATGAAGAGGTTGGAGAGGATGAGCTCTTGAACTTGAGAGAAAGAAACTCAAAGTGCTCTAACTCAAAGCTTTAGTGAAAATGAACAATGGTGCTTCAAGTTCCCTAAGCTACCTATTTATAGAGAAGTGAAATGAATTAAATATTGGAGGCTTTTTGGGGGGAAGAATTCGGCCACATTTCAGCCACAAGAAGGAAGAAATATCTTTGTTCAAAGCATGGTGTTGGTCATTCAAAGTATGGTGAAAAGTCTAGCTATGCATGTCCTAAAGCATGGCTAGAATGTACCTTATTTTCCAACCTTTAAAAATGCATGAAAACACAAAATTTTGGGCTGCACAAGGGTGAAGAAAACCGTGCTCCTCATACCCAAAAAGAAGAGAAAATTTTCTAGACTTCAATTCCCAAAGCATAGGTAATGTGTTGTAAGACATGTTGTCTTGAAAAAGTTTGATAGAAAGCTTGAATGACCACAAAAACAAATCATTCTTTTTGAATTTGAAAGACATAATTTAATTCATTTTAGAAATGAATTGAAAACCTTGATTGACCATATAAAATATTCTTTGAGTCTTGAGTGACAATTTTTCTTGAAAGTTGATTATTGATTGAAAGTGTTCAAGACACATGTCACAAGATAGCTTGAACACATAGACTAATTTTTTTGATGATTTCTAGAGAAAATGGCGCCATTCTTGGCAGCCTTGGGGAAGAGAAATATCTCCTTAAACCATGTTCTAGAAGTGTGTTTTGGTGTGACATAGATTAGGCTTAGGATTAAAAATTGCTAAGTAGGTACTTAGGTGCACTAATAGGTTAATTAAAACCATAAATCCCTAGGTTTAGAGGTGGTCTAGAAGGATTAGGGAGTCAACACCTCTAGGACTAGTGATGTGAGTGTGACAACTTGTCTCAAAAAGAAAAGTTGATATGAATAGTGGAAACACTATTCGACACTATTCACATATTCTTTTTCCTTTTTTAAAGAATAAGGCTATGATGAGATTTGAATTTTTCCCTAAGCAATTTTAGGTTCCAATTGATTCTAAGTGATGGTTTTGGCTCTAGATTAATTATGGAAATTAATTAACCTTTAATTAGAGCCTAATATTGCTTAGGTTTGGAGTTAAACGACTCATTAAGCCGAAAATGCAATATGCAGGGGCAAAACTGTAATTTTTATCAAAAGTTGCCCGGGATCTCCAGGACTTAAACCAACATAGTTTATGCCTTAAAATCATTGTTTTGAACCTCAGAACAAAGTCCGGGTCAAAACGGAACTTAATCTCGCTTAATTACATTCTGGGGTCTTTTGGTCATTTACGCGCAGAAATCTCAGAAATGAGGTTTTCCCGCTTTGTTAGGCACTCATGCTCATACAATCCCCTTCATATAACATATGAACCCTATGAGGATGGCCAAAGTCGGCCGCCCTCGTGTTTCGGGTGAAAATGACCTCAGGGGCAATTTGGTCATTATGAAAGTTTAGCGAAAATCGGGGCGTTACAACACCGGTTCGGCCGAGCACCTCCATAGAACTCATGTGACATCGGTACCATTTTATACTCTTAGGTGACACCGGTTCGGCCGAGCACCCCTAAGAGTTTTGCCCCCTAACCCGTACTCAGATAGTCGGGATTTATGATTTATGATACGCTTATCGTTAAGTGGTAAGTAAGAACTAGTGACGACTAGTTAAGGTATGAGCTCATAACCTAGATATGTGACACGTTCTAGGTGACACCGGTTCGGCCGAGCACCCCCAGTTCGATTGTCTTTTAGGGTGGCCCATGAGGAAGAGATGTTTCATGATTATGATTATGTCACTAAGTTTGTCCCATATGAATGTTACTATTGCCACTTTATGCCACTAAGTATGATGATGCTTGATGTTATGTTTTATGTATGTGCATTAGGTAGTGCCATGCATACATCTTCTATTATGTTGCATTCATGACATTAAGATCATCCTAAAATGAATGGACCTTGGCTAAAGTATATTTTAAAGTTTAAAATGAACTTAATGCATGTTCAGTCATTTTGTATAATTAAACCCAAGGTTCCTGAGGACGTAGATGATGACACCTAGGTAGTAGGAGGCCCTACTGAGATTCTTTAGCAAGATTCTCACTCCCTCTATCTCTTTCTTTCCGTCACGTCTTCAGATGGCGACGTTCGTAGTGTTCGTGGACACGCCAACATGGGAGGTGCACCATGACCCGGACCACGGGCCATTCCATTTTGTGGGTCGATGCACGGTTAGAGTATTTATGTTCATGGGTCGACCCTTCACTCCCCCTGTACATTCCCATCGTTTCTCCCCCGTCTCACCTTTTGGAGATGACCTGGTGTTCGAGCGCGCACGTCCCCTAGAGGAGAGGCTTTGCTGTACCCCACTATCCACGTCCGCCGCTCGAGACTACCCTCAAAGATGTGCCTGCTGTCTGCCGTCTTTTTCCGAAACGGATCCTTCCAAGGATTCGGCAACCCAGGTACCCTCCGAGGGATCTTCCCCCACCATACCCATGGACCATGGGGAGGGTAGCGAGCCTTCCGTGACTCAGCCGAGGCTTGCACGACGACCGGAGATGAGGCCACGCCGTGGAGGTCACTTCCGAGCCCCGTCCTGCCTATTCACGCCGGAGGAGCTTGCTCAGTTTCCTGGTTACGTACCACGCTCGAGGGATAGTCGCCAGTGGGAGGCTGTGGATGGCCCGGGTTAGAGCACACACCACTTGGATGGGGACAAACCTTCTTTTGTTTAGAGGTTATCCCATTAGATGCACTCGGGTAGGGGAGTAAATCATGTTTATGTTTATGTTGTATTTCCTTTCATGTATTTCCCTTGTACTAAATTAAGTCCCACACTTATAAGTGGGCAAGTTATATAAATATAAGATGATATTCAGTATTTTCCCATGATGTGCCTTTATGTGCTTTATGCTATGACGTTATGAGATGTATATTTTGTTCCTTATGTGTTACATCGCATCACGCAGCTCTCACTTTATATTTCAAAAAAAAATTACCCGTATTTTCCGCTAAGTATTTCAAGGTAAAAATGAGAACTATGAAGTAACAGACTAATGATTAACCTAAATATGTTCTAGAGTATTGGGTTAAAAATTAGGATGTTACACAACCATAACACCATACCTTTAGCTTTCTTTTGCATTATTTTTGGTTATGTTTATTCAAAAGAAAACCCACCCATTTCAGCCATGATGTGATCAGTAACAATGTCTCCCATTAGCATCATATTTTAGTGTTTTCATCCATTATGCATGAACTAAATCATTACAAGAATAAAAGCATTCTTTTTCCATGTTTTCTTTAATTGAAAATGAACTAAAAACTCCACTCCAGCCACAAGGTAACTGCATACAGCCCTCCTTGGCCTATAAATATGAGCTCTTCCATTGCCTAAATGCACACACAAATATTCCTAGCCTTAGCATTTTCTTAGTTAATAGTTTTCTTACTCAAAGTTTGCTCAAAGTTCTCTAATTCTCTCAATACTTCAAGGTTTCTTCTTCTTCCTCATTCACACTCAAGAGACTCCATTCTCAACCTCTAATCAAGTTCTAAACCTCAAGCATACATATTCCAACTATAAATCAACTCCTAAACACATAACCTTCCCATTATCAAACACAAAAACACAAGAAAAATCCTTCCTCCATTTGCTCTAATCTTGGCTGAATTTCAAGGACATATTTTCTTCTCCTAACTTCTCTAAAGATCAAGCATTATCTTTTGATAACAAGAAACAACTTGGTAGGGATTTTATTTCATGTTCTTTCTCTTGTTCTTTCTTTATATTTTTGATTTTTATGATTTGATAATGACCATGGCTTGATGATGAGGAATCATGGTGGTGGTTGTGAATCCATCATTTAAATGAACTCTAAAGCCCAAGGTTTAATTCTTGATGTTAAAAGATTAATAAAGAAATTACTATGTTTTGAGTTTTAAGCTTAACAAGATATAAAAATGAACTAGCATCCATATTTATGTTTCAAGTTCTTGCACATCATATTTAAATTTCAAGCCTTGCATAATCATATTTAATTTCAAGTCATCATCTTAAATCTTTAAGATAATAATATGAATTTGCATTCTCATGTTTAAATTTCAAGTAATGCATTTTATGTTTCAAGTTATCACTAAACTTTGAAGATCTAAAAATAAACTTGCATTTTCATATTTATATTTGAAATATTACATATCATGTTTATATTTCCAAGTTATCACCTTATAATGATAAAGATTAAAAATGGATTGCATAATATATCTATGATTCTTGCTATCACCTAAATCTCTAAAAGCTCACAACTTACCTCTTTAATTTTAAATAGGAATTCTTATACTTAAATTAAGTTAATTTCAGTCTCTTGATGTTCTTGGTATTAAGATTAGTTTATTTTATTTTTTAAGGCTTTGATCTTGTCTTTAAATCACTTAGGTAATTTTTGTTAGAGTTAGAAATCCAAAGATGTTAAAGATTGTGTTTTTCTCAAGCTTTTTGATTTAAAAATTATGTCACTGACTTGATTTAAATAAAATGGTTAGAATGCTATTTTATAAGGTTTGAATGTGTATAAATTACTTATAATTGATGGAAGAATTGTTTTTAGCATTTTTGAGATAAACTAATAATTAGAAAGGATCAAAATCATAATTTTATAAAGCTTTAGACAATGAATTTTCTGGATTAATTCCTCACTAATTTGATACTGATCTTATGGTTTATATACATTAGAATTATTAGTACTTGATGTATAAATTGTTTTTGGTATCTTAGAGGTTAAAAAGAATAATTACAAGTATTAGTTTTGACCGATTCATAAAATGTAGAAAGTTGTGTCCTAAACTATCAATTATGTAATTTTTTGATTCAAAGGATTTTAATTAGAGTAAATAATGATATCTGATGTGTATATGTGTTTAGAATACCATTTATGATGTTTAGAGAAAGTTTTAGAAGTATTGGCTTTTTAAGTGTTAAAAATAAGTAACTTTGTACTTTGACCCCTAAAATATGTTAAATTTAGTCTATGGCCCTAAAAGGTTTTTATTATGAGTTTGAATGGTTTCTGATAGTTATATGTCTCTTGAAATGTATTGGTTAACGTTAAAGGTCTTTAATTTATGAGTAGATGTTAAAAAGGGGTAATTACGTTTTGACCCGTAACCTTTGAGAAATTGTGATTTGACCCTTTGGGACTTAAACGTAAATATTGATAATTTGATGAGATGAATGTGATTGATATCTTGTGATGGCTTTGTTCATATATTGAGATTTATATGGCTTATGGATATATGCAATGAAATATGATGCATGTTTATGTGATTTGATTTATGGCATGTTACGGTTATGTCTGATTCATTGAGATGTATAAGTTCATGAAGTTTATGAGCATAAAATATTAATGATGAGTTATTCATGTTTGCATCAATATATATATATATCATGCCAAGATTTAAGGTGACATAAAACACATAGAAATGATCCTCTAGACTCCTCGAATTAAAGATTATGAGAGGTGATCCGAATAGGAAGTGATCCTTTGGACTCCCCGAATTAAAGGTTATGAAAGGTGATCCTAATGCCCCCTATCCCGTACCTTAAGAGTCAAGAATTTAACTTGTCAAAAGGGATAAGATTAGACTAGTGACGACTAGTGAGGTATGAGCTCATAACCTAGAACTCTCGAGAAAAGAGAGAATTATAGGGCGGCCCCTAAGGAAAAGAGAATAAAGAAGTTTAAGTCACCTGTAAGAATGACGATCATGATGTTCTTTATATCATATGCATCATTTTATGAATTTTATGATATTATGTATATGATATTGACATGCATCCATGACTAATATGTTGCATTCATGACATTAACATTCATGCTAAAAGATACGGGCCTCGGCTAATAATATTTATAACTTGATAAATGCACCTTATATATATGTTCACCATTTTCATAATTAAACCCGAGGTTCCTGGGGACGATGAAGATGACACTTGTGTTAGAGTCGGGAAGCCCTACTAAGATTCTTGTATAAGTTTCTCATCCCTTTTTCTTTTCCATGTCGTCTCCAGACATGAATGATGGTGTAGTTCGTGATTTACCTTGAGACGAAGAGCTATGGAGATAACTTTCCATTGGATATTTTCCTTTAGAGTGATCGTATCTCATATATCAGTTTGTATTCTATTGATGGATATATATTGATGTCCTTAAGTTTACAAGAGATCACTATTATGATACAGTTATTGATATGTTATTATTATTTGAGTTATGTTATGCCATGGTTGTATTATGTATTTATCCGTTATTTGTTTCTAACATCTTTCTTATGCAGGCAAGATAAATGACGTTAGATATCTAGTATGCGCTGCTCACATTTTTGTATTTAAAGTTCAAAAAAAAAAAATTTACCCATATTTTCACTAAAGTATTTTTCAAGAGGTTTTGAATCAAAAACTGAAACAAAAGAGTAATAACTAATACTTAACTTAAATACATCCTAGGCATGTTGAGTTAAATATTAGGGTGTTACAGGAAGCGCATATGCTGGAGAAGCCTTGTTAATAATATTTCGTATGGAACATTGGCAGTCCTCTATTTCTCCTTTGTGGTTGCATTCATCATATAATCTAGAATGAGCATTACCAGGTTCACTTTTCTTTTTGCCATCAAGCAATAGAAGAGCATGCAGTCCATGCCAACAAGTGCATATGTGCTTCCTATATAAGGTAAAATAGATAATTGTACCACCGTATAGACCTTTCTAGCCTAAGCACTTAGCTTGGCAATAGTGATTTTATTTAGTTTGTGAAGAATGGAATCTGTATGATACCTGGATATATCCCCTTCATTTATCCTTAGAGATTGAGTCCAGGTTGGCGAAGAACTGCAGATAATTCCAGCGTTTGGAGCCTTGATCATCTTGGAGAGTCTTGAGGCAATGATCTTGATGGTGCAGTCTTTGATCATTATTTTGACAGATAAGGCTAAGGGTCTCTCTAGATGTGAGTAAAAGGTAGTAACCAATCTTAGGAAGACTCGTTCATTTATCTCCAGATATTTCTCCCATTTTTGAAAAGTAAAGACTTCGTCAAGAATAGTTATTTCTTCATGAAGATCTTTCCTTAGCGACTTTCTAAATGCCATCTTTCTTGAGGCGAAGAATTTTTCATAGTGATCTTGCATGCAAAGATCATCGTACATGTGAAAGGAAGCTTTCTCAGTTGTAGATTGATCAAGACTTTTTCCTTCAGTCATTGTTTGTGTATGAAAAGGGAGTAAAAAGATTGAATCTTGAGAGGGTTTGTGACGAAGATGGAGGTTTCGGTTGTAGGAAGTGAGGGTTTGAAAGAAAAAGGTAGCAGCTACAGAGAAGGAAGTATGAGAAGAGATAAAACAGATGAAGTAGCATGTGTGACGTCAAAAAGGACAATAAAAAGGTTATTTGTAAGGAGTGGGGATTATTTAAGTGATGTGACGTGACATGACTGAAGGTGAAGCACCATAGGAGAGAGAAACTTAAAAGTGTATATTCTGACTCTTGAGAATACTTTCTGAAGGCCTTATTTTCTGACCCACTGTAGACACACCATATATTCTTTTTGAACTCATCCTCACATTTTCAATTCCATAAGGCCATATATTCTCTATTTTCTAATCTTCATCTCTTCTTTCTAAACAACCTATCTTCTTTCTGAGCTTGCAAACTAAAATTCTAATCTTTAAGTGTGATTGCTTTGGGTTAAATTAAAATCTAACACAAATTCCCATACTTAACTGAATGTCTAGTCTACTAGCTATAAGGTACAACAGAGAACCAATCATTCCATGATAATTACTTTTGTGAGACCTTTTCACTATTCTCATCTATGTAACACCCTAATATTCAACCCAATACTACTAGTACATACTTAGGCCAAATATTAGTCGTTACTTACTGGCATGGTTCATCTTCTTGAGAAAATAGACTTAACGAAAATACGAGCCAACTTTTTTTTTTTTTGAAATCGTTACTTAAAATAGAAGCCGCGCGTAACTTTACGAGTCAGTATCATAGTATACGGAACGATAACATAGGAATGGCTCCAAACCATAACATCGAACATAACATCAATCATAACTGAAATACCTCATAGATAAAATATGCCTACCCTACCGGGCAGGACTCTTCAAGTACATAGTAACATGAATACGGCAGAAAAACAGAATACATGGAAAAGAACTGGAAAGAAGCATCCCTACCCATGTGCAACCTAAGATGGATAACCTCAACACAAAAGAGGTATCATCCATACTATGTGACGTGCGTGCACTAAGGACTACCCTCAATCTCCATAGCGGACTCACTGCACGGAGGAACGTAGCCAATCCACTGGCGAGCTCGGCAGTGCAGCATGCCCTGGATCGAACGTGCCGCCCACGCCGGTCGTGGTCCGCACCGGCCCTCCGACGCCGAGTGATCGCCTCCTCACCGCCTATCTCGTCGCATAGGCGGAGTAGGCGAGCCCTCATGGTCCATGGGGAATCCTCGAAGGGTCCTCCTCGAGTCTGCCGCGATGATGGCACGTCTTCGCGCGTCGGCCGAGCAGCAGTGGGTCCGCAGGTTCCTCTCATGTCGTGGCCGTGCATGCTCAAAGATAGCGGGGTCACCATAGGGGGATGCTGGGGAGAAGCGATAACTGTACAAGGGGTGTGCGAATGGCCGGCCTAAAAACATGAAGATGCGCATGATACACCGCCCTCAAAATAAAATGACCCATGCTCCGGGTCATGGTGGATCTCCCACCGTGGCGTGTCAATGAATAGGACGAAGGTCGCCATCTCGCTCTGAAGACGTAATGGAAAGGAAAAGATAGAGGGAGTGAGATTCTTACTAAAGAAACTCAGTAGGGTTTTCCTTCTATCCTAGGTGTCATCATATACGTCTCCAGGAATCTCGGGTTATTTATAAAATAATGGACATACATAGGTTCAATTATGAGTTTTCCAAAATCTCATTTTCCGAGAATCCGTTCTTTTTAACATGGCACTTGTGTTACATAGGCTATATACTAAAGTTGTAGACATAAATCATGTAGCTTGGTACGTAGATCATGCATCATATAACTGGTACATGGAACATAAATCATATAACTGGTACATGAAACATAAGTCATATAACTGGTACCTGAAACATAAATCATATAATTGGTACATGAAACATAAATCATATAACTGGGTTACTTAGGTGACATAAGAACCTTTACTTAACCGGGCCGCCCTAATATTTCTCCCTTTTGAGAAATCTCTAGGTTATGAGCTCATACCACGCTAGACGTCACTACCATCTAGACTTTATCCATTTGGATAAGTCAACTTCCCGACTTTAAGTATGGGTTTAGGGGGCTAGAATCACATTGTCCCCACCCTTAATTCGGTGGTTTCAAAGGATTGCATTCTGATGTTCTAAGTCATCCTAAGTTTAACATGTTTCTTTAAGATGCCACATAATTAATGCATAACACATAATTACTACCTCGGCATCTTTAAGTCCTTTTTAAAGAATAATAATAACATGTTAATACACGCTATCACATAGGGATAATAGTTAACATGGCACCATACACGTCATGAGCTAACACATCAATTCATCATCAAACTTAGAGGCGCATAATCATCCCTTAAGGTAAAAGTCCCTAAATCGGGTAACCTCAAACTTTCCCATTACTTTCTAGTATATTTATGGGATTGATTAACCTCATTACCATAATCCATTAGGTTCTAATTCCTAATTAATTATGGTTGGACAGCCTTATGTAGTTGTTCATATTTGATGAATTACGTGTTCTAGAAAATGCGTTTTAAGCCCTTTCTCGCATCCGACTTTTTCTATGGTGCAATAATTAATACCTAAGCCAATTATGAGTCACTCCCACACATCTAGACATAATCTAATGTGATTCTAAATATTTTATCAAGGCTGGGCAGAAACTCATTTTGCCATTCTTTATAGTTCTAGAATTCACACATTAAGCAAACAAAGTCACTAATAATGCTTTAAAGAGTCTAGAACAATTATCACATACTTGGCAAGGTATTACAACATATTTAGACCACCCAAAACAGAATTTAAGGTGCTGGAGTTATTAAGGCAAAACCGAAATCCTTAAGGCATAAAATCATGAGAAAAACCTTTCTTTCAACCATATAACTTGCTAGTTTCTCTTGGAACCTTTTTGGGACTTCAAGACTATGTAAGATCAAAGCTTATTTTGCCAAACTCATCATGGAGCACCAAGGGCAGCAGCCATTTCGGCTTGCTCTTGGCAAGGATTTAAAACTTAAAAACATGTTTAAAACCTTGGTTAAGTGCATCAAAGCTTAGAAAAATTCTAAGACATGCATTATAGGCCCTTGTAGTTAAATGAAACTCATCCTAGAGCCATCTTCACCACATGGCCGAATGATGTTCAAGGAGATACCTCCTTGATTTAATTCTTTTCTTAAGATGAAATGGGCAAGTCTTTGAGCTCTAAAGTTTCAAGTGATGACATAGAATAAACGTGCTATGCATTTCATTTTATAGTCCTTTAGAAAATAAAGTGATAGCACAAAGTAAAGATGAAGTGCATCTTCATTCTTATTCTTAGAGTTTAGTGATGACTTGAAATATAAAATGAGATGCAAAGCTTGAAACATAAACGTGCATTGTGCAAGTTCATTCATTATCTTGGGTCTTAGTGATGGCATAGGAAATAAACGTGCTAATGCAAAGCATAAACGTAAACGTGGATGCAACTTCTTTTATATCTTGTTTAGAGCTCTTGCAAGACTTTACAGGAAACAAGGTTTCAACCCATAACTCACCCTGACAAGAAAAGAAAACTAAACTCATGACCAACATGGAGGAAAGTAACCGAAATATGCTTGGCCTAGGGACCAAGTCTATGCTCTAGAGCTTTGTTCATGTGACATACATCAACATGAAGCCCTCATCATCAAGCTACCATTTTTCTAAGTCCCAAAGCCTTTCATGGCCGAATACTCAAGGGAAAGAAATGGGGTTTTCAAAGATCCAAGAGAAACATAACTATGTCTTGAGCAAAACTTGAAAATAATAAACTTATTTTTAGAAAACTCAAGCTTTAGAGGTTGTTCATGTGACAAACATCATCACACAACTCTCATCATCAAGCTCCTCATATTTCAAGTCCAAGAGGCCTTCATGGCCGAAAACTAACAAAAAGAAAAGGAAAGTTTCAAGGCATCAAAGAAACATAACTCATTCTTTGACCAAGACTTGAAAAGAGAAACCTTTCTTGGAAAAACTCAAACTTTAGAGTTTGATCATGTGACAAAGGCCAACATGAAGTGCTCATTACAAAGCTACCATTTTTCCAAGCTCTTTAAACCTTCATGGCCGAAAACATCAAGGAACAAAAGCTCAGAAAGAGTTTTCATGAAAAACATAGCCTTGTCTTAACCAAGACATGAAAAAAAATGAAACTTTTCTCAAACAAAACTCAAGCTTTAGAGGTCTCATGTTAGGATGAACACATGGTCATCCCAAAAGAACACTCATCATCAAGCTTTCCTCATTTTGGTCTTGAGGCCGAAAATGAAAGAAAAAGGAGAAAGGATGGAACTTTTTCTTAAGAAAAGTTCAAGCTTTAGAGGCCTCACTTTAAGATGAACTCATGGTTTCATCTTTGAGAGCACTCATCATCAAGCTCTCACTACCATGGCCTTAAGGCCGAAAATGAAAAGGAAGAGAAAAGAAGAAACCGAAATAATGCTTGGGAAGAAAACTTACTAACAACACAACTTTCAAGCAAGATAAACATTGATCATGAAAGTAAAAGAAAGCATTCTTAAAGAGCTCCCTACCTAGAGTTTGAGATTGAGAGGAAGTGAAGAAGATGAAGAGGTTGGAGAGGATGAGCTCTTGAACTTGAGAGAAAGGAACTCAAAGTGCTCTAACTCAAAGCTTTAGTGAAATGAACAAAGGTGCTTCAAGTTCCCTAAGCTACCTATTTATAGAGAAGTGAAATGAATTGAATATTGGAGGCCTTTTGGGGGAAGGATTTCGCCACTTTTCAGCCACAAGAAGGAAGAAATATCTTTGTTCAAAGCATGGTATTGGTCATTCAAAGTATGGTGAAAAGTCTAGCTATGCATGTCCTAAAGCATGGCTAGAATGTACCTTATTTTCCAACCTTTAAAAATGCATAAAAACTTAAAATTTTGGGCTGCAAAATCTGAAGAGAAACCATGCTTCTCATGCCCAAAAAGAAGAGAAAATTTTCTAGACTTAAATTCCCAAAGCATAGGTAATGTGTTGTAAGACATGTTGTCTTGAAAAAGTTTGATAGAAAGCTTGAATGACCACAAAAACAAATCATTCTTTTTGAATTTGAAAGACATAATTTAATTCATTTTAGAAATGAATTGAAAACCTTGATTGACCATATAAAATATTCTTTGAGTCTTGAGTGACAATTTTTCTTGAAAGTTGATCATTGATTGAAAGTGTTCAAGACACATGTCACAAGATAGCTTGAACACATAGACTAATTTTTTTGATGATTCCTAGAGAAAATGGCGCCATTCTTGGAGCCTTGGGGAGGAGAAATATCACCTTAAACCATGTTCTAGAAGTGTGTTTTGGTGTGACATAGATTAGGCTTAGGATTAAAAATTGCTAAGTAGGTACTTAGGTGCACTAATAGGTTAATTAAAACCATAAATCCCTAGGTTTAGAGGTGGTCTAGAAGGATTAGGGAGTCAACACCTCTAGGACTAGTGATGTGAGTGTGACAACTTGTCTCAAAAAGAAAAGTTGATGTGAATAGTGGAAACACTATTCGACACTATTCACATATTCTTTTTCCTTTTTAAAGAATAAGACTATGATGAGATTTGAATTTTCCCTAAGCAATTTTAGGTTCCAATTAATTCTAAATGATGGTTTTGGCTCTAGATTAATTATGGAAATTAATTAACCTTTAATTAGAGCCTAATATTGCTTAGGTTTGGAGTTAAATGGCTCATTAAGCCGAAAATGCAATATGCAGGGGCAAAACCGTAATTTTTACCAAAAATTGCCCCGGATCTCCGGGACTTAAACCAACATAGTTTATGCCTTAAAATCATTGTTTTGAACCTCAGAACAAAGTCCGGGTCAAAACGGAACTTAATCTTGCCTTTAATTCTGCATAGGTATTTTGGTGATTTACGCGCAGAAATCTCAGAAATGAGGTTTTCCCGCTTTGTTAGGCACTCATGCTCATACAATCCCCTTCATATAACATATGAACCCTATGAGGATGGCCAAAGCCGGCCGTCCTCGTGTTTCGAGTAAAAATGACCTCAGGGGCAATTTGGTCATTATGAAAGTTTAGCGAAAATCGGGGCGTTACAATCTACATCAATGATTTGAGATGGATACATAGGGGTACTCATTAGTTTGACTTGATCAATATTAAATTTCTTCAAAAGCTCCTTTGTATATTTTTCTTAATGGATGAAGGTTCTTTTTTTTTTATAATTTGGATTGGTTATCCTTGATTTCTAGGTAAAAAAGACCTCAAGGGTATTTCGGTCATTTTACACGTATAAAAAATTGGGGTTTGTGACTGTCGCACGAATTGCTAATCAAGTCTCCTATAAAGTTTCTCTAATGTTATATTCCTTTATTGAGGATTATTCGGTCTCGAATTACGTGCAAAAATTACCTAGGGACATTTTGGTAATGTTTACACAGTAGTAAAAATTGGGGCGTTACATTGTATGTATTTGTGACTTGTTTTTATCTTTTCATATTTATAGGCAAGGCGAACGATGTTAGTTACTTAGCATGCGCGGCTCACGTTTTGTATTTATTTTAAAAAAAATTTACCCATCTTTTCATTAAGGTATTTTCAAGAGTTTAAGTTAAAAACTGAAATAAAAGAGTAATGACTAATAATTAACTTAAATGCATCCTAGGCATGTTGGGTTAAATATTAAGGTGTTACCTTCATAAGTTTTTCTGCTCCTAGAACTCCTCAACAAAATGGGGTAACTGAAAGGAAAAATTGAAGCTTGCAAGAAATGACCAGAACTACATTATGGGAAAGTGGTTTATCAAAAGGTTTTTGGGTAGAGGCTGTAAATGCCTCTTGCTATATTCAAAATGTAATCTTTCTAAGGCCAATCCTCAAGAAAACTCCTTTTGAGTTATGGAAGAGTAGAAAACCTAGCATATTATATTTTTATATCTTTGGTTCATCATGCTTTATACTTAACACCAAGGACGAACTTGCAAAGTTTGATCCAAATCTGATGATGGTATCTTTTCTAGGCTATTCTTCTATTTTTAGAGCCTACAGGGTATACAACAAGAGAAATTTATGCTTAGAAGAAACCATACATATCAAGTTCAAAGAGCTCAAAAAGGACCTTGCTGATAATCTTGAAGATATAGAAGAAAGCTTTGTAAAGATGAATCTAAAAGGTACTTATGTTAGCAAAATGATGAAAGACGAAGCATCAAAAAGTAAGTTCCAGAGCACAAATACTTCAGAAAACTTGCTCTAGTCTCCCAAGATAACAGAAAGTGATATTACTGAACATCAAGAAGAGCAATCTAAAGATGAAAGAGAAGTTGAAGAACCTCATAGTCACAAAAACTACAAAGGAGTTTCTAATTTGAAGGCAGTTTCTCAGAACAATGTTCTTGGAGACATTTCGAAGGGAGTATGAACTAGATCATCCCTTAGAAATATATCAAAATGAATTTTCATCTCCACCATTGAACCTGAATGTATTGAAGAAGCTTTGAGTGATCATTGTTCGGTGGATGTTATGCAAGAAGAACTAGATTAGTTTGACCAAAGCAAAGTCTGGATTCTTGTTGAAAGACCAAAGGGAAAAACCATCATTGGCACAAAATGGGTGTTTAGGAATAAGCTTGATCAAGTATGTAACGCCCCATTTTTCTCTAAACTTTTAAATGACCAAACTGCCCCTGAGGTCATTTTTACCTGAAACATGAGGACGACCGGCCTCGGCCATCCTCACAAGGCTTTTATGATATATGAGGGGGATTATATGTTTATGAATGTTAACAAGTCAGAAAAATCTCATTTCTGAGGTTTCTGTACACAAATGACCAAAATACCCCTAACTTGATTTAAGGCAGTTTCAAGTTTTGACTCCGACCCGGACTCATTGTAACATCCTAATTTTTAACCCAATACTCTAAAACATACTTAGGTTAATCATTAGTCTGCTACTTCATAGTCCTCATTTTCGCTTAGAAATACTTAGCGGAAAATACGGGTAAATTTTTTTTGAAATACAAAGTGAGAGCCGCGTGATGCGATATATCATGTAACGAACAAAACATACATCTCATGACGTCATAGCATAAGGCACACCATGAATAACACTGAATATCATCTCATATATATATAACTTGCCCACTTATAAGTGTGGGACTTAATTTAGTACAAAGGAAATACATGAAAGGAAATACAACATAAACATAAACATGATCTACTCCTCTACCCGAGTGCATCTAATGGGATAACCTCTAAACAAAAGAAGGTTTATCCCCATCTAAGTGGTGTGTTCTCTAACCGGGTACTCCATCGGTCGATCATCACCTCCTACTGACGTCCATCTTGCAAACGAGGCAAGTATCCGGGAAACTAGGCGAGCTCCTCGGGCGTAAAGAGGCGGAACGGGGATCGAGAGTAACCCCTGCGGTGTGGCCACATCTCCGGTCGCCTTGCAAGTCGTGGCTGAGTCACGGTATCCTCACTGCCCTCCCTCATCAATGGTGGAGAGGGGCAGAGCTCTCGCTATACGGATAGGTAGGCGGGTCCTCGGACGGGTCGGTCTCCGAGAAGTAGGTCCGGGGCACGTAATCGGGATAGTCTCGCATGGCTGAGGCGGCGGTGTGTATGCGGAGCACTCTCTCATCATACATACGCCAAGACGCCAAAACCCGCCGTCGCCGCCATAGGGTGCAATGGGAGAAGCGATGGGTGTGCACGAGATGAGAAGGCGGGCGCCCTTAACATGAAAACCCACACCGTGCACTGGCCCTCAAAATGGTATGACCCGTGAGCCGGGTCATAGTGCACCTCCCATGTCGGGGTGTCCACGAACACTACGAACGTCGCCATTTGAAGACGTAACGGAAAGAAAGAGATAGAGGGAGTGAGAATCTTATTAAAGAATCTCAGTAGGGCCTCCTACTATCTAGATGTCATCATCTATGTCCTCAAGAACCTTGGGTTTAATTATACAAAATGACTGGACATGCATTAAGTTCATTTTAAACTTTAAAATATACTTTAGCCAAGGTCCATTCATTTTAGGATGATCTTAATGTCATGGATGCAACATAATAGAAGATGTATGCATGACACTACCTAATGCACATACATAAAACATAACATCAAGCATCATCATACTTAGTGGCATAAAGTGGCAATAGTAATGTTCATATGGGACAAACTTAGTGACATAATCATAATCATGAAACATCTCTTCCTCATGGGCCATCCTAAAAGACAATCGAACTGGGGGTGCTCGGCCGAACCGGTGTCACCCAGAACGTGTCACATATCTAGGTTATGAGCTCATACCTTAAATAGTCTTCACTAGTTCTTACTTACCACTTAACGATAAGCGTATCATAAATCATAAATCCCGACTATCTGAGTACGGGTTAGGGGGCAATTCTCTTAGGGGTGCTCGGCCGAACCGGTGTCACCTAAGAGTATAAAATGGTACCGATGTCACATGGGTTCTATGGAGGTGCTCGGCCAAACCGGTGTCATCCTAGAACCCATCTTAGTACATTAATTTTTCAAAAATCTCTTTAAGTCCCCAAATTCGTCGGGAATTCGGTGGCATGATGGCATTACGCCGAATTCCTTCCAAATTTGCTTTATGCCACATAAACATATATCCTCATGAATTCCTCATATGAATAACATCATCATTATTTACATAACACATGCATCATCATAGAACATTCGAATGCATACCCTTACGGTAGCTTATGTTTTGACCCTTACGGGTCTTAATCTTGAGATATAGTTCTTTAACATCCGTCGTTCATATGTTATGCACCTAAGGGCTCATAACAAATCATCATTCCTAATCCTCATGTTCATACTCAAATCTGAAAATCATAGGGCAGAATTTCTAACTTGTGGTTACGGAGTCCTAGAACTTACGTTCTAGACCCTTTCTTGGTTCCGTCTTCACCTAAGGCGCTATGAATTAAATCTAAATCAATTATGAGGCATTCTTATGCTTAAAGACTAATTATTAATCATGTTTATCATGTTGTAAGGGTGCTGGACAGAATCCAGAAAAATAAATGTTCTAAGAGTTCTAAACTTGCACTTTTACGGTTTTCTAGTTACTAGTTTCCCTATAGGTGCTAGAATTCGATTCTAATCCAAATGTTACCAAGTTTTTCATGTCTAAACAATCCTAATCTGATTATGCTCCCATTAAAATAGTTTGGATAAGTTCCATAAACAAATAGGTCAAAACTATGTTAAATTCTAGCTTTACGGTATTTCTAGTTAGCTAGTTTCTTACCTATTATGCATAGAATCATTTCTACATCATCATATGATATTTTCACACATTCTAACACATGAAAACATCATCATACAGCATCACACTCATCATATCAGAACCGAAAATATTTAGCTTTAGTAAAGGATTTAAATTGACATTTCTAGGTACATAAGTTAACTAGTTTCTCATGGAATCAATTTAGAACTTCTAAAACTCTTTGCAAATCATTTTAATTCATCAAGAGGCTAAGAGAAGCCTTAGGTCAGTGACCAAAATATATTTCATCTTCTAAGAGGGAATAAAGTCCTATCTCATGATAACATAACCTTGTAAAGATTGTAAAGCTTTTAAGAAAAACTTAGAACATAGACTATTGGTCCTTGTAGCTAGATGAACACTCATTGCAAGTCCATCATCACTACTTGGCCGAAAACATGCATTCAAGGAAAGCATTCACATTAAACTTTAACTTGAAATGAAATGGGCAAGTCTTTGAGCTCTAGGTTCTTAAGTTATGACATAAAATAAACGTGCTCATGCTTTTCATTTTTAATCTTGCTTACAAAATAAAGTGATGACTTAAATTAAATATGCAAGGCATAAACTTAAACGTGCAAGCTTGAAAGTAAATATGCAAGGTTCAATTCTTTATTTTAGTGCTCTTGGCCCAACAACAATTGACTTTAAGGCCGAAATAGATAGGCATTCGAGAGATTAATTAGGTGATAATGCACGTTCAATTCTTTATTTTAGTGCTCTAGGCCCAACAACAATCGACTTTAAGGTCGAACTAGAAAGGCTTTGAGAATTAAATTAAGTGATGATGCAAGTTCCATTTTAATCTTTATGTTCTTAGGTGATAGCTTGAAAGTAAAGGTGCATAGCAAGAATGTAAATATAAATGCAAGCATAAGATAAATTATGCAAGTTTATTTTATCTTTCTAGAGCTCTTAACAAGACTTTAAAGGAACTTAAACCTCAACCCAAACTCATCAAACCAAGATAAAGTAAAGTCTAGAGTTCTTAGAACTCAACATAATATTTTTAGAAATCAAAAACATTTTTCTTGTAAAAGAAAAGGAAATGGCCGAAATTTCAAGGAACAAAAAGAACATTTTGAAACTCTAGCATCCATGATCTTGATGATATATTAACACCAACATCATGAGACCTCATCATTGAGTCCTTAGAACCATTTTAAATCACCATCAAAACTAAGGTTCTCAAGAGTTCAAGAAAGGAAAAGCTAGAAACATTTTTGCTCAAGAACAAAGATCAAGCTCTAGAGTTTGTTTCAAGTGATGAACATCATCATGAAACTTTCATCATCAAGCTCTCATTTCTTTGAACTTCAAGGCTCATGGCCGAAAATGAGAAAGAAAAAGGAGAAGAAAAGAAGTTCTAAAAAGAATCAAGAGAAACTATGAACATAAAGCTAGAACAAGAACTTTAAAGAAAAGAATACATGAAAGGAAATCCCTACTTGGTGTGATGAACTTGAAGATGGAAGAAGAAGATAAAGATGATGAAGAACTCCAAGAACTTGAAGAACACAAGAGCTTTGAGAGAAAAAGAAAAACTTTGAGTGTTTCTAAACTTAGCAAATGATCTAAAAGTGGTGCAAGCTCCTCAAGGCATTCTATTTATAGAGAAATGAAGCAAATGGAGGGGGTGAGGGGCTGATGTGTTTTCGGCCAAGGGGAGTGCAGCCCATGAGTTCCATGAGGTGAGATGTTGTGGTCTTGAAGCATGGTGAGGTATGGTTCAAAGCATAGTGAGGTATGGTTCAAGGTATGGCTCAAGCATGGCTTCAAGGAGTGAGAAAACAATTAAATCATGTGGCCAAAGAGAGCATGGCTGTTTGGCCATGTTACAGCCAAGGGGAGGTTTGTTTTGCAATTTAATTATGATTTAGAGTTGTGTTTAGGTGTATCTTTGGTTATGCTTAAGATTAGGAATTTGTAAGAAAGTGTCTAGGTAAGGAAAATGGATAATTAGGGTGGTCTAGACATAATTAAGGAGTGGTCTTGCACCATTAGTGAGTTAGATCCTCAATTTAGAGTCTAAACAACTCTAGACATACTTCCTTGATTTAAGGAATTGGAGAGAGAAAACACTATTCAAGATTCCAAGATTAGGAATCTTGAGTTCTAAAAAGGGATTTAAGTTTAATCTAAGCAATTTTAGGTTCTAATTAACTTTAATAAATTATTTTGACTCTAGATTAATTAGGGAAATTAATTAATCTTCGTTTAGAGCCTAATATTGCTTAGGTTTGCTTAATTACGTCATTAAGCTCAAAAACACTATTCTAGGGGCAAAATCGTAATTTTGTACTAAAACTGCCCGGGACTACCGGGACTTGAACAGAGACCTCTAGACACATGAAAACGTGTTTTTAAACCTCTGGGGAAAGTTTCGGGCTCAAACGGCACTTCTACTCGCGTAAAAACGCTACAGGGGTATTTTGGTCATTTTGACTCGAAATTGCGGAAAACGAGATTTTCGCTTCCGGAAGCATTCAAAGGCCATTCAATCCCCTGGAAATATTGAGCTGACCCTTCGAGGACGACCGAGTTGGTTACCCTCAAATTCGGGTCAGGAAATGACCTCAGGGGCATTTTGGTCATTTCCCTCAGACAGAAAAATCGGGGTGTTACACTTATCCCGGAGATCAAAAATGATGTTTTAAAGCATGAACTAGGTTGGTTTAAGTCCCAGAGGTCCTGGGCAACTTTTGGTAAAAATTACAATTTACCCCCGCTTAGTGCATTTTAAGCTTAACGAGTTACTTAACTCAAACCTAAGCAATATTATGCTCTAATGAAAGGTTAATTAATTTCCTTAATTAATCTAGAGCTAAAATAATTATTTAAGGTTGATTAGAACCTAAAATTGCTTAAGAAAATTTGCAACTCAATTCTAATTCTTTTCTTTCTTTAAAGAAAAAGCAACTATGAATAGTATTTTCACTATTCACATTTCCTTTGCCAAGAATGCTTTCTCTTCCAAGAAAAGTTGTCATCCATCAATCAATGGTCATAAGAGTTTGACTCCATCAATCCTACCATAGTCTCTTAGTCCAAGGTATTAGGGTCCTAATTACCTAATTAGTTCACCTAAACACTTGGTTACACAACCTTAATTAGTAACCTAACCTTGTTTATTCCTAAACACTACATTAGTACATGATTAAATTGAATGAAATCTTCCCTCCCTTGGCCCTATAATGATTAGTGTAACATCCTAATTTTTAACCCAATACTCTAGAACATATTTAGGTTAATCATTAGTCTGTTACTTCATAGTTCTCATTTAACTTTGAATTACTTAGCGGAAAATACGGGTAATTTTTTTTGAAATAAAAGTGAGAGCCGCGTGATGCGATAAGCTGTAAACCATGCAAAGTAAAACAATCGTCTCACAATCATCATAACGTAAGGCACATCATGAACATCACTGAATATAATCTCATATATATATAACTTGCCCACTTATAAGTGTGGGACTTAATTCAGTACAAGGGAAATACATGAAAAGAAATACAACATAAAACGTAAACATAATCTACTCCCCTACCCGAGTGCATCTAATAGGATAACCTCTAAACAAAAGAAAGTTTATCCCTATCTATGTGGTGTGTGCTCTAACTCGGGCCATCCTCGACTCTCCCATCAAGCGACCATCTCGTGATCGAGGCGTATATCCGAAACCGAGCGAGCTCTCGGGCGTGAAAAGGCGGAGTGGGGATCGAATATGACTCCCAGTATGGCCGCATCTCCTGGCCGTCGTGGCACGCCGGCCGAGTCACGGTGGGCTCGCTATCCTCTCCAAAGTCCATAGGTATGGAGGGGGAAGACCCTCGGAGGGTATCGGTGGCCGACCTTCTAAGGATCCATCTCCGAGAAGGACGATGGGCAACGGGCACATACTGGGTAGTCTCGAACGGCGGATGCGAAGGTGGAGTACGGGCGTAGCCTCTCCTCTCGGGACGTAAGGCCGAACACTAGGTCGTCACCAAAAGGTGAGACGGGGGAGAAACGATGGGAATGTACAGGGGAGTGAAGGGTCGACCCATGAACATGAATACTCTAACTGTGCATCGACTCCACAAAATGGAATGACCCGTGGTCCGGTCATGGTGCACCTCCCATGTGGCGTGTCCACGAACACCACGAACGTCGCCATCTGAAGACGTGACGGAAAGAAAGAGGTAGAGGGAGTGAGAATCTTGCTAAAGAATCTCAGTAGGGCCTCCTACTACCTAGGTGTCGCTATCTACGTCCTCAGAACCTTGGGTTTAATTATATGAAATGATCAACATGCATTTAGTTCATTTTAAACTTCAAAAATATACTTTAGCCAAGGTCCGTTCATTTTAGGATGATCTTAATGTCATGAATGCAACATAATGGAAAATGTATGCATGGCACTACCTAATGCACATACATAAAACATAACATCAAGCATCATCATCATTGGTGGCATAAAGTGGCAATAGTAACATTCATATGGGACAAAACATAGTGACATAATCATAATCATGAACTTTTCTTCCTCATGGGCCACCCTAAAAGACAATCGAATCGGGTGCTCGGCCGAACCGGTGTCACCCGTAACGTGTCATACATCTAGGTTATGAGCTCATACCTTAACTAGTCGCCACTAGTTCTTACTTACCACTTAACGATAAGCGTATCATAAATCCCGACTATCTGAGTACGGGTTAAGGGGCAAATCTCTTAGGGGTGCTCTCCGAACCGGTGTCACCTAAGAGTACAAAATGGTACCGATGTCACATGAGTTCTATGGAGGTGCTCGGCCGAACCGGTGTCATCCTAGAACCCATCTTAGTACCTTAATTTTCAAAATCTCTTTAAGTCCCCAAATTTGCCAGAAATTCGGCCAAAACGGTCATTACACCGAAGTTTCCTTCCAAATGTGTCCGAAATTCGGGGGCCAAAACGGTCATTACACGGAATTTCCTTCCAAATTTGCTTTATGCCACATAAACATATAACCTCATAAATTCCTCATATGAATAACATCATCATCATTAGCATACTTCATGCATCATCATACATCATTCAAACGCTTACCCTCACGGTAGCTTATGCTTTGACCCTTACGGGTCTTAATCTTGAGATATAGCTCTCTAATATCCGTCGCTCATATTTTTATGCCCCTAAGGCTCATATTAAACATCATTCTTCATTCTCATGTTCATACTTAAATCTGAATAGCATAGGACAGAATCTCTAACTCGCTTTTACTGGGTTCTAGAACTTACGCTTTAGACCCTTTCTGCTCCGCCTTCGCCTGAGGCGCTATACATTAAATCTAAATCAATTATGAGACATTCCTATGCTTAAGGACTAATTATTAATCATGTTTATCATGTTGTAAGGGTGCTGGACAGATTCCAGAAAATTAAATGTTCTAAGAGTTCTACATTTGCATTTTTACGGTTTTCTAGCTACTAGTTTCCCCATAGGTGATAGAATTCGATTCTAACTCAAATGATACCAAGTTTTTCATGTCTAAACAATCTAAATCTGATTATGTTCCCATTAAAACAGTTTGGATTGGTTCCATAAACAAATGGGTCAAAACTATGTTAAATTCTAGCTTTACGGTATTTCTAGTTAGCTAGTTTCTTACCTATCATGCATAGGTTCGCTTCTACATCATCACATGATATTTTCACACATTCCAACGCATTAAAACATCATCATACAGCATCACATTCATCACATCAGAACCGAAAACATCTTGCCTCAATAAGAGAATTAAATTGACATTTCTAGGTACATAAGTTAACTAGTTTCTCTTGGAATCAATTTAGAATTTCTAAAACTCTTTGCAAAACATTTTAATTCATCAAGAGGCTAAGTGAAGCCTTAGGTCACTGACCAAAACATATTCCATCCCCTAAAAGAGATTGGAATCACAACTTATAACGACATAACCTTATAAAGAATTGTCAAACTTTAAGGAAAACTCAAAACATAGGCTATTGGTCCTAGTAGCTAGATGAAAACTCATTGCAAGTCCATCTTCACTACTTGGTCGAAAAACATACATTCAAAGTATGGTTTACATTAAACTTTAACTTGGAATGAAATGGGCAAGTCTTTGAGCTCTAGGTTCTTAAGTTACGGCATAAACTAAACGTGCTCATGCTCTTCATTTTTAATCTTGCTTTCAAGGTAAAGTGATGACTTGAAATTAAATATGCAAGGCATAATTTAAACGTGTAAACTCGAAAGTAAATATGCTAAGCATAATCTTAAACGCAAGCTTGAAAGTAAAGATGCAAGATTCAATTCCTTATTTTAGTGCTCTTGGCCCAACAACAATCGACTTTAAGGCCGAAATAGATAGGCATTCGAGAAATTAATTAGGTGATAATGCAAGTTCAATTCTTTATTTTAGTGCTCTAGGCCCAACAACAATCGACTTTAAGGCCGAAATAGAAAGGCTTTGAGAATTAAGTTAAGTGATGATACAAGTTCCATTTTAATCTTTATGTTCTTAGGTGATGGCTTGAAAGTAAAGATGCATAGCAAGAATGTAAATATGAATGCAAGCATAAAATAAATTATGCAAGTTCATTTTATCTTTCTAGAGCTCTTAACAAGACTTTAAAGGAACTTAAACCTCAACCCAAACTCATCAAACCAAGACAAGGTAAAAGTCTAGAGTTCTTAGAACTCAACATAACATATTTAAAAATCAAACATCTAGCATGAAAAGGAAAAGGTAATGGCCGAAACTTCAAGGAAAGAAAAGAAATGTTTGAAACTCTAGAATCCATGATCTTGGTGATATACAAACTCCAACATCATGAGACCTCATCATTGAGTCATTAGAACCGTTTTGAAACAACATCAAAGTTAAGGTTCTCAAAAGTTCAAGAAAGGAAAATCTAGAAACACTTTTGCTCAAGAACAAAAATCAAGCTCTAGAGTTTGTTTCAAGTGATGAACATCATCATGAAACTCTCATCATCAAGCTCTCATTCCTTTGTTCTCCAAGGCCCATGGCCGAAAATGAAAAGGTAAAGGGAAGAAAAAGAAGTTCTAAAAAGAATCAAGAGAAACTATGAACTTTAAGCTTAGAACAAGAACTTTAAAGAAAGAACACATGAAAGAAAATCCCTACTTGGTGTGATGAACTTGAAGATGGAAGAAGAAGATGAAGATGATGAAGAACTTGAAGAACTCCAAGAACTTGAAGAACACAAAGACTTTGAGAGAAAAAGAAAAGCTTTGAGTGTTTCCTAAACTTAGCAAATGATCTAAAAGTGGTGCAAGCTCCTCAAGGCATTCTATTTATAGAGAAATGAAACAAATGGAGGGAGCTCATGGAGGAGAAGGTTTCGCCGATGAGGGTGCAGATTGGAGGCTCTCCATGAGTTCCATGAGGTGAGATAATGTGTTCTTGAGGTATGGTGAGGTATGGTTCAAAGCATGGTGAGGTATGGCTCAAGGTATGGCTCAAGCATGGCTCTTTGAGTGAGAGAACAATTTAATATGTGTCAAATGGGGAGCATGTGGCCCAAAATGCATCAGCCCATGGGGAGGATTAGTTTGCATTTTAATTGTGGTTTAGAGTTGTGTTTAGGTGTATCTTTGATTATGCTTAAGATTAGGAATTTGTAAGAAGGTGTTTAGGTAAGGTAAATGGGTAATTAAGGTGGTCTAGACATAATTAAGGAGTGGTCTTGCACCATTAGAGAGTTAAATCCTCAATTTAGAGTTTAAACAACTCTAGACACATTTCCTTGATTTAAGGAAATGGAGAGAGAAAACACTATTCAAGATTCCAAGACTAGGAATCTTGAGTTCTAAAAAGGATTTTAGTTTAATCTAAGCAATTTTAGGTTCTAATTAACTTTAATAAATTATTTTGACTCTAGATTAATTAAGGAAATAAATTAATCTTCGTTTAGAGCCTAATATTGCTTAGGTTTGCTTAATTACGCCATTAAGCTTAAAAACACTATTCCAGGGCAAAATCGTAATTTTGCACTAAAACTGCCCTGACCACCGGGCTTGAACAGAGACCTCTAGACACATGAAAACATGTTTTTAAACCTCTGGGAAAGTTCCGGGCTCAAACGGCACCTTTACCCGCCAGAAAAACGCTTATAGGGTATTTTGGTCATTTTGACCAAATCATGAAAACGAAATTTTCGCTCCGAAAGCATTCAAAGGCCATTCAATCCCCTTCAAACATTGAGTTGACCCTTCGAGGATGACCGAGTTGGTTACCCTCGAGTTCGGTCAGAAATGACCTCAGGGGCATTTTGGTCATTTTCTGACGTAAAAATCGGTGTTACATTACTCCCTCCTAAAAAGAATTTCGCCCTCGAAATTGCTACCTTAGAAAAGCTCGGGATACTTGTCTTGCATTTCGACTCTTGCTCCCATGTAAGCTCTTCGATTTGTCGCGTCCCATGCTACCTTTACCAATGGAATGCAGACCTTGTTCCTCACCGCTTGACTCATGGTCCACGATTCTCGTAGGGGAAGATTGAAAGTTAGGTCGCCCCTTAACTGAACATGCTCGCTCTAAAAACGTGGCTAGGTCGGACTCATACTTCCTTAGCCGAGAGACGTGAAAGACGCTATGGAGATTAGAAAGATTAGGGGTAAGGCTATTTTGTAGGCAACTGCTCCTATCCTTTGAAGAATTTGGAAGGGACCAAGGAATCTGGGGCTCAACTTTTTGACTTTCATGGCCCTCCCTATGCCTCGTAGTGGGGTAATCCTAAGGAACACATGTTCTCCTCCTCGAACTCCAAGGGCTTGCGCCGCTTGTCCGCATAGCTCTTTGTCTACTTTGAGCAAAGAGCATCCTATCCCTGATCCTCTTGATTTGTTCCGTTGTTTCCCTCACTACATCGGGTCCTAAGACACTTTGCTCCCAGCTCGTACCAACACAAAGGTGATTGGCACTTCCTTCCATACAATGCCTCAGACGGTGCCATATCGATGCTTTGCGTGATAACTATTGTTATACGCAAACTCGATCAAAGGCAAGTACCTATCCCAACTTCCCCTTTGGTCTAACACACAGGCTCTTAGCATATCCTCTAGGGTTTGGATCGTCCTTTCAGATTGTCCGTCTGTTTGTGGGTGGTAAGCAGTGCTCAAGCATAGCTTTGAACCAAACGCCGTTTGGTAGGCTCCCCAAAAACGCGACGTAAACCGCGGATCTCTATCCGAGATTATCGCCGACGGTACTCCATGCAATCTTACGATCTCTTGGATGTATAACTGAGCCAATTTATCTAAAGAGTACGTCACTCTAATAGGTAGAAAGTGTGCCGACTTGGTTAGTCGATCCACCATCACCCATATAGCATCATGGCTAGCTTATGCCTTAGGCAATCCCGTCACGAAATCCATAGATATGCTCCCACTTCCATTCGGGATTGACAGGTTGCAACAAACTCTGAAGGTTTTTGGTGCTCGATTTTCACTTTCTGACATACCAAGCACTTACTAACCCACGCGACTACATCCTTTTTCATTCCGGGCCACCAAAACATCTTCTTCAAATCTTGGTACATCTTGGTAACACCGGGATGAATGGTGAAATAGCCTTTGTGAGCCTCCTCCAAGATCTTCTCTCGGAGGTCACCATCTTGGGTACGCAGATCCTTCCCTCAAATCTCCATATCCAATCCTCACCTCTTTCAAACCTTTTAACTTTCCCGCCTTAACAAAGATCTATGATCTCTTCGAACTCCTCATTCTCTCAAGCAGCTAACATGATTCTCGCTTAAATCCACTTGTCACACTAAGATAGCACATTTTTATTCCTTTATCGGCTGACATCCCTAGATTCATATCCCTAAACTTCTCTATCAACTCAACTTCTTTGATCATCATGTGGGACAGTGTAACGACTTTCGGCTCAAGGCATCGGCGACTACATTAGCCTTGCAGGGGTGGTAACTTAAACCGAAATCGTAGTCCTTGAGGAATTCCATCCACCTTCTTTGCCTCATATTTAACTCCTTTTGATCAAAGAGGTACTTGAGACTCTTATGATCGGAGAAAACCTCAAACCTTACACCATACAAATGGTGTCTCCACATGTTTAACCCAAACACTACGGCAAATAACTCTACCTCATAGGGGGCGTAGTTAGCCTCGTGAGGCTTGAGTTGTGCGGATGGATAGGCTACCACTTGCGTATTTTGCATCAACACACACCCTAGTCCTTTTCGAAGCATCACAATATACCTCGAAGGGTACATTGGGGCTAGGTAAGACTAAGACTGGGTCGTGGTTAACCTTTCCTTAAGCTCTTGGAAACTCTTCTCACATTCGGGCTCCACTCAAACGGGCATTCTTACTAGTGAGCTTGGTCAAGGGTAGGGGTAACTGGGAAAATCCTTTGATAAACCTACGGTAGTACGGTGCTAAACCCAAAAAGCTCCGTATTTCTGTTACGGTGGTTGGTCTATCCCAATTCATTACGGCTTCTACCTTACTAGGGTCAACGGCTATACCTCCTTTTGACACAACGTGCCCTAAAAACTTGACCTCCTCCAACCAAAATTCACACTTAGAGAGTTTTGCATATAGCTTTTTCTCCTTCAAAATCTCCAAAACTATCCTTAAATGACGCTCATGCTCCTCGTGGGTCTTCAATAGATGAGTATATCATCTATAAAAACGACTACTTAATTGATCTAAATAGGGTCTAAAGATCCTATTCATGTAATCCATAAACACCGCAGAGCATTTGTCAACCCAAAAGACATCACCGCGAACTCAAAGTGTCCATACCGAGTTCTAAAGGCGGTCTTTGGTATATCTTGATCTCTCACTCTAATTTGGTGGTATCCTGACCTTAGGTCGATCTTGGAAAACACTACCGCCCCTCTCAATTGGTCCATGAGATCATCAATCCTAGGCAAAGGGTATTTGTTTTTCACTGTCACACGATTTAATTGCCTATAATCTATGCACAACCTCATACTCCCGTCCTTCTTTTTCACAAACAAGACCTGGCTCCCATGGTGAAGCACTAGGTCTTATGAAGCTTTTCTCTAAAAGTTCCTCTAGTTGGGTTTTAAGCTGGGGTAGTTCTAGGGGTGACATTCAATAGGGGCAATGGAGATTGGTGCCGCTCCAGGAACTAACTCAATGGAGAACTCGACTTCTCGCCGGGAGGGAACTCTGTATATCTTCCTGAAACACCTCGGGATAGTTTCTCACTATAGGTATATTCTCTAAATTCTCGTCAAAGTGTTCCTCGCTAGCCACTAGGGCAACATATCCCATAGTCTTTTTCCCACTACAGAGCACCTGTACGGCATTGAGATAGAGTTTCAAAGGTTGACTTATTTCACTAGCGGGAGAAGGAAAGACGACTGTTTTGGTGTCACAGTCTAACAATACACGGTTGGCGTGAAGCCAATCCATGCCAAGAACTATTCCTATACCTTTCATGGGTAAACAAATTAAATCCACAACATATGATCTATTTTCTGTGGTGAGGTGACAATTTAGGCAACAATAACAAGTATTCACAGGATGATTTGTGGGGGTAGAGACAATAAGATCAAAAGGAAGTTTGGAAGTTTTCAAATTTAGAGCCTCGACACTAGCATATGAAATAAAAGAATGTGTTGCACCAGAGTCATATAGCACAGTTAAGGTTCTACCATCTATTTCGCACTTACCTTCTATGAGACCGTTGGATGTGTCCGCCTCGACTACATTGAGGGTGAAGACCCTCCCTTGGTGTTGCGGCCGGGAATTCTGGCTTGCTGGCCCCCCATTAGTGCAGTTGCTGGCGTAGTGGCCAGGCTTTCCGCATCGGAAGCAGATATTCTGCCCCGCTAGGCAGGGATGGTTGCCATGATCCTTCCCGCACTTGGGACATAGCACGGCTGGGATAGCTTGGGCGGGGGTTCCTTGAGGCGTCCTGTTCTTAGTCCCACTTGACCCTCCTTGGTTGTTTCGGGGGCCGCCCGACCCTCCTTGTCGTTGTTGTTGTGGTTGTTGCGTTGTTGTTGTTGTTCGAATTGTGGTCGGTATGATTGCTTGGGTTGTTGGTGGAAGGGGTTCTTTGTTGTTGTTGTGGTCTGAATCGTTGGTTTGGTAGGGATTATAGTGATTTCGGGATTGGTTTGGATATTGGGGCTTGAATTTTGGGGCTTGAGGTGCTAGCCCCTTGTTCCGTGGTGCCTCTTGCAGCATTGATTTTCTTCTGTCCCTCTTCCATGATCCCAAGCACTTGTTGACTAGGGTTGGAAAGTCCCTAATCTCCATGTGCGCTACAAGATAGTTGAGCTCACGTTAGTCCGCCTCATACTTGACGCACTTCCACACCTCGTCGGGGTTTCCTTGAAACACCCTAGAGAACTTAATCAGCTCCTCGAATTTCGCCGTGTACTGGGCGACAGTAGACCCTCCTTGAGTCAGTTGCATGAACTCAATATCTTTCGCTCCTCACGGACTCCGAAGTACTTCTCGTGAGAAGTAGGTCTTGAATAGCTCCCAGCTGACAAAGCAGCATTCGAAGCTTCTAGCAGTCTTGGTGCCGTGCCACCACCGTAACTCATCCGACTCCATCATATAAGCAAATGGGTGACCTTTTGCTCCTCCGAGCAAGCCACCACGGAGTAGATCTTCTCCATGTTTTTGATCCACTCGTCAGCTTGGTCGGGGTCCATGGCTCCTCGGAAGGTGGGCGGGTTCGCCTTGCGAAACTCACCAAACCTTGCTTGCTCGATCATTTCGGTAGTAGGGGGAGCACGTCCGGTGTTCCCTTGTTGGTTCATCCTCTCGAACATTCGTTCCATGGCTCTTGCCATGTCACGAACAAAGCGACAACAGTGGCATCGCTTTGGTCCCCCTCGGTCGGGGTCCTAGGTTGTCTCCTTGGTGCCATTGGTCCCTAGACACATGAGACAATAAACACTGAGGTGATCAGGCTCAATATTCCATGTAAAATGAGCTAGTTACCATGGCGCGCGCAAGTAGACAAGGGTCATGAACTCCTACCCTATAGCTTATCTCTAGTTAAGCTCTACGCATGACATAGCTATCGTACTACGCTTTAGAAAGCATAGTCACCCAATCCTCAGGCTCCATGAGAATCGAATCGCTCGATACCATAATGTAACATCCTAATTTTTAACCCAATACTCTAGAACATATTTAGGTTAATCATTAGTCTGTTACTTCATAGTTCTCATTTAACTTTGAATTACTTAGCGGAAAATACGGGTAATTTTTTTTTTGAAATAAAAGTGAGAGCCGTGATGCGATAAGTCAGAAACCATGCAAAGTAAAACAATCGTCTCACAATCATCATAACGTAAGGCACATCATGAACATCACGAATATAATCTCATATATATATAACTTGCCCACTTATAAGTGTGGGACTTAATTCAAGACAAGGGAAATACATGAAAAGAAATACAACATAAAACGTAAACATAATCTACTCCCTACCCGAAAGTGCATCTAATAGGATAACCTCTAAACAAAAGAAAGTTTATCCCTATCTATGTGGTGTGTGCTCTAACTCGGCCATCCTCGACCTCCCATCAAGCGACCATCTCGTGATCGAGGCAGATATCCGAAACCGAGCGAGCTCCTCGGGCGTGAAAAGGCGGAGTGGGGATCGAATATGACTCCCGCAGTATGGCCGCATCTCCGGCCGTCGTGGCACGCCGGCTGAGTCACGGTGGGCTCGCTATCCTCTCCAAAGTCCATAGGTATGGAGGGGGAAGACCCCTCGAGGGTATCGGGGTGGCCGAATCTTCGGAAGGATCCATCTCCGAGAAGGACGATGGGCAGCGGCACATACTCTGGTAGTCTCGAACGGCGGATGCGGAAGGTGGAGTACGGCGTAGCCTCTCCTCTCGAGGGACGTGGCGCTCGAACACTAGGTCGTCACCAAAAGGTGAGACGGGGAGAAACGATGGGAATGTACAGGGGAGTGAAGGGTCGACCCATGAACATGAATACTCTAATCGTGCATCGACCCACAAAATGGAATGACCCGTGGTCCGGTCATGGTGCACCTCCCATGTCGGGCGTGTCCACGAACACCACGAACGCCGCCATCTCAAGACGTGACGGAAAGAAAGAGGTAGAGAGTGAGAATCTTGCTAAAGAATCTCAGAGGGCCTCCTACTACCTAGGTGTCGCTATCTACGCCCTCAGAACCTTGGGTTTAATTATATGAAATGACCGAACATGCATTTAGTTCATTTTAAACTTCAAAAATATACTTTAGCCAAGGTCCGTTCATTTTAGGATGATCTTAATGTCATGAATGCAACATAATGGAAAATGTATGCATGGCACTACCTAATGCACATACATAAAACATAACATCAAGCATCATCATCATTGGTGGCATAAAGTGGCAATAGTAACATTCATATGGGACAAAACATAGTGACATAATCATAATCATGAACTTTTCTTCCTCATGGGCCACCCTAAAAGACAATCGAATGGGGTGCTCGGCCAACCGGTGTCACCCGTAACGTGTCATACATCTAGGTTATGAGCTCATACCTTAACTAGTCGCCACTAGTTCTTACTTACCACTTAACGATAAGCGTATCATAAATCCGACTATCCGAGTACGGGTTAGGGGCAAATCTCTTAGGGGTGCTCGGCCAACCGTGTCACCTAAGAGTACAAAATGGTACCGATGTCACATGAGTTCTATGGAGGTGCTCGGCCGAACCGGTGTCATCCTAGAACCCATCTTAGTACCTTAATTTTCAAAATCTCTTTAAGTCCCCAAATTTGCCGAAATTCGCGCCAAAACGGTCATTACACCGAAGTTTCTTCCAAATTTGTCGGAAATTCGGCCAAAACGGTCATTACATCAATTTCCTTCCAAATTTGCTTTATGCCACATAAACATATAACCTCATAAATTCCTCATATGAATAACATCATCATCATTAGCATACTTCATGCATCATCATACATCATTCAAACGCTTACCCTCACGGTAGCTTATGCTTTGACCCTTACCGGTCTTAATCTTGAGATATAGCTCTCTAATATCCGTCGCTCATATTTTTATGCCCCTAAGGCTCATATTAAACATCATTCTTCATTCTCATGTTCATACTTAAATCTGAATAGCATAGGACAGAATCTCTAACTCGTTTTTACGGGGTTCTAGAACTTACGTTTTAGACCCTTTCTCGGTTCCGCCTTCGCCTGAGGCGCTATACATTAAATCTAAATCAATTATGAGACATTCCTATGCTTAAGGACTAATTATTAATCATGTTTATCATGTTGTAAGGGTGCTGGACAGATTCCAGAAAATTAAATGTTCTAAGAGTTCTACATTTGCATTTTTACGGTTTTCTAGCTACTAGTTTCCCCATAGGTGATAGAATTCGATTCTAACTCAAATGATACCAAGTTTTTCATGTCTAAACAATCTAAATCTGATTATGTTCCCATTAAAACAGTTTGGATTGGTTCCATAAACAAATGGGTCAAAACTATGTTAAATTCTAGCTTTACGGTATTTCTAGTTAGCTAGTTTCTTACCTATCATGCATAGGTTCGCTTCTACATCATCACATGATATTTTCACACATTCCAACGCATTAAAACATCATCATACAGCATCACATTCATCACATCAGAACCGAAAACATCTTGCCTCAATAAGAGAATTAAATTGACATTTCTAGGTACATAAGTTAACTAGTTTCTCTTGGAATCAATTTAGAATTTCTAAAACTCTTTGCAAAACATTTTAATTCATCAAGAGGCTAAGTGAAGCCTTAGGTCACTGACCAAAACATATTCCATCCCCTAAAAGAGATTGGAATCACAACTTATAACGACATAACCTTATAAAGAATTGTCAAACTTTAAGGAAAACTCAAAACATAGGCTATTGGTCCTAGTAGCTAGATGAAAACTCATTGCAAGTCCATCTTCACTACTTGGCCGAAAAACATACATTCAAAGTATGGTTTACATTAAACTTTAACTTGGAATGAAATGGGCAAGTCTTTGAGCTCTAGGTTCTTAAGTTACAGCATAAACTAAACGTGCTCATGCTCTTTCATTTTTAATCTTGCTTTCAAGGTAAAGTGATGACTTGAAATTAAATATGCAAGGCATAATTTAAACGTGTAAACTCGAAAGTAAATATGCGAAGCATAATCTTAAACGTGCAAGCTTGAAAGTAAAGATGCAAGATTCAATTCCTTATTTTAGTGCTCTTGGCCCAACAACAATCGACTTTAAGGCCGAAATAGATAGGCATTCGAGAAATTAATTAGGTGATAATGCAAGTTCAATTCTTTATTTTAGTGCTCTAGGCCCAACAACAATCGACTTTAAGGCCGAAATAGAAAGGCTTTGAGAATTAAGTTAAGTGATGATACAAGTTCCATTTTAATCTTTATGTTCTTAGGTGATGGCTTGAAAGTAAAGATGCATAGCAAGAATGTAAATATGAATGCAAGCATAAAATAAATTATGCAAGTTCATTTTATCTTTCTAGAGCTCTTAACAAGACTTTAAAGGAACTTAAACCTCAACCCAAACTCATCAAACCAAGACAAGGTAAAAGTCTAGAGTTCTTAGAACTCAACATAACATATTTAAAAATCAAACATCTAGCATGAAAAGGAAAAGGTAATGGCCGAAACTTCAAGGAAAGAAAAGAAATGTTTGAAACTCTAGAATCCATGATCTTGGTGATATACAAACTCCAACATCATGAGACCTCATCATTGAGTCATTAGAACCGCTTTGAAACAACATCAAAGTTAAGGTTCTCAAAAGTTCAAGAAAGGAAAATCTAGAAACACTTTTGCTCAAGAACAAAAATCAAGCTCTAGAGTTTGTTTCAAGTGATGAACATCATCATGAAACTCTCATCATCAAGCTCTCATTCCTTTGTTCTCCAAGGCCCATGGCCGAAAATGAAAAGGTAAAGGGAAGAAAAAGAAGTTCTAAAAAGAATCAAGAGAAACTATGAACTTTAAGCTTAGAACAAGAACTTTAAAGAAAGAACACATGAAAGAAAATCCCTACTTGGTGTGATGAACTTGAAGATGGAAGAAGAAGATGAAGATGATGAAGAACTTGAAGAACTCCAAGAACTTGAAGAACACAAAGACTTTGAGAGAAAAAGAAAAGCTTTGAGTGTTTCCTAAACTTAGCAAATGATCTAAAAGTGGTGCAAGCTCCTCAAGGCATTCTATTTATAGAGAAATGAAACAAATGGAGGGAGCTCATGGAGGAGAAGGTTTCGGCCATGAGGGTGCAGATTGGAGGCTCTCCATGAGTTCCATGAGGTGAGATAATGTGTTCTTGAGGTATGGTGAGGTATGGTTCAAAGCATGGTGAGGTATGGCTCAAGGTATGGCTCAAGCATGGCTCTTTGAGTGAGAGAACAATTTAATATGTGTCAAATGGGGAGCATGTGACCGAAAATGCATCAGCCCATGGGGAGGATTAGTTTGCATTTTAATTGTGGTTTAGAGTTGTGTTTAGGTGTATCTTTGATTATGCTTAAGATTAGGAATTTGTAAGAAGGTGTTTAGGTAAGGTAAATGGGTAATTAAGGTGGTCTAGACATAATTAAGGAGTGGTCTTGCACCATTAGAGAGTTAAATCCTCAATTTAGAGTTTAAACAACTCTAGACACATTTCCTTGATTTAAGGAAATGGAGAGAGAAAACACTATTCAAGATTCCAAGACTAGGAATCTTGAGTTCTAAAAAGGATTTAAGTTTAATCTAAGCAATTTTAGGTTCTAATTAACTTTAATAAATTATTTTGACTCTAGATTAATTAAGGAAATAAATTAATCTTCGCTAGAGCCTAATATTGCTTAGGTTTGCTTAATTACGCTATTAAGCTTAAAAACACTATTCCAGGGGCAAAATCGTAATTTTGCACTAAAACTGCCCGGGACCACCGGGGCTTGAACAGAGACCTCTAGACACATGAAAACATGTTTTTAAACCTCTGGGGAAAGTTCCGGGCTCAAACGGCACCTTTACCCGTAAAAACGCTTATAGGGTATTTTGGTCATTTTGACTAAATCAGCTGAAACGAAATTTTCGCTTCCAAAGCATTCAAAGGCCATTCAATCCCTTCAAACATTGAGTTGACCTTCGAGGATGACCGAGTTGGTTACCCTCGAGTTGAATTAGGAAATGACCTCAGGGGCATTTTGGTCATTTCCCTCGGACAGAAAAATCGGGGTGTTACAATTAGTCACTTTCCCCCCAAAATTTCAAAAGAATGATATTTTATGTAGTTAATCACATTGTCCATCAAAGCCACCCTAAGACCTAAAACCTATGACACCATGAATGACAACACAAGAGATATTTTTCCTTATTCTTCCTCAATAAGTTTCGGCCACTTCTTCCTTCCCTTGACTCCTTCATGATTCATTTGCCTATAAATACACAACACCACACAACTTCACTCCTTTGCTTACTTCTTGCAAAATCATTAAAAGTCTCAAGCTTTCTTACTTCCTTTCTCTCAAGCTTCCAAGAGTTCTTCAAGCTCAAGTTCTTCCTCTCCTTTTCAAAAACCACAAGGTAGGGAATCTTTCTAAATATGTCTTTGATTTCTATGTTGAATCTTATTGGGAAATGGTGAAAGGTGGAACCTCCATGTTGCTTTTCATTTTCGATTTCTTCCTTTTCTTTTCTTTGATTTTCGGCCTCAAGGCCTTGAGCATGATAGCTTGATGATGAGTGCTCTCTAGAGGTGACTATGAGTTCATCTCACATGAGACCTCTAAAGCTTGAGATTTTTCTTGAGAAAAGTTTCATCTTTTACAAGTTTAGTGGGACATGAGGTTATGTTTCTCTTGAACATTTGGAACTTTCCCTTTTCTTCTTTAATGTTTCGGCCATGAGGGCCTTAACCCATGAGAAAAATGAAAGCTTGATGATGAGGTTGTCATGATGGTGCTTGTCACTCAACAACCTCTAAAGCTTGAAATTTTTAAGGAAAGTTACATCCTTTTTTCAAGTTTGACAAAGAAAGGAGTTTATGTCTCTTGAACTCTTTTGGACTTCACTTTTTCCTTCCATGTTTTCGGCCATGTAGGCTTCTAAGACTTGGAAAAATGAAAGCTTGATGATGAGTGTTTCATGTTGATGCTTGTCATATGAACAAACTCTAAAGCTTGAAACTTTGACCCTAAAACAAGCATGGCTTTGGTTTTGCTTTCTTCTCTAGCATGAACTTTGAGTAAACGTTGGTTTTGAAGGGAGCTATGTACTCAATGATGAGGACTTGGGATGTTGATGTCTTAGATCATCAAGATCTTGGTCCCTAGAGTTTAAAAATGGTTCATTCTCCATGATGGGGATTCAGCCACTTCCAAGTTCTTTAAGGGTATAATTTATTTTGAGTATTCTGGCACTAGTAGTTTCCTTTTCTTGTGAGGATGAGGTTTGGGTTGGAACTATGTTCCTTGTTAAAGTCTTGCAAGAGCTCTAGACAAGATCTAAAAGTAACTTGCATCCACATTTATTTTATGCTTTGCATAGCACGTTTATTTTCTATGCTATCACTAAACCCCAAGATAAGGAATGAACTTGCATAATGCACGTTTAAATTCCAAGCTTTGCATTTCATGTTATATTTCAAGTCATCACTAAACTCAAAGATTAATAATGAAGGTGCATCTCATATTTATTTTGAGTTATCACTTTACTTTCTAATGGACTATAAAAATGGAATGCATAGCACGTTTACTTTTATGCCATCACCTAAATGACTAGAGCTCAAAGACTTGCCCATTTCATCTTGAGAAAAGTTAAATCAAGAAGGTATCTTCTTGAAATGCATTCGGCCATGTGATGATGAAAGCTCTAGGATGAGTTTTTCATTAGTTACAAAAGCCTATAGTTTATGTTTTAAGTTTTTCCTAAACATAAGTGACATTTAAAAGTATTTTTGAGTATGTTCTTATATTTAGGATTTCAACCATGAGTAAAATTAAAGAGTTGCTGCCCCATGTATTTTATGAAAGTTCTTGACAAGTTAAATTGATTTCCAAGGTATTTTTGAAGTCCTAAAATTGTTCCAAGAGAAACTAGCTACCTATGTATATGAAAAAGAAAGGTTACACATGATTTGATGACTTTGAGGTTTCGGTTCTGCCTTGCTCATTTCCAGCACCTTAAATCATGTTTTGGGTGGTCTAAATATGTTTAAATACCTTGCCAAGTATATGATAATTGTTCTAGACATTTTGGAGCATGCATAGTTACTTTAATTGCTTGAAATGTGAATTCTAGAACCCCATGGGTACAGAAAATATGAATTCTGTCCAGATTGATTAACATCCATAGAATCACATTATATGATGTCTAGATCAGTAAAAGTGACTCATAATTGGCTTAGGTATTAATTGTTGCATCATAGAAAAAGTCGGATGTGAGAAAGGGTTTAAAACGCATCTTTTAGAACATTGTAATTCATCCTAGTTTAGCTTGCTGTCAATGCTGTCCAGCCATAATGAATTAGGTTTTAGAACTTAATAAATTATGGTAATGAGGTTAATCAATCCCTTAGAGGTATAAGAAAATAATTTGAAAGTTTGAGGTTACCCAATTAGGGGTTTTCACTCTTAAGGGAAAGGTTTAAGCATTACTTTATGGATGATGAATTGGTGTTTACCTCATGACTTATATGATGCCATGTGAACTATGCCATGTGAACTATTATTCCTAAATGATAGTTTTATTGCATGTGATTGTTCTTCAAGAACTTAGAGATGCCTATGTTGTAATCGTTGATACTTGACATGTATGAACTAAGTGGCTTCTCAATAAACATGCTAAGACTTAAGGTGACTTAAACTATGAGAAAATGATCCTTGAACCACCAAGTTAAGGGTGGGGATAAGGTGATTCTAGCCCCCCTAGACCCGTACTTTAAGTCGGGACCTTTAACTTATCAAAAGGGATAAGTCCATGTGCTAGTGACGACTAGCAAGGTATGAGCTCATAACCTAGAATTTTCTCCACAGGGAAATCAGTTAGGGTGGCCCCAGGAAAATAATAATGATGTTTTAATGTCACCTCAAGTAACCAAGATATGTACCATGTACCATGTTCCATGAACTATGATTCTATGCACCATGATTATATGAGTTTATGTGCCCATGATATAAGAAACCATGATTATATGAGTCTATGTACTATGCCCCATGATATGAGAAACATGAATTTATGAGTTTATGTGCTATGACCCATGATATAGGAACCCATGATTTATGATTAATGTACCATGACTTATGATCCATGTTTTATGACTTATAGACTATGTAACCAAGAGGTTTTCATAATCAAAAGGAACGGGCCTCGGAGGTTAATGTTTGTGAACTTCATAAATGAACTATTATATGCCCACGATTTTTACTAAGAAACTGAGGTCCCTGGAGACGTATATGATGACACTTAGATATAAGGAAAAACCCTCTCGAAGTTTCTTTAGTAAGAAATCTTACTCCATCTATCTCTTTCTTTCCGTTACGTCTCTAGATTCGGATGACAACGTTCGTACTCTACGTTGAGACACCTACGTGGGAGTATCACTTCGATCCGGAGCACGGATCGTACCATTTTGAAGGCCGCTGCACTGTTCGTGTCTTTATGTTTCCCGGACGGCCTTTCGCCCATCCTGTAGATAGCTACCTCTTCTCCCCAATGTCGCCTTATGGGGATGATATGGTTTTTGAGCGTGCACGTACACGCAACGAGAGGATCCTCCGAACGCATAATCGCAGTTCGGGAGTCAGACGAGCACGCATCAGCCGCAAAGATTCAAGGAGGACCTCTCTGAGGATCCGCCCATCCACATGTATAGAGAAGACTGCCTTTACCCTCGCGGATGCCGGAAGGTAGCGAGGAGGCGGTTAACCAGCCACGGAGGGCTCGGATGCCTGAGAGGCGACCCCAACACGGAGGACGTGTCCGAGTGCCCACTCCTGACGCGCCGCTGCGTGGATCGGCTATGTCCCACCTTACCCGTGACTGTAGCCGTATAGTTTAGAGGGTAGTCCCTAGTGCACACACAACATGTAGTTAGGATGAACCTTCTTTTGTGTTAAGGTTATCCACCTTAAATGCACTTGGGCATGGGTACTCTTCTGCATGTATCATTTATGTTTCGTTGTATTTCCTACATTTTAGTTGGGTTGTATCCTATGTATTGAACAAGCCCCACCATCATTGGTGGGCATTTTATGTTCTAATGTATGAGGTATTCCAGTTATGTGTTCATGATGCTGTGTATGGAGCCTTTCTATGTGTTATATTTCCGCACTTTACGTTATCGTTCGAATTACACTATACGCGGCTCATACTTTATCAAGGTTTTATTACAAAAAAAAATGGCTCGTACTTTCAGTAAGTAATTTCAAAGGTAATAGAACTAAAGCAAGAAGTAATGACTAATATTTGGCCTCAGTACATACTAGTAGTATTGGGTTGAATATTAGGGTGTTACAAAGTAGGCAAAGTTGTCAGAAACAAAGCAAGATTGGTTACACAAGGTTATAATTAGCAAGAGGGAATTGATTATGATGAAACCTTTGCATTACTAGCTCGGCTTGAAGCCATTAGAATGCTTTGCTTTTGCTGCCTATAAGGGATTTACTCTTTACCAAATGGATGTCAAGTCTACATTTCTAAATGGATTCCTCTATGAGGAGGTATATGTGATGCAGCGTCCTGGTTTTGAGAGTAAAAACCTTCCTAACCATGTATTCAAGCTAATGAAAGATCTTTATGGTCTAAAACAAGCCCCACAAACTTGATATGATAGATTGAGCACCTTCTTGCTTAGGAATAGGTTCAAGAAAGGTAATGTTGATACTACTCTTTTTACCCTTGAACAAGATAGTAAATTTCTGGTGGTTTGAATATATGTTGATGACATTATATTTGGTGCTTATTATTATTTTCTCTATGAAAAATTTTCAAAATTAATGCAGAATAAATTTGAGATAAGTATGATGGATGGACTCAAGTTCTTCCTGGGTTTGCAAATAAAACAGCAAAAGCAAAGGATCCTGATCTATCAAGAAAAATATATAAAAGAAGTATTGAAAAAGTTCAATATGGATCAAGCAAAACCAATGATTACCCCCATGCATCTATCTCAAATCATAGATGTAACATCCTAATTTTTAACCCAATACTCTAGAACATATTTAGGTTAATCATTAGTTTGTTACTTCATAGTTCTCATTTTTCCTTTGAAATACTTAGCGGAAAATACGGGTAAAATTTTTTTTGAAATAAAAAGTGAGAGCCGCGTGATGCGATAAGCGGTAAACCATGTATAGTAACACAAATGTCTCACAACATCATAACATAAGGCACACCATGAATAACACTGAATATCATCTCATATATATATATATATATATATATATATATATATATATATAACTTGCCCACTTGTAAGTGTGGGACTTAATTTAGTACAAGAGAAATACAAGGAAGGAAATACAACATAATCATAAACCTGAACTACTCTCCTACCCGAGTGCATCTAATGGGGTAACCTCTAAACAAAAGAAGGTTTATCCCCATCCAAGTGGTGTGTGCTCTAACCCGGGCCATCCACAGCCTCCTACTGGCGACTATCCCTCGAGCGTGGTACGTAACCAGGAAACTGAGCAAGCTCCTCCGGCGTGAAAAAGACTGGACGGGGCTCTGGTGACCTCCCGCAGCGTGGCCTCATCTCCGGTCGTCGTGCAAGCCTCGGCTGAGTCATGGAAGGCTCACTACCCTCCCCAAGGTCCATGGGTATGGTGGGGGAAGATCCCTCGAAGGGTACCTGGGTTGCCGAATCCTCGGAAGGATCCGTCTCCGAAAAAGACAACGGGCAACGGGGCACGTACTCGGGGTAGTCTCAAGCGGCGGACATGGATGGTGGGGTACGGCGAAGCCTCTCCTCTAGGGGACGTGCGCACTCGAACACCAGGTCATTGCCAAAAGGTGAGACGGGGGAGAAACGATGGGAATGTACAGGGGGAGTGAATGGTCGACCCATGAACATAAATATTCTAACCGTGCATCGACCCACAAAATGGAATGACCCGTGGTCCGGGTCATGGTGTACCTCCCATGCCGGCGTGTCCACGAACACTACGAACGTCGCCATCTGAAGACGTGACGGAAAGAAAGAGATAGAGGGAGTGAGAATCTTGCTAAAGAATCTCAGTAGGGCCTCCTACTACCTAGGTGTCATCATCTACGTCCTCAGGAACCTTGGGTTTAATTATACAAAATGACTGAACATACATTAAGTTCATTTTAAACTTTAAAATATACTTTAGCCAAGGTCCATTCATTTTAGGATGATCTTAATGTCATGAATACAACATAATAGAAGATGTATGCATGGCACTACCTAATGCACATACATAAAACATAACATCAAGTCTCATCAAACTTAGTGGCATAAAGTGGCAATAGAAACATTCATATGGGACAAACTTAGTGACATAATCATAATCATGAAACATCTCTTCCTCATGGGCCACCCTAAAAGACAATCGAACTGGGGGTGCTCGGCTGAACCGTTGTCACCCAGAACGTGTCACATATCTAGGTTATGAGCTCATACCTTAACTAGTCGTCACTAGTTCTTACTTACCACTTAACGATAAGCGTATCATAAATCATAAATCCCGACTATCTGAGTACGGGTTAGGGGGCAAAACTCTTAGGGTGCTCTAGAGGCAGGTGTCATCCTAGAACCCATCTTAGTACCTTAATTTTCAAAATCTCTTTAAGTCCCCAAATTTGTCGGAAATTAGGCACAACGTCATTACACCGAATTTCCTTCCAAATTTGCTTTATGCCACATAAACATATAACCTCATGAATTCCTCATATGAATAACATCATCATCATTTGCATACTACATGCGTCATCATAAAACATTCAAACGCTTACCCTTACGGTAGCTTATGCTTTGGCGCTTACGCGTCTTAATCTTGAGATATAGTTCTCTACATCCGTCGCTCATATCTTTATGCACCTAAGGGCTCATAATTAATCATCATTCCTAATCCTCATGTTCATACTTAAATCTGAAAAGCACAGGGCAGAATCTCTAACTTGTATTTACGGGGTTCTAGAACTTATGTTTTAGACCCTTTCTCTCAGTCTTCACTAAGGCGCTATATATTAAATCTAAATCAATTATGAGACATTCCTATGCTTAAGGATTAATTATTAATCATGTTTATCATGTTGTAAGGGTGCTGGACAGAATCTAGAAAATTAAATGTTCTAAGAGTTCTACACTTGCATTTTTACGGTTTTCTAGTTACTAGTTTCCCCATAGGTGCTAGAATTCAATTCTAATCCAAATGTTACCAAGTTTTTCATGTCTAAACAATCTAAATCTGATTATGTTCCCATTAAAACAGTTTGGATAAGTTCCAAAAACAAATGGGTTAAAACTATGTCAAATTCCAACTTTACGGTATTTCTAGTTAGCTAGTTTCTTACCTATCATGCATAGGATCGCTTCTACATCATCATATGATATTTTCACACATTCCAACACATCAAAACATCATTGTACAGCATCACACTCATCATATCAGAACCGAAAACATTTAACTTTAATAAGAGAGTTAAATTGACGTTTCTAGGTACATAAGTTAACTAGTTTCTCTTGGAATCAATCTAGAACTTCTAAAACTCTTTTCAAAACATTTTAATTCATCAAGAGGCTAAGAGAAGCCTTAGGTTACTGACCAAAACACATTCCATCCCCTAAAAGAGAATAAAATCACAACTTGTGATGACATAACCTTATAAAGTTTTGTAAAGCTTAAAGGAAAACTTAAAACATAGACTATTGGTCCTAGTAGCTAGATGAAAACTCATTGCAAGTCCATCATCACCTCTTGACCGAAAATATGCATTCAAAGAATGGTTCCACATTAAATTTTAACTTGGAATGAAATGGGCAAGTCTTTGAGCTCCAGGTTCTTAAGTTATGACATAAAATAAATGTGCTCATGCTCTTCATTTTCTTTAATCTTGCTTACAAAATAAAGTGATGACGTAAAATAAATATGCAAGGCACAAACTTAAACGTGCAAGCTCGAAAGTAAAATGCAAAGCATGAACTTAAACGTGCGAGCTTGAAAGTAAAATGCAAGGTTCAATTCTTTATTTTAGTGCTCTTGGCCCAACAACAATCGACTTTAAGGCCGAAATAGAAAGGCATTCGAGAGATTAATTAGGTGATAATGCAAGTTCAATTCTTTATTTTAGTGCTCTAGGCCCAACAACAATCGACTTTAAGGCCGAAATAGAAAAGCTTTGAGAATTAAATTAAGTGATGGTACAAGTTCCATTTTAATCTTTATGTTCTTAGGTGATAGCTTGAAAGTAAAGGTGCATAGCAAGAATGTAAATATGAATGCAAGCATAAAATAAATTATGCAAGTTCATTTTATCTTTCTAGAGCTCTTAACAAGACTTTAAAGGAACTCAACCTTAACCCAAACTCATTCAAACAAGGTAAAGTCAAGCCTAGAGTTCTTAGAACTCAACATAATATTTTTAGGAAATCAAACCATAAAGCTTAGAAAAATTAAGGAAATGGCCGAAATCTTCAAGAAGAAGAAGGAACATTTTAAAACTCTAGAGTTCATGATCTTGGTGATATATTAACACCAACATCATGAGTCCTCATCATTGAGTTCATAGAGCCATTTTAAAACATCATCAAAGCTAAAGTTCTCAAGAGTTCAAGAAAGGAAGAACTAAAAACATTTTTGTTCAAGAACAAAGATCAAGCTCTAGAGTTTGTTTCAAGTGATGAACATCATCATGAAACTCTCATCATCAAGCTCTCACTTCTTCATTCCCAACGGCCCATGGCCGAAACATAAAGAGGAAGGAGGAGAATAAAAGATGTTCTAAAAGGAATCAAGAGAAACTACTTAGACATCAAACTTGAAACAAGAACTTTAAAGAAGAGAATGCATGAAAGGAAATCCCTACTTGGTGTGATAAACTTGAAGATGGAAGAAGAAGATGAAGAAGATGAAGAACTTGAAGAACACTAGAACTTTGAGAGAAAAGGAAAAGCTTTGAGTGCTCCTAAACTTAGCAAATAATCTAAAAGTGGTGCAAGCTCCTCAAGGCATTCTATTTATAGAGAAATGAAACAAATGAAGTGTGTGTGTGGGCTGATGTGTTTCGGCCATGAGGGTGCAGAATGGAGGCATCCATGAGTTCCATGAGGTGAGATAATGTGGTCTTGAGGCATGGTGAGGTATGGCTCAAAGTATGGTGAGGTATGGTTCAAGGTATGGCCTCAAGCATGGTTCTTTGAGTGAGAAAACAAATCAACATGTGGTCAAATGGGGGAGAAGTGGCCGAAATGCATCAGCCAAGGGAGGAGAGTTTCTTACATTTTAATTGTGGTTTAGAGTTGTGTTTAGGTGTATCTTTGATTATGCTTAAGATTAGGAAGTTGTAAGAAAGTGTTTAGGTAAGGAAAATGGATAATTAGGGTGGTCTAGACATAATTAAGGAGTGGTCTTGCACCATTAGTGAGTTAGATCCTCAATTTAGAGTCTAAACAACTCTAGACACATTTCCTTGATTTAAGGAATTGGAAAGAGAAAACACTATTCAAGATTCCAAGACTAGGAATCTTGAGTTCTAAAAAGGGATTTAAGTTTAATCTAAGCAATTTTAGGTTCTAATTAACTTTAATAAATTATTTTGACTCTAGATTAATTAGGGAAATTAATTAATCTTCGTTTAGAGCCTAATATTGCTTAGGTCTGCTTAATTACGTCATTAAGCTCAAAAACACTATTCTAGGGGTAAAATCATAATTTTGCACTAAAACTGCCCGGGACCACCGGGACTTGAACAGAGACCTCTAGACACATGAAAACATGTTTTTAAACCTCGGGGAAAAGTTTCGGGCTCAAACGGCACCTTTACCCGCGTAAAACGCTATAAAGGTATTTTGGTCATTTTGACCAAATCATGAAAATGAAATTTTCGCTCCAAAGCATTCTAAGGCCATTCAATCCCCTTCAAACATTGAGTTGACCCTTCGAGGATGACCGAGTTGGTTACCCTCGAATTCGGGTCAGGAAATGACCTCAGGGGCATTTTGGTCATTTCCCTCGGACAGAAAAATCGGGGTGTTACAATAGATGCTGATGAAAATAGTGAGAAAGTATCAAAAAGTAATTATCATGGAATGATTGGTTCACTACTGTATCTTATAACCAATAGATCAGACATTCAATTAAGTGTGAGAATTTGTGCTAGATTTCAATCTAACCCAAAACAATCACACTTAAATGTTGTCAAAAGAATCCTTTGATATCTATCAGGCACTACTAATCTTGGCTTATGGTATAAGAAAGGTACCCTAAAGCTTAATCACTTGGTCATGTAAAAAGCAGAACACAAATGCTCTTTCTACTGCTAAAGCTGAATACGTAGCTACTGCAAATTGTTGTATCCAGATGTTATGGATAAGGAACCAGGCTACAGATTACCATTTGAGATATTCTAAAATCCTTATCTGTAATGCCCAGTGATGAAGTCGGGGAGTGATCGCAGATGCAAGAAGGCATGGACAAAGAGCTGCTCCTGGCAAACTTCTAAGCGAAGGGATACATGAATGAACCGATTACACACCCGAATGAAAGGAATCCTAAGACTATGTCAGTATAGGACTATACAGTTAAGGAGGGCTTATGTGAATTGATTTGTACTACCTATATCAACAAAATACATATTCTTTTTGGTAGCCCATCACTAAAGAACTCCATAGTTAAACGTGCTTGACTTGGAGCAATTTTGGGATGGGTTACCTCCTGGGAAGTTTTCCTAGGAAGCGTGTGAGTGAGGACAAAGCATGCTGACAAGACCCGTGTTGGTTTGTGGGGACAATTGTCAATCCATAAAGCAGTAGGGGATGTTACACTATCTATTGTGATAATACAAGTACTACAAATCTTACAAAGAATCCAATTCAGAACTCGAGACCCAAGCATAAACATCATTTTATTTGTGATCATGTTCAAAAAGAGATGTTGAGTTAATGTTTGTGAATATTGAATACCAAGTGTCAAATCTATTCACAAAGTCATTAGCTGAAAATCAGTTTTATATTTTGAAAAAGCTCTTGAACTTAATTGTTTTTAAAACTGTATAATCACTCATGCACAAACCATCTCTGGATACTCTCTCTCTCTTCATCATTCCCAAACTGAAGCCCAAAAAGAAAGATCTTAGTTTGCAAGACCTGGTATATTTTTGAAGATCAGTTTTTTAGTTTTCAAGATCAGAAAGAAGATAGGTATTTCAAAAAGTATATGGGTTGATCAAAGAGAATATATAAGGACATAAAGCTTGAGATTCTTATGAGAACAAAGGATTCAGCATATGAAGATGAGTCTATAAGAATTAATTTGATGAGTCTCAAATGGGTTAAAAAGTGAGAAGTGAAGCTCAGAAAGAAAGCTATTCAGAAAAGGCACTCAAGAGTCAGAAATCTCTCTTTCTGAAAAGGCGGGATAATTCTCTCTCTTTTTAAGTTTCTCTCTCCTATGTCACTTCGTCTTCAGTCAATCACGTCATATCACTTAAATAACCCACACTCTTTACATGTTACCACTTTTTTACTATCATCTTCAACCTCAAACATGAAACCACAAACCGTTTCATTTTCTTACAAGTGTCTTCTCCTCAGTAACCACAAACCTCTTCTCTCAAACCCTTTATTTTGTAATCATAACCTCTATCTTCTTCAAGCTTCAACCTTTTTCTTTGTTCTATCACACACACATCATCCAGAAATGGCTAAAGGAAAGCACCATTCAGGTTGCATTGCTACCATGGGAACACTTCAAATGTTCAATGAATTGATGAATCAAGATCATTATCAAGAAAACTTCTCTCACCAACCTATAGCTCCAGGAAAGAGGTTAACATAGGCGATGATGGCTTAGGTTTTCATCCTTTTAGAGGTCATTTCCTTTCAAGGATTGGAAAGATTTCTCGACCTGACTGATAGAGTTTTCACTAGGATGGTCACTGCTTTCTACTCCTAGTTTGTTCAGGTGTCTGACTCTGTGCTAATCTCTTATATCAGAGGTGTTGATATAGAGCTGAGCATCACCGATATCTCCAATGTCATTAATGCTCTCGACGAAGGATTTAGATGCTCCTTTGAAAGAGATTGGTTCACAACTCTTAGAGTCCTAACAAAAGAGGTCTCTAAATGTCTCACTAGCTCCTCAAGATATCATCTGGGTGAGATTACTACAGCATTGTTAAACTCAAACGCAAGGCAGTTTTTCACAATCACACAATTCTCCTTGCTCCTACGTTTTGACAGTACACACCTACTGGTTGGCATGGATAGTATGTTGCTTTTTCTGTTTGTTAACAAAAACAAAAGTAAAGTTGCCCAGATTGATATTTGATCACATGCTGAGTGTTATTTTTCCAAAGAAGAGGAAAATTGCTGATGTTCGTTATGGGATTCTGCTAACCAAAGTCTTTGAACACTTGCATTACCCTCTAGCAAATGAGTAGTACGAGTATATACAAGGTACAGAGTATACCTTCTGTAACATCCTCCCAAGTATAACATCATCCTTAAGTCATGACATCAGACTTAAGAGTTGTTACTTATAAATTAACGGACCTTTCTTGAATAACTACAGCAAATTCAATGAGTTCATGTAATAACTAGCGTAATTCGATTAAAATATATAACAAAGATACAAAACATTTATTTACTATAAAGTCAATTACATAAGGAAGCTCTACTGTGAGCTTGAATACATATACCATCTCTATTACATTCACCAACATATATACCTACAACCATATACCGCATAAGAAAAGCATCAACTACTGTAATCCTGAGTTCTTTCACACAGCAGCCGCATTATTCTCTGAATCAACCTGGAGACGACACGAGAACACACAAAATAGGGGTGAGAATTATACAATTCTTAGTAGGGTAACTCCCCCAGACACAATTATAATGTCATCGTCATCGCCCCAGCCACATCGGTTTATTAAGAAAAGTGGTCATACATTATATAATAACGGTTTATTTTTAAAGTTCCAAATCATACTTCTGAAGTGGGTTACTTTTAACATTCAATCACTTAATGTACATATACCATACTACTCAATATCATATACTACTAACTTTCCACTTAAATATATTGGTCTCAATATCAATACTAAACTTCTTCACTCGGCATATAAGACAAAGGATTTCTTAGAAAATTTACTTCTTAAACTTGCCTTGGCCCTTGACTAATCTTGTCACATTTGGGCATTACGTATTGCCATCCCCAGCGTGCCAATAATGGGTAATAGACTGCTTTCAGGACTAAGCTCATTCCTATACATGATCATTGGATTTGCTTTCTCCAATTCTCACACAGACCTATTCCTAGCCAGGTTTATTTTCCCCGACTCAATTCAAGGGTAGTTAGGTTTACTTTCCCTGACAGACCGGATTTACTTTCTCCAGCCCAAAGATTATAAATCTCATGCTCTTCTTGGTAGTTAGGTTTACTTTCCCTAACAATCTGGATTTACTTTCTCCAGCCCAAGGAACATACTCTTATGCTTTTCTTGGCAGTCAGGTTTACTTTCCCTAACAAATTGGATTTACTTTCTCCAGCAAACTGGATTTACTTTCTCCAGTCCAAGAAATGCAATCTCATGCTTTTCTCTCACATGCATACAATTATAAGGAGTATTCATATCTATGTGTGCCTAACCTTATCAATAAGTTCACATGCTCAATTATTCATACTCATATTCAGGTACTCCTTATTATACAAAATGCCATCATTTCATCAATTCAAAGCATCAAGTTATTTTCAGCACAATGGCAGATTTCACACTATTGTGACACGAATTTATTTGCATATAAAACAATCGTTTCAGAGGCTATAAAAATTATCAAGGACACTTCAATGTGTCACCAAGGTTCTGTAAAAATTTCAGAGAAAAAATAGTTCTCTAACTATGTTAAATAAATTAGACAAATTTGGTGGCCAAAAACCACTCAACCTCAGCTCAAGAACCAAAATTCATAATTTTTAACCCTAGTAATTGAACCCAGAAAATTCAAAATAAAAATCCTATTAAAACCTCAATATGTATTTAATACCCCATAAAAAGTTCAAGCGATAATTCCATCATTTGGTATGGTAACAAAATTAGCAAAATTTACAGTTTTTGTTCTAACACTTTAGGCAGCATATGCTTAATTTCAGTTCTTGATTTTTCTAAGGCAGTTTGACTCAAAATCAAAACCCAAGAAAATTCATGGGACTAACTCAAGATGTTAGCTCGAACATATAATTTTTTCAGCTCAATAAAATTTCCACAACAAGCCCAGAAAATTCGTGAACAAATACTGCCTGTACAAAAACCGAAATTCCAGCAACATGGTTCAAAATCTCTTTTAACAAAAATGATTTCTAACATCATCCAAACACTCCACCAAATTAAACACATCAATATCTATCTATCATCAATCAATACATCCAGAATTTCCAGTCAAACCAATCAGAGAAATTAAAAATAAATTTTGAAAGAAAAGAGAACAAATAAAACCCTACTTTTGGTGTCTTTTGGATCCTTGGCTCCAAGGTGCTCCAAGATTGATTCCTTCCACTTCAAAGCTCCTAAACCCACACCAAACCCTTCCTTAGGCAGAGGAGTATGAGATATCAAAGTGAGGAATTGAAATTTCAATCGGTTAGAATGGTAGATCTTGATGAGAGGAAGAAGTTTAGTAAAGGAAGTTTAAGGATTTAGCAAGTCTAGTCTAGGATTTTGATCAAGTCTTCATGGTTTTTGTGAAGTAACAATGGAGAAATGGGAGGTTCTGTTAATGACCGAGAATGACCAAGTTTTTTGTGGAGTATTGAAGAAGCTTGGTCTTGTATTTATCTTGTCATTTTAATTTAGATATTATATAATATAAATACACAATTTCATAAAGAAAGAAAGTAAAATGGATGGCTAGGATTTAATCTTGAAATTCTAGATTAAATCTTAGCCTTCCACTTGTATTAAATGGATATACATTATCCATTTATAGTGATTAAACAATCATTCGGTGTTAAAAATTGCACACTGAAATTTTACTGAACGGGTAAAACACCATACCCGGGTAATCAAATATTGCCCGAAAAATATTTTCAGATATAAAATCTTTAGTTCTACCTATGTCTAACCATAATCATATAATTTCTCAATTTTGGGCATCTCCGGGGCCCAATTCTAGGATTTTGGCTATCCCGGCAGGCCTGCAAGGCCCGCTTATGAGATGCTCGCTTTATTTCCTTTCATGCTTCATTGTTCGTCAAGTTGCGCGGCTCTCACTTTGCTTTTATAATTCAAAAAAAAAAAAATTACCAATATTTTTCGCTAAATGTTTTAAAGTAAGAAAGAAACTATGATGTAACAAACTAATGATTAACCTAAATATGTTCTAGAGTATTGGGTTAAAAATTAGGATGTTACATGAAGTACTATTATTGGAAATCCTTCATGAAGTTAAGCATCAGGGCTAATGATAGTGTTACATATTTCCAACACACCTCTTTTTGTTGATGACAAATGGGGATGAAGAAAATAGATGAAGAAAATCATTTTGTGCTAAGAAATACAGGGGGGAGCTGTTACTGAGGGGGAGCCTATTCAATTTTTTTTCCTTTTTAGCATTTTTTAGCGTCTTTTGAAGAATTGTTTTTCATTGATGTTTCTACTCTAACACCTCTACCCTCTTTGATATATATATCAATTTTTGATGCTTATTTTTGTCTTATGAAATATCATGATCTGATAGTTTTGATACCTATGACCAGAATCTAAAATTCTCTGTGCTCTTGCTCATTCTCTGTTTTATCTTGGGATTAATCCTTATTGAACTTTAGAGACCTAGAACCATACATCTTGTTTGCTTAAGGTTCTTGTGGCCATCACAAGTATCAAATCTGGTATGTGGTTGTTCAAAATGCTTTTATCTTTCTTATATATATTCACAATCATGAGCATCCATTTTTGAAAAGTATGGCTGGATAAAGATGTGCTAAAAACAAATCTAATCAAGATAAAATATCACATGTATTTCTTGTAAAATTTTCAAACACCTTGTGAGATCTTCGTAAAGTTTTTTTATGACTATAGACCAAGATGATTGTATAATCAAGGCTTAAACATTTTTCTCTTTAATATATTGCTCTGATGCTCTTCAGAAAGTACAATAAGCCTGACCAAAGCCTCAAGCAAAATAACAACAACTATTATTCTAGTCACTAAAGGCTAACAATGCTTTTATATGATTCATATCATGCCTTATAAAAAGGACTTCCTGAAAATCACTTTCAATGATAAGATTGAAAGAATATGATATATCATGCTTATATTTCAGTAATAATTCTTTCAATATCTCTTCAAAAGATTTTCTTTAATTTGGTTTGTCATCATCAAAAAGGGGGAAATTGTTTGCTCCAGAACCCTATCAGGATGTGCTAATTAGTTTTGAATGACAACAAAGCCAATTTAAAGAAAATTCTTTGAAGAATGACTAATGGTTGTCTTGAGTTTCTTGTAAGATTCTAATAGAATTCTATCGTTTAGCAAGAGTAATGCTTACCCAAACGAGGATAAATTTCACGTTGCATGTGCAAACATGTTTATCTGATGTTAAGAAATATGATCTGAAGAGGAAGTGAAATTATATCTTTATTTCAAGCTTAAGATAGCTAAGGATTTGAAAAAGAAATCAACAATACAAGAAACCAAGTTTTTGAGACTTCAGAAAGTAGCACTGGACTTCAAAAAGTACACCTAAAAGGAAGATATCAAATAATATATTAAGCCAAGTGTTCTACTATCTGCAATCTTCATTTTTTGTAAAGTTTGGATCATTAATAAATAGTGATTGAAGACAAGAAGAATCATTTTTTGTCAAGGAAATGATACTGTACTTCAAAAGCTTACACTCAGCAGAATAATGTATTCTACAAGAAAAAAAGAAGGAAAATTTGAATTTCAAATTTGAATTTGAATTTAAAAAGTCAAATCCTAGTACTAGAACTAGCTAATCATTTCTTTTGCCTTTGAAGTATACTATCCAAAAGTTCTAGAAGAAAAAGTTTAGAAACCATAGTTCAGAAAGTAAAAGCAGTTTCTGAAGAACATCAGAAACCTCAACTCCACAATGGCTTTTGCAAACTTATCTGACAGATAGACAAGCTATGCTTCTAGACTATCTTTCCAAGACACAAATAGAAGATCAACACGTGTCCCTTGAAGATCTGATCAAAGGCAATTGACACAAAGAAGACCTCTATAAATAAAGATGTTGTGTTTTCAAAGAAGAGATGACAAAATACTGATAAAAAAGCTGAAACATTGCAAATTTTTTCCTTCTTCTTCTTATAAAGTTCTTTACTGTTTGTAATTATTTCCTTGTTTACAAAATCTTCTTTCTACACTCTTCATTGATTATACATTCTTCCAAGGAAGAATATCTAGAAAGAAGTCATTCAAGTATTTCCAAGATCATTCATGTTAAATCTAAAAGAAATCTTGAGTGTCAGTTAGTTTGAGTGGCAACCCAAACATATAACCTTTGTGTCCTTGATCTAGTAGATATCTGTGTAAGATAACTTGAAGAGGCTTGTCAAAGACTACTTGTAACATGAAAGTAAAAGTATTTTACTAGTCATGGTTTTAGCTTGAAAAGGCTAGTACAAGACGACTCGATTCAACTTGAAAAGGCTAGTGAATAACTACTTGGTTTGTAACAGTAGGAGTTATGTAACATTCCCTACTACTTTATGGATTGACGATTGTCCCCATAAACTAACACGGCTCTTTGCAGCATGCTTTGTCCTCACTTACATTCTTTCTAAGAAAACTTTCGAGGAGGTCACCCATCCCAAAATTGCTCCAAGTCAAGCATGCTTAACTATGGAGTTCTTTAGTGATGGGCTACCGAAGAGAAGATGCATCTCGTTGATATAGGTAGTATAAATCAATTCATATATGCCCTTTTTAATTGTATAGTCTCATACCTATATAGTCTCAGGATCCCTCTCATTCAGGTGTGTAATCGGTTTATTCATGTACCCCTCCGCTCAGAAGTTTGCCAGGAGTCGCTCCTTATTTGTGCCTTCTTTGCACCAATGATCACTCCCTAACTTCGTGCTTGGGCATTACATGTCTACCAGCTTCTGCTTGGTTCATCCCGAACCACACAGTACTGGGAGAGGTGCAGACTCTGATACCATTTGTAACATCCCCTGCTGCTTTATGGATTGACGACTGTCCCCACAAACCAACATGGGTCTTTTTAGCGTGCTTTGTCCTCACTCACACGCTTCTTAGGAAAACTTCCTAGGAGGTCACCCATCCCAAAATTGCTCTAAGTCAAGCACGCTTAATTGTAGAGTTCTTTAGTGATGGGCTACCAAAAAGAAGATGTGTCTTGTTGATATAGGTAGTACAAATCAATTCATGTAAGCCCTTTTTAACTATATAGTCTCATACCTATACAATCTCAGGATCTCTCTCATTTGAGTGTGTAATCAGTTCATTCATATACCCCTCCGCTTAGAATTCTACCAAGAGCCATTCCTTGTCCGTGCTTTCTTTGCACCAGCGATCACTCCTCGACTTCGTCCTCGGGCGTTACAGGTTGTCTATTGGTCACTGGATATAGTTTGGGAAGGCTACTATAAAGACTATCTTTGTTCTTTCGTAGGTTGGAGAAAGATTTAGTGAAACTCAACAGTTGTTGAAAACTAGATGTGAGCAGGATTGGTCAAACTAGTATAAAAATCCTTGGGTTGTATCATTCTTCTCCTTCACCTCTTATTTTGTTTCTATATTTGTTTTATTATCTTACCTGGTCTGGAAAACTTTCCTTTTTTTAACTTTTATATATTCAATTTTAGAATGTTTACTTTCTGAAGTAATTAACTTTATTTTTGGTGCACTTCAAGTTCATAACTTGATAGTCTTGACAAAAAAATTTTAGATGTCCATCAAAGAAAAGAAAAGGAAGAACATGATTCAACCTCCCTTCTCGTGTGCTTTTCTACCTACAAATATCTCATCCGTTCGGTGGAATTTCAATGTGCAATTTTAACACTCTAAAAGCTACTTGCTCACCAAGTTAAAGTGAGCCCTTTGTCTTGAGCCAAGTGGATGGCCAAGATAATTCTTTGACCAACAAACCAAATCCTAATCATCCTTCTCATCTCATTATTTTTGTTTAAAAAGAAAGAAAATTACACTTTACTTACATAAATACAACATTTATATCAACATAAACATAAACCACTAACCTTATCACTCCATTCTCTCCTATTTTCGGCCATGAACTAGAAACCAAGGCTTCCATGGTGTTTTCTCTCAAAACCTAACTTCAAATGCCCAAAACCTTAGTTTTAAATCACCAAAACCCAAAATCTCCTTCACAAAATTTGTTCTACTCATCACAATCTACAAAACCAACCGATTGGAAATTTTAATCATCTCCATTCTCCCCTTTGAGATCTCACAAACCACTGTTAAAGGAAGGGCTTAGACTGGATTTATTGGAGCTAGTCATGAAAAAAACTGTTCCTAAAGGATCTTTCGGAATTAGAAGTCTTCAAGCTTCACAATTAGGGATCTTTGTACCTTATTTTGTTCACTTCTATTTTTTTTTTCAAATTTTACTTGTTTGAATTTGGTATTTTTGGTATGTATAGTTACACAAAGATATAGATGTTTCTACATTGGTGGAGTAGTTTAGTATTGCTAGAATATCATTTTTATCAAAAGAAGTTTTGAACTAGGTTGTTGGATTTTCAGATTTTTTACATTAGTTCACTATTTTTCTCATGTATTTGTAGGAATTTTATGAGCTAAAAATCTTACATGTTGAAGCTTCATAAAGCAACTTGATGATTTTTCTTGAGTAATTTTAAAGACTCTCATTACCTTAAAAAAATAAAAAACCGTGACTATGAATACTGCTATTGAACTGCTAGATCTGAAGCTACAAATTTTACTAATTTTGTTGCTATAGTAAATAATTTAATTTTCATTTACAATTTTTACAAGGTATTGGAAACATCTTGAGGCTTAACCATGAATTTTATTCAAATTTTCTGGACTCATTTACTATGGTAAAAAAATTAAGGATTCTGACTTTTAGCTAAGATTAGGTGGTCTCTGACTACCAAATTTGTAGAATTTTATTAATATAGCTAGAGATCTATTTTTTCTCTAAAATTTTTATAGGACCTTGTGGACACATTGAAGTGTCATGGATAATTGGTTTTTTGATATGCAAACTAAATTTTGCTACAGAAGTGTGAAATCTGCAAATATACTGGAATTATACCAATGCCTTGAATTGATGATATAATGACTCTTGATCCAAGTATGATATGTATGAATGCAAACTATAAAATTTAAATATTATTTTATGAGGAATTAATGAGAATTACTTGTGATTGATTATCTACATGTGATTAGAGCATGCATTCAAAAAAGGAAAAGTAAATGATACATATATGTGACAAAAGAGAATGTATGAACTGACATATGAGAAAAATAGAAACAAAACTTATGTTGAATGAAGGTGGAGATAAAAAGAGGAACTTCCCTAGAGATATCATAAGTTGATAGACATATTAGCTAGGAATAGATCTATGTGAGATTTAGAAAGGAAAAAATGAAGTCTGATGATAACATATAGGAATGAGCTCAATCCTAATTAGTAGTTGATTACCCATGTGTGATGTTATCGACTGATACCATTTGGTATGAACTAAGTCTTCCCTATGTTGATGAAAAGAGAAAAATGCATGGAATTGAGTTCTATGATCATAAGTAAAACTAGAACCCCTTCAATAGGTCAAGGGCTCATTAACATAATTTTACTGTATTTATCATATGCATATTAATACCATATTGAATTATTTGTTTTGAATGATTTACTATGACCTAGAACATTTTGATATATGTGAATTAAGTGTTTGAATACTAAAAGAAACCCACTTCAGAAGAATGATTTTGAACTTTAAAATGAATTGTTGTTATTATTACATATTTGGGGATACCATACTGAGAATTTTATAATTCTTACCCCTATATTTGTGTGTTTCCATGTCATCTCCAGATTTCTCATGGGTATGATGAAGCTGCATTCACCAAAGTTGATGTTTTGTAATAGCTCAATGGCCAAAGACTAATATTAGTTTTTGTTTAAATATGCTTATGTTTGTAATATTTAAGAATACATATGCATAGTAAAGCTCTTAGAAGAGTTTCTTCTGGTATTTGACTTTGTATTAATATAATACTTTGTTTCTCTTTATATATTTTAATAGAATTACAACTAGTTACTAACCAACTCGCTCTATTACACAATAAATACCTAAGCAAGGTTCACTAATTTATAAATAATAACTTTCGAGTCCAATGCCTTGGTAATTATACATGGATGCTTTAGAGTGTGTGTGTGTGTGTGTGTGTATACATGATGTGCTTATGTTCATGTTGGATGGATGCTTTTGAATTACATGTTTATAGATGTGATGCTTATTCTATGTTGATAGTAGAGCATTCTTACACATATGGGCAGCACACATTTTATCTTTTATATTTCAAAAACAAAATTACCCATATTTTCGTTAAGTATTTTCAAAGCTTTTAAGGTTAAACACTGAAACAAAGAGTAACTACTAATAATTAATTTAGGTGGTGTTTGGTACGATGTATTAGGCATGATAATATAAACTAATATTATAAGTTATGCCATTATCCATTGTGGTACAAACAATGTATTATATAATCTTATACGTGATAATCCCCTTATACATCAAAATGTTGTACAATTCAAAACAGCATGAGGAGGCCATATTAAGTCTAATTAGCTTTTAATATGTAAGATCATTTTTTAATATTATATGAAAATAAAGTAATTCTTAAAAAAATAATAATAAAATAAAATTATTTTATAATAAAATAAATGCAAATAATATATAATATCATATTAGTTATATATAATAAAAATAAAAATAAATGTAATTGATAAACAATAAATAAATAAAATAATAAATATTTAATAACAAATAAATATTTTAAATAAATAATATGTAATATATAAAAGTGAGGATCAATAACTTAAATTTAAATAATTATTTCATGTAATGTTACATTAAACACTGTATAATATTAAAAATGTGGAAATAAATAATGACATTTAATATAAAATAAATTTCAATTTGTAAATATTTACATAAATATAACATTTCAAAATTATTATAATAAAATTTCCTATTTTACTATTATTTGATTTTATTTAATATTTAATTAAGATATTAGAATTATTTGTAAATAAATATTATGATATTACTGAACATAAAATTGAATATCTTATGCAATGTTACATCAAACACAATATAATATTAAAAATTTGAGGAATGATACATGACCATCAAAATACTTACACCAAATATTTATACCTCACTAGATAAGAAAATTAGAGTATGGAAACTATATGACCACAGAGGGGCAAAGTGGGAAGATAAAAGAGCAAAGAAAAAGCAACGTCTCATCTCTGTCTTTGTATTATTTCTCTTTCTCAACCATCATTTCTCTAAAAGCTTCCATTCTCTTGTTAGCTCCAGAACCCTATCAATATGCACTTATTTGTTTTGAATGACAACAAAACCAATTTAAAGAAAATGCTTTGAAGAACGACTGATGTTTCTCTTGACTTTCTTGTAAGAATACAACAGGTTTCTATCATTTATCAAGAGCAAGGCTTACTCAAATGAGAATATATTTCACTATGCATGTGTGAACATGTTTCTCTCATGTTATGAGATTTGAAATGAAATAGAAGTGAAATTATATCCTTATCCAAGCAATTGATAGCTAACGATAAGAAGAAGAAGATTTCAATGCTACAAGAAACCAAGTCCTGAGACTTTAGAGAGTAGCACTGGACTTCAAAAAGTATACTTACATAAAGATATCAAGCAATCTCTGAAGACTAGATGTTACACTATCTTCAATCAACACAAACACAAATCAGCCATTATCAAAATGCTTGGATTGAAGATTAGAAAGTGAGGATATCATTAAGGAACTGATTGTGCACATCAGAAAGCTCACTTCACAGCGGAACACTGAATGCTATAGGAAAAAGAGAGAAATTTGAATTTTGAATTTCAAATTTTCAAGTCAAACCTAGTTTCAAACTGGTACGTTGTCTCTTTTCTTAATTGATCAACTGTAACACCTAAAAAATTATTGAAAAATTAATTTGACCTTTAATAGTCATAATTTCAAAAATCTAACAATTTTAGCAACGATGAGGATGGCCCAACGGATGTGTTAAAAAAAAATAATTTCGGGTCGGGGTAAATAGTAACCTTATGGGCCACACGGGCCTATCGGGACAATTGAAATCCCAAATTTGGGACCAAGAAATGTTTGAGATTGAGAAAAGATGGGGTTAATGTTTGAAATAGTTAAAAATGAGGATTTCATACTTGGAAGATAATTTCCGGTAATATCTGTTTAACCAGGTATGGTGTTTACCCGTTCAATTGAATTTCGGTATGTAGTTTTGACATTGAAAAAGCTATTTGCTCCCTAAGTTAAAGTGAGCCACTTATCTTAAGCCATGTGGTTGGCCAAGATTTATTCTTTGACCAACAAATCAAATCCTAGCCATCCATTTTACTATCTTTAAGAAATCTCCTTTTACATTATCATAATTAAGCTTCCTTTACAAGCTTCCTCATAAGATAAATATAAACTCATTCTTCTCCAACAAGCCACAACATTTTCTGTAACACCCTAATATTTAACCCAACACGCCTAAGACGCATTCAAGTTAATTATTAGTTATTACTCTTTGTTTCAGTTCTTAACTTTTAGTTTGTTAAAATGCTTAGTGTAACATCCTCCCAAGTACAACGTCATCCTTAAGTCATGACATCGGACTTGAGAGTTGTTACTTATAAATTAGCGGACCTTTCTTAAATAGCTATAGCAAATTTGATGGGTTCGTGTAATAACTAGCATAATTTGATTAAAATATATAACAAAGATACAAGTCAGTTACATAATGAAGCCTTAATAGATATACAATCTCTATTACATTTACATACTCATATGCTACAACTATATACAACATAATAAAAGCATTAAGTACTACACTACTGCACTTCCAAGTTCTTTTGCATAGTAGCCTCTCGCCTCTGCATTAACCTGGAGGCGACAAGGGAACACAAAACATAGGGGTGAGAATTATACAATTCTCAGTGGGGTAACTCCCCAAATACACAATCATAATGTCATCATCATCACCCCAGCCACTTCGGTTTATTAAGAAAAAGTGGTCATACATTATATAACAACGGTTTATTTTTAAAGTTCCAAATCATACTTTCGAAATGGGTTATTTTTAACATTCAATCACTTGATGCGCATGTACCATACTACTCAACATCATATACTACTAACTTTCCACTTAAATATATTGGTCCCAATATCAATACTAAATTTCTTCACTTGGCATATAAGACAAAGGATTTCTTAGAAAATTTACTTCTTAAACTTGCCTTGGCTCTTGACTAATCTTGTCACATCTGGGCGTTACGTACCGCCATCCCCAGTGTGGCAATAATGGGTAATAGACTGCTTTTCAGGACTGAGCTCATTCCTATACATGATCATTGGATTTGCTTTCTCTAATTCTCACATAGGCTTATTCCTAGTCAGGTTTACTTTCCCTGACTTAATTCAAGGGTAGTCAGGTTTACTTTCCCTAACAATCCAGATTTACTTTCTCCAGCCCAAGAATCATAAATCTTATGTTCTTCTTGGTAGTTAGGTTTACTTTCCCTAAAAAACTGGATTTACTTTCTCCAGCCCAAGATTTATAAACCTTATGCTTTTCTTGGTAGTCAGGTTTACTTTCCCTAACAAACTGGATTTACTTTCTCCAGCCCAAGATTTATAAACCTTATGCTTTTCTTTGAAGTCAGGTTTACTTTCCCTAACAAACTGGATTTACTTTCTCCAGTCCAAGAAATGCAATCTTATACTTTTCTCTCACATGCATACAATTATAAGGAGTAACCTTATTAATATGTTCACATGGTCAGTTGTTCATATTCATATTCATTTGCACATGTCATACTAGTACAAGATGCCATTATTTTATCAATTCAAAGCATCAATTCAATTTCAGCACAATGGCAAATTCCACATATTTGTAGTACAATTTATTCTGTATTCCAAACCATCAAATCCAAGGCTATAAAAATTATCTAAGACACTTCAATGTGTCCATAAAGTTCCATAAAAATTTCAGAGCATAAAAAGGTCTCTAACTATATTAATAAAATCTCACAATTTTAGAGGTAAAAAACTACACATTCTCAGCCAATAGCCAGAAGTCTCAATTCTTCTACCCTATCAAATGAACCGAGAACTTTGTACAAAAATTTAGAGTTGGACCTCAATATGTCCTCAACATATTGTGTGTAACAGCCTAATTTTTAACCCAATACTCCTAGAACATATTTAGGTTAACCATTAGTCTATTACTTTTTTAGTCTCATTCTTTAGAACCCTTCTTTAAAATACTTAGCGGAAAATATAGGTAGAATTTTTCTTTTTGAAAACATAGACAAAACGTGAGCCGTACATAATGTAAAAGGTCGTTCACATAAAGTGTAAACATAAAAAGAATAACATAAACAGAATCAGTAGATAGGCTCCATAGAAAGGACATCCATAAGCACATCATCATATAACATTAACATCAAATATCAAATCAAACAATATTAATAGTATTAATGATACAGGAACATTTCATAATAACATCACATCAAATATATTGGGCCCACCCATGAAGGTTGAGTATATAATAATTCAAAACTACATACAACTACGATGTGAAAAGGTTAAGACTATGTCCCTACTTCCGCTGCACTACTCTGATTTCGGCCACCAAGCTACTTCCATGTCGGCACCTCAAGCGGATCCTTGGACATCGTTGTCAACCTTGTTTGAAGATGAAGATGGAAAAGAAAGATAGGGGGAGTGAGAAACTTATACAAGAATCTCAGTAGGGTTTCCCTATTCACACACGTGTCATCATCATCGTCCTCAGGAACCTCGAGTTTAATTATGAAAATAGTGGGCATAAATGTGATTCATTTATTAAGTTTTCAAATACCATTAGCCGAGGTCCGTATCTTTTAACATGAATCTGAATGCATGAATGCAACAAGTAACTTATGTATGCATGTCAATACCTTAGTGCATGCAATATAAATCAACAACATGTAATTTCAAAACACAAGACAGGGCTAAGCACAAGAACAGGGGGTAATCTATAAAACAAAAATAGTGGCACATAGATGAATGCATGATAGAGTAATGCAATGAGTTCTCATATCTTTTTCATATTGTTCCACCCTTTTTTGTCATCACCAAAAACCCAACCAACATGCCAAATTTCAACATTTTACAATTGCCACCAGAACCAACCACCCTAACCGATCACCTAGGATGAGCTCAACCTAACTAGCCGTCACTAGATTTCATATGGGGTAATAGAGGGGGTAACACATCAGTTCTTCTTCGAAACACAACTACTGGCATCCAATGCACAGTAATATTGTCCACTTTGGCAAGCTCAATGTCAATACCCTCACGGTTTTACTCCCGGGGGCGCTCGGCCGAACCGATGTACCCAGGACGCGTCTCGGTGCTATATCACGTTTGTTCTTGAGCGTGCTTGGCTAAACCGATGTCACCTAGAACGTATCTCAGCATACTATGCATGAATGCAACATAAACACATGTTCTCTTCAGAGATACAATACAATCATAAATCATCATTTAACTTATCATGCTCATAAACTCATAAAATCATGCATCTCGATCAATGATAATCATTCATTCAATTTATCATGTAAGCATGCCTTCACATTTATTTCATATATATATACATTCACCAAACTATAAATCATCATGTTCATAATCCGAGAATAGGCATGCAAGATCATCAATTCATATTCATATGAAGGAAGGAACACTTATCTACATATTTTAGATACTGGTAATCAATTACACGGGCCTTGTAATCGATTACTTGGCTTAATTTTCTAAAACAGGGAAGTTTGAGGTCCTGGTAATCGATTACATGGGCCTTGTAATTGATTACCTCAATTGAAAATGCATTTTGGGTCTTAAGAACACCTGAGTAATCGATTACATGGGGTGGAGATCGATTACTAAAGTCCAGAAGCATGTTTTGGGTTTCCCAGAACATCGTGTAATCAATTACATTATCTTATAATCGATTACACAGGCCAAAAACTTATATCCAGGTGTGCAAGGCACTTTGATAATCAATTACATAAGCCTTGTAATCGATTACCAGTAACCCAAAATGGTAAAAAACTCAAGTTTTGACATTCTTAAAACTACCCATTCATTCTAAAAACCTTTTAATATCATTCCATCATCTTTCTTAAAATCAAACACACATTTAATCCCTCTAGGCCTACAATCTTTCAAAACTTTTTACACATCACAAAAACAAAATTCATCACCAACAAGGCCTTTTTCAAAATCTCCAACTCCTTAAACAGAAACACCCATTTATGAAGGTATGGGATCGAAATTCATTTGTGAGTTAAGAGGAGTACATCTTGAGCTTTAGGATTGTTTAGGTGATGGTATAAATTTAAACGTGGAAATGAAAACCTTATTTTAATATTGTTATTATGAAGTGAAGGCAATGGAAAAGTAAATATGAGATGCAAAGCTTGGATGTAAATATGTAATGCAAGTCCAATTCTTTATTTTAGTGCTCTAAGCTCCATAATAATCGACTTTAAGGCTCAAATAGGCGAGCTTCGAGATTAATTATTAGGTGATAGCAAAGAAATATAAATATGAATACAAGGCTCAAATATAAATATGCAATACAAGGACTTGAAATATAAACATGGATGCAATCCATTTATTAATCCTTTAAGACCTAGGCTCAAGATCCCATCTTAACTCTTAAAAACCACATAACAACTTTATTTGTTAAAACTCTTAGAAGTGAAACCTTGAGCTTTAGAGGTCAAGCAAATGATGGTTTTACAACCAACATCAAAGATCCTCATCATCAAGCTATGGTTTCAAACATTTAACAAAAGAAGAACAAGTAGAAGAAGCTCAAAATTGAAAAAGAGCAAGAACAAGGAGAGGAAGAAAACTCAACATAAAATCCCTACCTAGGTATCTTCCTTGTTAAAGCTTGAGCTTTAGTGAAAGAAAATGAGAAGAAATCTTCTCCTTGAGTCAAGAAGAATTTCGGCCAAAGGAAAAGAAAAAGAGGAAGGATTTTTCTTGAGCTTTGATCTTTGGAAAGGCAAGGCTAAGTGTTTAGAAGGTAGTGTATGGTTGAGGGGTGGTTCTTTGTGAGTAAGAAGAATATGAAGAAGATAAAAAGAACTGTTGAGAGAAAATGAGAGAAACTCAAGAATGCTTTTTGAAGCTTGAACTTAACAAATGAATAAAAGTGCAACCAAGTCCATCTAGGTATATCATTTATAGAGAAATGAAGATGCATGGAAGAGAAGTGCAGGCCATGACCTTATGTTCCATGAGGTGAGAGAATTGTTTCATAGGGGCATAGTGAGGTATGGGTAGCCATGAGGAAGGTATGGGTGACCATGTCTCTTTGAGTGTTTGAGTGAACAAACATGTGATGCATTGGGGGGTGAGGTGGCGCCATTTGGAGCATCCAAGGAGGGAGGAAAATGTCTCATTTAATTGTGGTTTAGTGATGTGTTTAGATGTATCTATGATTAGGCTTAAGATTAGGAGTTTGTAACTAAGTGTTTGAGTGAAAGGATGAGTAATTACAGCTATTTAAGGCATGATTAATGAGCATTCTTATCCATTAGTGGAGTCAAACCATATTCAATAAAGATTTTCAATCACATCCTAGGTTCCTTAAATCATAGGATTGAAATAGGGAAAACATTATTCACTTTTTGACTTGAAGACCATTTTGATTCTAGATAGGATTTAAACTTTCTCTAAGTAATCTTAAGCTCTAATCAACCTCAATTAATTATTTTGACTCTAGATTAATTATGAAAATTAATTAATCTTCGATTAGAGTCTAATATTGCTTAGGTTTGCTTAATTACGTCATCAAGCTCAAAATCACTATTCTAGGGACAAAATTGTAATTTTGTATAAAAACTGCCTGGGACCACCAGGACTTAAACAGGCATTCCTAGGCTCATAAAAACATCGTTTTAACCCTTTTGGGGCATTCCGGGCTCAAACGACACTTATATCCACGTAAAAACGCTATAGGGGTATTTTAGTCATTTTGACCCTAAACCTCAGAAAGCGAGATTTTCGTTTTCGAAACCATTTAAAAACCATCTAATTCCCTTCAAACATTGAGTTGACCTTTTGAAGATCGCCGGGTCTGTAACACCTCGATTTTTCTGTCTGAACAAAAATAACCAAAATGTCCCTGAGATCATTTTTCACCTGGAATTCGAGGATAGCCGGCCCGGCAGTCCTCGAAGGGTCAACTCCAATGTTGAAGGGGATTGGATGAGTTGGGAATGATCTCGGAGATGAAAATTTCATTTTTCGAGTTTTCGACTCAATGACCAAAATACCCCTATAGCGTTTTACATGGGTATAAGTGCCTTTTAGCCCGTAACTTTCCTAGACGGTTTAATATGATGATTTCATGTGACTAATGACGTCTGTCTAAGTCTCGGTGATCCCGGGCAGTTTTTGTGCAAAATTACGATTTTGCCCCTAGAATAGTGCCATTGAGCCTAATGATGTAATTAAGCAAACCTAAGCAATATTAGGCTCTAAGTGAAGATTAATTAATTTCCATAATTAATCTAGAGACAAAATAATTTATTAAAGTTAATTAGAACCTAAGATTTCTTAGAGAAACTCAAAACTCTTTTCTAGTTTTAATTCTTTGAGAAAGGAATCTAGAAATAGTATTTTCTCTCTCTAATTCCCTAAATCAAAAAAACATGTTGGCATTGGATTCCAAGTTAATGGAGTTTGACTTCATTAATTTAGTGAGACCACCTTCTAATCTAGTCTTATATGGCCCTAATTACCTACTTACTTGCCTAAACACTTACTACAAACTCCTAATCTTAAGCCTAATCCAAGATACACCTAAACACATCACTAAGCCACAATTAATGAAAGATTTTTCTCCTCTTTGGATGCTCCAAGAATGGTGCCACCTCACCTCCAATATCCATCACATGTTTGAATTTTTACACTCAAAGAGCCATACCTCACTATGCTTAAGCCCATGCTTGAACCCATACTTGGCCATACCTTTGAATGACCACATGTAAGAGATATTTTCTTCCTTTTCCCTCCATGAGAATTTGGCCACTCCCTCCATTTATGCACCCTTAATGTTGTTTTCCTATAAATACCATGTTTAGATGGACTTGGTTCCACTTTGGTTCATTTGCTAAGTTTAGCTTCAAGAGTAGTTCTGTAACACCCTAAAAATTGTCTAAAAATTAATTTGAGCTTTATTAGTCATAATTTCAAAAATTTGATAGTTTGAATAATGATGAGGATGATCCAACGGATTTGTAAAAAAAAAAAAAAATCATGAATAGTAACTTGTGGGCCCCTTGTGTCAGCCAAAATGAAACCCTAGAATTGGGACCCGGAGATGCCCGAAATTGAGAAATTATATGATTATGGTTAGAAATAGGTAGAAATGAAGATTTTATACCCGAAATTATTTTTCGGGCAATGTTTGATTTCTCGAGTACATTTCACCCGTTCGGTGAAATTTCGGTGTACGAATTCTGACACCGAAAACTAGTTTGACCTTTACAAAAGGATAATGTTTATCCATTTATATCAAATGAATGGCTAAGATTCAATCTTGAATTACAAGATTCAATCCTAGCCATCCATTTTTCTTACTTGAATTAATGATGATTTAATTATATACTACAATATTACTATATTCATTACAAGATAAATATGACTTTAAACTTCTCCATGAAGCCATTTCTTTCTCGGGCAGCATCTTCAAACCAGTCATCCTCCATTGTTGCTTCACCAAAACCATGGAAACTTGATTTCAAACCCTCAAAAACCTAGTCTAAACTTTATGAAACCACAAACTCCCTTCACAAAACTTGTTCTACTCCTCAATACCTACCAAACTAACCGATTAGAATTGGAATCCATCATAGTTTTCCACCTTGAGAGATCATTCTTCACTGCCTAAGGGAGTCTTTGGGCTTGAATTGGTGGCCTTGAAGTGAAGGGAAATCAAGTGGAACAACCTTTGAAGTTATAAAGCTTTGAAGCTTTCAAAGTAGGGTTTTCTTTGGGCTTTTTCTTTCAAAATTTTTCTGAGCAATTCTTACTGGTTTCAATCCGAAATTTCTGGTTAATTGGGTTAATATTATGTTGTTATTGATATATGAATTTTGCTGAAGTGTTTGGATAAGGTTAGAAAGATCATTTTGTCAAAAGATGTTGAGTGATACTTGCTGGATTTTTGGTTTTCTGACAGGCAGTGTTTGATCACGAATTTTCTGGGCTTGTTGTGGGCATTTTCTTGAACTGAAAAAAATATATATTGGAGCTAACATCTTGAGCTAGTCCCACGAATTTTCTTGGGTTTTTATTTTGAGTCAAACTGCCTTAGAAAAATCAAGAACTGAAATTAAGCATATGCTGCCTGAAATGCTAGTACAGAAGCTGTAAATTTTGCTAATTTTGTTACCATATCAAATGATGGAATTATCACTTGAAATGTTTACAGAGTGTTAGAGACATATTGAGGTTTTACCAGGATTTTTATTTAGAATTTTCTGGGTTCAATTTCTAGGGTCAAAAATTATGAATCTTGGTTCTTGAGCTGAGGTTGGATGGTTTCTGACCACTAAACTTTTAGAATTTTGTTAACATAGTTAGAGAACTTTAACTACCCTAAAATTTTTATAGGACCTTGGTGACACATTGAGGTGTCTTTGATAATTTTTATAGTCTCTGAAATGATTGTTTTGTGTGCAAATAAATTCATGCCACAATAGTGTGAAATCTGCCATTGTGCTGAAAATAACTTGATGCTTTGAATTGATGAAGTGATGACATTTTGTACTAGTATGACATGAGTACCTAAATATGAGTCTGAGTAATTAAGCATGTGAACTTATTGATGAGGTTAGGTACACATAGATATGAATGATTATTACAATTGTGTATATGCGAAAGAAAAGCATAAGATTATGTTTCTTGGACTGAAGAAAGTAAATCAAGTTTGTTAGGGAAAGTAAACCTAACTACCAAGAAAAGCATAAGATTTATAATCCTTGGGCTGGAGAAAGTAATCCGATGCTGTCAGGAAAGTAAACCTGACTACCCTTGAATTGAGTCGGGGAAAGTAAACCTGGCTAGGAATAGGTCTGTGTGAGAATTGGAGAAAGTAAATCCAATGATCATGTATAGGAATGAGCTCAGTCCTGAAAAGCAGTCTATTACCCATTATTGCCACACTGGGGATAGCGGTACATAACGCCCAGATGTGACAAGATTAGTCAAGGGCCAAGGCAAGTTCAAGAAGTAAATTTTCTAAGGAATCTTTTGTCTTATATGCCGAGTGAAGAAGTTTAGTATTGATATTGAGACCAATATATTTAAGTGGAAAGTTAGTAGTTTATGATGTTGAGTAATATGGTATACGTACATTAAGTGACTGAATGTTAAAAGAAACTCACTTCGGAAAGGTGATTTTATAACTTTAAAATGAACCTTTGATATATATATATATATTGCATGCCCACTTTTTCTTAATAAACCAAAGTGGCTGGGGCGATGACGATGACATTATGATTGTGTATTTGGGGGAGTTACCCTACTGAGAATTGTATAATTCTCACCCCCTATGTTTTTGTGTTCCCGTGTCGTCTCCAGGTTGACGTAGAAAATCGACAAACTGCTATGCAACAGAACTCGGAAGTACAATAGGGTAGTAGTTAATACTTTTGTTATGTTGCATTTAGTGGAATGGATATGTATGTAAATAGGTTCGAGGACGAGGTGTGTTAAGGCACATCAAAGAGCTTTCTTAATGTACTGAACTTTGTATTAAATGAATATTTTGGTTTTATTGCTATATATTTCAGTAGAATTATGACCAAGTTATCTCACGAATCAATCCAAATGGCTACAGATATTTAAGAAAGGTCCGCTAATTTATAAGTAACAACTCTCGAGCATGATGTCATGACTTAAGGATGATGCTATACTTGGGAGGATGTTACAAATGGTATCAGAGCTTGCACCTCTCCCAGTACGGTGTGGTTCGAGGACGAACCAGGCAGAAGCTGGTGGGCATGTAACGCCCGGGGATTGCGAAGTCGGGGAGTGATCGCCGGTGCAAGGAGGCACGGACAAGGAGTAGGTCCTGGCAGACTTCGAAAGCAGAGGGGTACATGAATGAACCGATTACACACCCGAATGAGAGGGATCCTGAGACTGTATAGGTATGGGACTATACAGTTGAGGAGGGCTTATATGAATTGATTTGTACTACCTATACCAACAAGATGCATCTTCTTTTCGGTAGCCTAAACTGAAAGAACACCACAGTTAAGCGTGCTTGACTTGGAGCAATTTTGGGATGGGTGACCTCCTGGGAAGTTTTCCTAGGAAGCGTGTGAGTGAGGACAAAGCACGCTGAAAAGACCCGTGTTAGTTTGTGGGGACAGACGACAATCCATAAAGTAGCAGGCGATGTTACAAATGGTATCAGAGCTTGCACCTCTCCCAGGACGGTGTGGTTCGAGGACGAACCAGGCAGAAGCTGGTGGGCATGTAACGCCCGGGGATTGCGAAGTCGGGGAGTGATCGCCGGTGCAAGGAGGCACGGACAAGGAACGGCTCCTGGCAGACTTCGAAAGCGGAGGGGTACATGAATGAATCGATTACACACCCGAATGAGAGGGATCTTGAGACTGTATAGGTATGGGACAATACAGTTGAGGAGGGCTTATATGAATTGATTTGTACTACCTATACCAACAAGATGCATCTTCTTTTCGGTAGCCTAAACTGAAAGAACACCACAGTTAAGTGTGCTTGACTTGGAGCAATTTTGGGATGGGTGACCTCCTGGGATGTTTTCCTAGGAAGCGTGTGAGTGAGGACAAAGCACGCTGAAAAGACCCGTGTTAGTTTGTGGGGACAGACGACAATCCATAAAGTAGCAGGCGATGTTACAAATGGTATCAGAGCTTGCACCTCTCCCAGGACGGTGTGGTTCGAGGACGAACCAGCAGCCGGTGGGCATGTAACGCCCGGGATTGCGGTCGGGAGTGATCGCCGGTGCAAGGAGGCACGGACAAGGAGCGGCTCCTGGCAGACTTCGAAAGCGGAGGGGTACATGAATGAACCGATTACACACCCGAATGAGAGGGATCTTGAGACTGTATAGGTATGGGACAATACAGTTGAGGAGGGCTTATATGAATTGATTTGTACTACCTATACCAACAAGATGCATCTTCTTTTCGGTAGCCTAAACTGAAAGAACACCACAGTTAAGTGTGCTTGACTTGGAGCAATTTTGGGATGGGTGACCTCCTGGGATGTTTTCCTAGGAAGCGTGTGAGTGAGGACAAAGCACGCTGAAAAGACCCGTGTTAGTTTGTGGGGACAGACGACAATCCATAAAGTAGCAGGCGATGTTACAAATGGTATCAGAGCTTGCACCTCTCCCAGGACGGTGTGGTTCGAGGACGAACCAGGCAGTCCGTGGGCATGTAACGCCCAGATTGCGGTCAGAGTGATCGCCGGTGCAAGGAGGCACGGACAAGGAGCGGCTCCTGGCAGACTTCGAAAGCGGAGGGGTACATGAATGAACCGATTACACACCCGAATGAGAGGGATCCTGAGACTGTATGTAACACCCCGATTTCTCTGTCCGAGGGAAATGACCAAAATGCCCCTGAGGTCATTTCCTGACCCGAACTCGAGGGTAACCAACTCGGTTGTCCTCGAAGGGTCAACTCAATGCTTGAAGGGGATTAAATGGCCCTTGAATGCTTTCGGAAGCGAAAATTTCATTTTCCGCAGTTTCGGGTCAAAATGACCAAAATACCCCTATAGTGTTTTTACGCGGGTAAAGGTGCCGTTTGAGCCCTAACTTTCCCTGCAGGTTTAAAAACATGTTTTCATGTGTCTAGAGGTCTCTATTCAAGTCCCGGTGGCCCCGGGCAGTTTTAGTGCAAAATTACGATTTTGCCCCTAGAATAGTGTTTTTGAGCTTAATGACGTAATTAAGCAAACCTAAGCAATATTAGGCTCTAAACGAAGATTAATTTATTTCCCTAATTAATCTAGAGTCAAAATAATTTATTGAAGTTAATTAGAACCTAAAATTGCTTAGATTAAACTTAAATCCCTTTTTAGAACTCAAGACTCCTAGTCTTGGAATCTTGAATAGTGTTTTCTCTTTCCAATTCCTTAAATCAAGGAATTGTGTCTAGAGTTGTTTAAACTCTAAATTGAGGATTTAACTCACTAATGGTGCAAGACCACTCCTTAATTATGTCTAGACCACCTTAATTACCCATTTACCTTACCTAAACACTTTCTTACAAATTCCTAATCTTAAGCATAATCAAAGATACACCTAAACACAACTCTAAACCACCATTAAAATGCAAACTAATCCTCCCCTTGGCTGCAACATGGCCGAACAGCCCACTCCCCATTGACCACATGTTCAATTATTTTCTCACTCAAAGAACCATGCTTGAAGCCATACCTTGAACCATACCTCACCATACCTCAAGAACACATTATCTCACCTCATGGAACACATGGAACCCTCCAATTCTGCACCTCTTGGCCGAAAATACATCAGCCCATTCACACCCTCCATTTGTTTCATTTCTCTATAAATAGAATGCCTTGAGGAGCTTGCACCACTTTTAGATCATTTGCTAAGTTTAGGAAACACTCAAAGCTTTTCTTTTTCTCTCAAAGTTTTTGTGTTCTTCAAGTTCTTGGAGTTCTTCAAGTTCTTCATCTTCTTCTTCCATCTTCAAGTTCATCACACCAAGTAGGGATTTTCTTTCATGTATTCTTTTCTTTAAAGTTCTTCTTTCAAGCTTGATGTTCATAGTTTCTCTTGTTTCTCTTTAGAACTTCATTTCCACTCCTTTTTCCTTTTCTTTTTCGGCCATAGGCCTTGGAGAACAAAGGAATGAGAGCTTGATGATGAGAGTTTCATGATGATGTTCATCACTTGAAACAAACTCTAGAGCTTGATCTTTGTTCTTGAGCAAAAATGTTTTTAGTTTTTCTTTTCTTGAACTCTTAAGAACTTTAGCTTTGATGATGTTTTTAAATGGCTCTATGAACTCAATGATGAGGACTCATGATGTTGGTGTTAATATATCACCAAGATCATGAACTTTAGAGTTTTAAAATGTTCCTTTTCTTCTTGATGATTTCGGCCAAATCCATTAATTTTCTAAGTTTCATGGTTTGATTTCCTAAAAATATTATGTAGAGTTTTAAGAACTCTAAGCTTGACTTTACCTTGTTTGGATGGGTTTGGGTTATGGTTTAAATTCCTTTAAAGTCTTGTCAAGATCTCTAGAAAGGATAAAATGAACTTGCATAATTTATTTTATGCTTACATCCATATTTACATTCTTGCTATGCATCTTTGCTTTCTAGCTATCACTTAAGAACATAAAGATTAAAATGGAACTTGTATCATCACTTAATTTAATTCTTGAAGCCTTTCTATTTCGGCCTTAAAGTCGATTGTTGTTGGGCCTAGAGCACTAAAATAAAGAAATGAACTTGCATTATCACCTAATTAA